>LPNX010525053.1:386234-421234 GCA_001517045.1 Pseudotsuga menziesii | reverse complement strand
TTACTCCATTCACTATAGAAATAATTCCACTTTTCAAATAAGCAAAATTTCATAGTTTGTGTTATAAGATCAAGATTTGAAAAGAAGTGTTCTAACCATAGATTTTACATTTATCCTTGATCAAATCTCCCATAGAGACCTCAAAGTAAAAGATTAATAATTTTTTGAACTTATCAACACCGACTCGGGCCCGATCTTCCCCCATGATCAAAGTATCATTAATGAAGTGGGCATACATTAGATGTTTGACCCCATAAGCAATTTAAATTCCTAGAATATGTCATTTTCTCCTTGATTTGGGAATATCTCACTATAGTGAACCTACCATCATGAGAATGTAAAGCATATGGAAAGATTAAATCCCTATATTAGTCTCATTGTATCTGTGAAGAAACAATTAGGGTAGAAGAGGACAACTGAACCTCTCGTGATTCACGCAGTGTGCTGTGAGAACTGGGAGAGAGGATTTAATTGGTAGTGGGATATTAGAGGACTTGGACCTGCGGATGCAGAGATAGAAACTTATTATGCAAGACAATGCCTCCAAAAATGGTGAGTACATGAGCCCGAAATTACCCTAAATTTCCTTCGTGTAAATTTTGTTTGGGATTAGGGAAGAAAGAGTTAGGTTTGCTTCTCCCTCAATATTTATCCACTTCATTCACTAATCTATGCACAAATCTACCCTTCTCTAAATAAGAATCTCCAAATATACCAAATCTCACTCATGAACATAGATGAAAACACAATTTTCACCTCTATAATGTAGCAATGGGTCTTAAATGTCATGGCAATGGCATTGACCAATGACCAATGCCTCATTTATGTCCACCCATCCAATTAAGAATTGGGCGTAATCATACTTAGTAATAAGAATATCCAATACGTGGAATATGGTATCCACAAACCCTAAACTTGTTTTATCCACTACCCTTTCAGGGTAAACACCTAGCAATTAGCATACCATGAAAATTTCTTTCCAGGATATGTTAGGCAAAATATCAATTTTGTAAGGGGGTGACTATTTTGGGATTTCTTCATTTTGGGCTAAGAGGTTGCTAAGGAGTTTATCCTTCTCTTATTAACTTAGGGATTGGTGTTTTCTCTCAAAAGAGTATTCATTTAGCTTATATAGGTTTGGTGTATTGGGCATATCCAACATTTGATTTATGGCATATTTTGTTACATTGCATATAACTGTGGATCGATCAAATGACACAATGGCATGTTTTTCAAAGGAAATTTTTTTGCACACACTAGGTAACCCATTCCATGAAATGGTAGGTTTGGGCTATGACATTTAGGGCCATATTTGACTCCCAAAGATAATAAGTCATGAGATTCTTTAAACTTGGTTTGGGAAGCAATAATGGACTCATGGAGGTATGTAATTGATAACATAGGATTGAATAGGTATCCCTATATGTTTATGAGGTGATCATAATTTGGGTTTTATTTCTTGTTGGTATCAAACAATTGGGGGTTATCAACAATGAACATATCTTTCTTGATTTGAAAACATGACAAGATTTAGAAAAAATAGTAGGAAATTGATTCAAAGTTACCGTTGGAGGTTGGTTGGATTTGACGTTTGTTATAAACTTCATGGATTCAATATGTTATCCTTAGCTCTATTTCAAAAAATGAATTGTTTGACACTAAACAAACATTTTAAAATTTTGAAAATTGTGCATTTATTGCCACACCACATGTCATCGCTTAATTGGATTTCCATAGTGACATAGATGTCATACTGACATATGATCCATTTTCCCATGACCATATGTCTTGTTTTTGTTGGTCCATGTATTATTTAGCTGTTCTTCTACCCCACCTAAAGTGTGGGTCCATCTATCAACGATTTTGACACTTTTGATTAGTAGTTCCCCAAAATTGCTTGTAGGAGAGAGAATGCATGAATTCCTACAACATCAAATTAGTGGTATTACATTTCTAGCTTATGCTCATTACTTTAAAAACCTTGCTACTCAGAGAACCATGCACAACCACTATTGCTCTCTTGTGAATTTGATTAATCACATTCCCCATAGATTTGAGCTCCTTATTCTTACCCTTGGTCATGAGTAGTTATTCTATAACACTTTTTCCAGGATTTTTTTAGTCCCTTCACCTTTCTTGTCACAATGGTAAGCAACTAGGTGCTTATCTTTGACCTTCATTAACATATTTCACTTAAATTCAGTGGGTGTCAAAAAAATTATCCCCTAACAAGGTCGATAGTGAAACCCTACTTAGAATTGATAAATCCTTGCAAGCAATTGATAATAATGCAAAATATGCACTGAAGAAGGTTTAGCTGATTGGTTTACTTACAATATCTAAGAAAAACCTTATAGAGGTGTTTGAAATGTTAGTGTTATTTTTTCAAACAAGTAATGAGGTTGTTAAGATACGCAAGGATAATATCAACCATATCATGGAAGAAAGGTGGCATGGAACCTTGGAAAGTAGGTCTCACATTTTTTTTATCATGAAAGGCATGACTCTATAGGAAAATGTGCCCTAAAGTATATTGAAGGTTGTCTTATACTAGTCCCAAGGATGAATTTAGATATAGTTATATCTAGAGAATCCATCCATGAAGGATAGAATCTCATGGCCTACACAATCATCAATAACTTGTTCGATAAAATTTATGGGGTGATTATCTTGGGGACACGCCTTATTAAGATCTCTAAAATTAGTACATACATGAATGGTACCTTTTTTTATTAACAGGAATAGGATTTATACCCATGTGATATACATGATTTGATAAATTAAAATCACACTCCACAGTTTATCAATTTTATCTTTAACAACCATATATTTAAAAGGATGGGAAAACCTTTTATTGTGGTGAACTAGGGAAGTGTTAGGCCATGTATCAATGTAGTGTTATACAAACCATGGAATTTGTAATAAAACCATGGAAATACATCGAAAAACTCTAGGAATAGGATTTGTGCATTTTTATCTCCTTAGAGGAACATGATGCACCAAGTAGAATGTATTCAATAACACTAGGTTTAGTTGACATATCCACCTTTATAATGGGAGAAATATAGACCATATTTCCTTCCTTAAATGCATATAGAGTGGGTATGAGTTTATTCAACCAAAATACATTTCCAAGTTGTATGAAATCCTTTGATTTCATGGAGAATTGATCAAAATATCTTCTAGGGGTGAATGCACCCTAAGAAAGAAAATAAGCATGATGGTGCATATTGTACCAAGGAAAATTAGGGTTGTTTAAATATTATATAATATCTTATTCATAATTGAATATGGAAGTAGAGATATTAGGAAAATTGGGTGTCTTTAGGGGAGAGAGAAGTGATGAATTGGGTGAGGTACATCTTATATGTATGTCGCATTGGGTTTCATATTTGAAGGATTGGGCATGCGATGAGGGTAGGGCACAATTTTATAGGCATAAATGTACCCTTAATAAAGATATTTTAGTTGATTCAACATGGGTTGAGACTGAGGCATTAGAGCCTATGATATTGAATGTCATGGTGGAGAGATAGGAAAGGGGAAAAAGGATTATGTGATAAGAGAGCCACATATGATGTAGAATCATTAATGCATGGAGTGCCACTACATGAGAGGTTGTAAACATCGGACTGAGTAAGAGGAACTGAATACAAATCACTATCTATTGCATGTGCTGACAAGCACAAATAACATACAAATGATTGGGCATATGGTGTTTCCCATATGAAGGTAGGATGAACATGGGGCACTTGCAACTAGAATGGTTTCCATAGTTATTATTTCTACTAGAAGAGGGAATTATATTGTACAAGTAAGAAGTATATATGACTCAGCTAATCACCCCATCCATTACATGGTATTACCATAGCTAACCTCTATGGGTGGAGTTAGAACAATGGGTGTTAGGAAAAATAGAATATAAATATCCCAATTGGGCATAAATATGGTCTTATTGTTGAGCCTTAATGATATACTATTCCTTAGTTTGTAGAATTTCCAACCCTTGAAACCTTGGGGGCACCATCCATCACCATCACCGAGTCCTACAAATACAGAGATTGAAAAACATTAATGAAAATCTATTATTTGTTGATTGCATTGAGAAACTTTCATGAACTCTTCTCACCAAAATTTAGGAAAGTGCACCCTTCATTGCACTCCATCTAAGGTATCCTGTGTTTTAAATTGGTGGTTTTAAAGAATGTGAATAAGAGGCACTTTGGTTATCTCTTTAGCACAGAATATTGATGAACATGATGCATTATTTTCTTGATGTGTTTAGGTATTGGCAAGATATATTGCAAATACTTGTAAGTTTAAAAACGAAATTTTCCAAGAATAGTGATGGATTCAACATGGTTTGGGTGATTGACTTGAGCTAGAACCTATACATATACTTTGGTGATTTTAAACCTTTAAAAGGGATCCTTGTTTGCAATATTATTGCATATTGTTAAATCCTTGAAGGAGACCAATTTGACCATCTTCTTTTACTTTAATATTTCTCTAGACTCACCCTTTCATGCTAAGAAATTCAACATTCTAAGATATGCATTTGGAAAATAATAATTTGGTTTAAGATTGATATCAGTAACACCATAGTGTTGTTTCTATCTCCCAAATTCATAGTTTTCAAGTCCGTATATATGGTGCTTTGAATTATGAATAAACATGTGCCTTACCCAAATTCAGTTTTGCATCTCTATTTGTTATGATAGTGAATTTATTTGACACTTATATCTAATTTTGCACTTCACATACAAAAGTGATTCCACTATCCTAGATTGACTGTCATTTTTCCCTCTTGTGTACTGTCATAATATTCAAATTCAGCCTCTTTGAGACACCAGTTGTATTGTTAAAATTTGAAGTGTAAACTCTACTACATTCAAACACTTGTTCATTGTTAAGAGGTTTGGTTTACTCGAAATCACTTCAAATCCTAGCTCATTGTTGGGTGGCTTCTATTAAGTTCTATTTTGTTAGCATACATTTGGAAACCTTCAACTTTTTCCCTTATTTCACTGTTTAAGGGAAGACTGAATTCATGACATAATAATCATCTATTTGTCATTAACTTGGAGGTCCTTACTTTTACTATCTCATTCAAGTAATCCATAACTATATTAAGAAATTTTTGGTAACTTGATATTGGTGAACTTGATTGGATTTAGTTAAAGAGACTCCTTAAAGTTTCTTGCTTAAAATTGGTATTGGTTAGAGGTTTTCTTAACTAGATGGTATTTTTCTCTTATTTTCCAAGTTCCTTAAAACTTATATTGATGCCATATGATAAGCAAAGTATGTACTGTAGGGGAAATTATATGTTGAATGTTAAGATATTTTTTCTATCTTAAATGAATTTGGTTTGATTGTTTAGAAATACTTATCACTATGAAGATCTTAATAGGAATGGGAACTAGGAATATGGTCATTTTAATGCTTATATTGGTAGAATTACTTCTTGTATGGTTCACATTGATTAACATATCATAAGTAGGTTCTTAAATAATTAACAAGTGAATGATATTCCTAGATCCTATAATCATTTTATGTTACCATTGTATAAGTTGTTATAATTAAAATGAGTGTATTTCTTGGATATTGTAGATTATTGTTCTTAGAAATCATTGAAAATAGAATGCTATACTAAATTCAGTACCACCAAAAGCTAGAGCTTGATTTTTGAATTTGAGTTAAACTCATCATTCATTTTATTGGATACTTGTTAACATTTATTGATCCTTGAAATTATAATTTGAATTCTAAGTACTTAACACCAATGCTATTGTTGATGAACGTTTAATGATACATTGGAATTTTATAATGAAGATGATACAATTTGTCCCTTTACGCTCAAATATTCGACGAGTTCATTTTACTATCGGATATCCACTGAAGTGCAACCAACGTTTAAAAAATAAGATGCTTGTCGGATGGTCGACAGCATGATGTCGAAAATTAGAATCTATGCTGTCGAATTTTGGATTAAAAAATGCTAGTGTATGTATAAATAACTAATGCCACTCTTGTCGCAACTTCTTCCATGCCCTTCATGTTCAACAGTTTTACTAGCATGCTATGTTGGGTTGCACGTGGAATTTTTTAGGTTTCTTGTTGCACCACTCTTAAGGAATATTTGGCATGTGAGTGGGATGTGAGACTAGAATTCACTCCAAATTGTGCTTCCCATATTCACTAGAATTCAAATTTATGTATATCATAGCCTACAACTGAAATTTATGTATATACATTATCTTTCTCACCAAGAAAATTGTAGCCTCATATTTCATCTCTAGCTCACTGCCTTCAACTATGGATCTTCCTTCCTCTCATCCTACATGATTCCCACTCAAATTATTTAGTTGAGACCCTAGGATCCTTCTAGTTTATAGATTCCCTTTTCTTGGAAATATTCTCATCAACATTAATTGGTGCTACCTCATTCTCTTCAAACACTAGTTGATTTCTGGCCATCTTATGATGTGTTCATGCTCCTTCCTCTATCCATGTTGTTTAAAGGATTGGAGAAAATTTATGTAGAATTGTTAAGTGATTTTCCAATGGAGAGTGCACATGCAAAGAGCCTTCACCATTTTTTATATGATTTCAATGACAATAAATGAATCGATCACAAAGTGGTTGAACTAAGAGCAAAGAGGAAACAATATAGTGGAGAAAAGAATGGGGTATATGAATCCAACATTATAAGTATCCACTCAATTCCCTATTCTCATTTTCCATAGGTGTGGCCCAAGTTGTTTTTATCTAAATCAATGACCTTTATAGGGTTTCCAAAACAAATGAGGATGAGTTAAAATTACATGATCTCAACCCTCTCCACAACATGCTATGTCACAAGATCCTTCACCATTGCATAGAAGTCACACATTCTCATTCTCCAAGCATTCAACTCATTCAATTACATGTTGTCAAGTCCTTAGCTTATTATTTTGTGGGTTTTAATTATATGACTTTCCATATTGTATAATGCTATATCTCTAAAAAAGGATGTTCATCTACCTCATTCTAAATGATGTGTTTATTGTCACCTTGTAACCACCCCAATATTTTGGAAATAAAACACACCGGCTAGTACATGGGAAGCTAATAGTTTATTCTACTCATAGACCTTCAAATCCCTCTCGATATTGATTGCAATCTCAATTTGCATAGAGGTAAGGGAATTTGTTGACTGCCAAATACCAAAGTACAAATGAAAGTAGAGTTTCGATGTTCAAATGGAAAATGTTGCATGTCCTCCTAGGGAATACATGCATTAAGAATTAACAAGCTTCAAAAATGAAACAAGGATGATCAAATTATGGGAATCTCAATATTCAAAGGGCGTATTTTAGATTTCAAAATTAAACCTTTTAGGAGAAACAAACCATGTATTAAGAAATGGTCCAATATGACTTCTATATGCCTTGGTCCTATCATGTGATTCATCCATGTATAGATTCCTTTCATTGGAGGAGTGTAAATCAGATCCTAGCTCTGCCATAAAGTCTTCCATTTTTCCCCAAATGGATCTCTGACTAGAATTCCTCCTCACCTTTCTTTATGCAAAATAGTTGCATTAAAATTCCATGTTACCACCATATTTTGGGGAAGGCTCTATTCATGAATAATTTCTAGAGACTTCTAGAATTATGTCTTTTCCTTAGCATTATCATTTAAAATTTGTGCATGTTTAGCATCATAAAATATCCAAATGCTAGGAAAAATGAACATTATCCCTAATAGAACATGGATAGAAATTGTCTTAAAAGTGCTAAACTGAAATATGACATAGATGGATGAAACAAATATGCATAAATATGCTTTGTATGACACTCAAAATTGTATTTTTAATAGGAGCATATGGCCGGAAAATAAAATACAAAATTTCTACAATTACCTCCTCAACGTTAGGCTTTCCTAAAGATTCAAAATCTACAATACCTTCACTAGACACATCACTACAAGTATCATAGATAGGGTCTTTACAACTTTTTCGACAGTCCATGCCCCTACTATGATTCAAAATAAAACCCTTTTCTTGACAAAGAGAGGATGAAGTGGATGCTTTTGTGCTTTCATCAACAAAATATTATTCTCTTGGAGATGCATTATACATGTCTTCTTCATCCACCTCTTCTTCTAGATTAGAAATATGATGCAAAGCTGATTCATTGGATGAAAAAAATTGCTCCATCAAGAAATATTCATAGTTAGGATCCCATTCCTTGAGAAATATATAAATTAAACCTGCAAATGAATATTTTTCTCCTTTTCCCAAATCATCAAACCACTCCATTACAATGTTATCAAGGGAAAACATAAAAAAAAATCATCATGATATATTCATGGAAAATAGCAAGGTCCAAGATAAGCTTCATGAAAGATGTGGCATGTCCTATAGTTTAATCAACATACTCACAAAAAATTAAGCGTGAATAGAGCCATGATGTTGAGGTTTTCTAATAGCAAATTTGTAGGATAATATAGGCATATTGTATTGGTAGGTGAGAACATTAGAGGTCTAATTTTATTTCCCTAGCAAACAACATTATCACCAACATCCAAGGGTAGACTTGAGGGTGCATCCATAGCTCATTTCATACATACAAATTTATACTTTTGTGGCATCATTAAACATACAACAATCATATCTCATCATTGCCTTTAAATCTCAAACCTTGCATCACTAAAAAACTTATAAAGGTGTGTATGCAGATGTGAATATAAGCACCAAAACTTAACCAAAAAAAGCTATTAATGTCAACATCTACAGGGTTGATTTGAGGTTGGGAAAACTAGAGTTATTCCCTACCACTAAGTTTGGGACTACTAGAAGATTTGCACAAATGTTACCTTACAATAAGAGGAAATTTGCTCATGTAGTTTCCATCCCATATGTGATGTGAATAGGGTCAAGTTGTATAAAAATGTTTGCTAGGAGAACCGAAACGTGTTATGTTGGGAGGAAGTGGTGTGAATCCTCCATGGTTAAATTAGTTTATGTGAAACCATAATATAACTAAGATAGTGATGTCAAAGGTCAAGCATCATGGGTTTGGGCAGGTTGAAATGATCACACCCAAAATGAATAGAAACAATAATTTGTGCCAAATGAAATTTCGATGTAACTGAGAGCAAGTGAATGGAATTAGTTCAAAATCTATGTATGATGATAGTGGAAAAGGCATGCCTTAATTTCTTGTAATTTTCTAATATGAGCTATGCATACCCAACAAGGTCCTATTTGAACTTTTTTCTTGTGGTGTAGGTAGAACCAAACATGTATTTTTCAAACCTGTCTTCCTTGAGTGAGGGGAGTTTAGGAAGGCTAGAGGAAAGTGAGAAATCTAGTAGGTCTACAAGAGTTATATCAACTAGATGTCAAAAGATCAGAATAAATTCCATAAATGCATGGAATTTTTTCTCGTTCAAGGGGGGTCATGTTTCTATGATGATGAGACAATAAGTGACATCGAGGTGCCCTTAAGGTACAAACATATAGTGAAACAATAGGTACCCAGGGCTATTCCTCAACTGAACAGATTTTTGTGTGAACGAGAGGATATATCAAATTGCACTGTCATCATTACATGGTTTGGAGTTGTTTTGCATGGATGGCATAAAGGTCGATTACGACAGATGTAAATAATTGATGGAGTATGTTGGACCCTGTTACAATTATAAAGATTGGATGCGCCTGGTCCAATATACACGAAGTATGTGTAGATATGGGTTTTTAGCAAATTATTTACAGTTGAAAGACACAGATCAAAATACCTTTTTCAACAAATTATTTACCTTAGATGTGGCACATTGCTCTTTGAATCTTCTCCATGTCTTCAAGGAAGGATGTTTCCTCCAATGAAGTAGCTCTCCAACAAGAATTTGGCATTGATTCTTGAGTGTCATGGAGTATTCTAAGGGCCTCTTGGATCTTCTTTTCATTCATATTTAAGTACCCTTAAAGAAAATGAGGCTCTTGCAAATGAACCTCCTCATCTTCTTCCTTCTTTCTTGGACCAACTTCATGAAGCTCAAGTGGGGATGGGGAAGTTGATCTTGTTTCTTATTCAACTGCTACAAGGTATTCATTTTAATGTTTCCTAGAAATTTGGCTTGCAGAAACATTTTAAAATCTGATCTCTATGTCACCAACATAGAGTCATGAGCACCCATCAGTAGGTGCTCCATCATAGTTCAAGCATCCATCAATAGATGCTCTTTCTTTCATTTCCAAGGTAGAATGTGTCTCGAAATGATCTTCAGTATTTTCAATAGAAAATTCTTCATACTCATGTGATGTCTCTTCATCTTTTTCAAAGTCACTTGGGAGTGAATTTTGATCCTCTTCATGTACTGCTTCTTCTACTTCACCTATTTCAGAACTAGGTGGTTCATGGGTCTCCTCCTTTTGCTCCTTTAACCAAGTTGATACATTTTGCCCCTTGGTTTTCGTAAAATAAATATATTTTATCCAACTTTGGATATCCAAAAATTAGAACCATTTCATTATATTCTTGTT
The DNA here is from genome assembly GCA_001517045.1 of Pseudotsuga menziesii. Lineage (NCBI taxonomy): Eukaryota > Viridiplantae > Streptophyta > Pinopsida > Pinales > Pinaceae > Pseudotsuga > Pseudotsuga menziesii. The sequence goes on along the minus strand of LPNX010525053.1, from coordinate 410,703 downwards.
CATGTCTTCAAATATAGGTTCCATAATTTTTATAAGCGCCTCACCATCAGATGAGGTTCCCTTTTCATGACTAGTCATAGTTTCCTCTTCAACAAAAGCACTTTTAGGTTTCAATATATAATGGTGGTCCCTAAATTATTGTCCTAATAAATATCAGACCACATCAGGTGCAAATATCATGCTTTTATATCATTGTAATGTCCCTTTTTGAAATTTTTTTAAATGACCAATTTTCCACTTTTTCCACAATTTCAACCTTAACTAGTTTTGATGTCTAGACCTCCAGATTGACCCAAATGCTCCCAAATTTTTTCAGAAGGTACATGAATGATATTAGAAATTAAATATTATGTTCAGAGATGTTTTTTTAACCCCCAATTACTTCTGCAAACTTATTTAATGTTTTGTTCAAAGTAGGACTCTTTACTAGCAAATTGGGGCTCCAATTCCCCCTGGGTAATTGCCGAAAATGGCTTCTCAAATGGTTCCAAAGTCACTCAAATTTATGAAAGCATGAATGGTATGTGTAAGGGACATTTTTAAAGTCTCATATGCATCATGTTTCAGTTTATACCGGCTGTTATGACTCTTTCCAAAACAGCTCCCAAATCACAATTTCGACCCTTCGGGAAAAAGCACCAAATCTTCTCCCAATGGAATAAAAATGAGTAAAATGGATTCCAATGCTTAAGTAATGAACATGAGACTTGAAATACACATTAATTAAAGTCTATTCATCATACATTTATCATATATACATTCCTCCATTCGAAATAAGAATCATTACCATGGCATATACCAAAATAGAGTGGAAATGGTCATTGTTTGCTCATTAAAAGTCATTTTTCCTTACAACCATTTGATATTTAGACCTGATACTTTATGATAATGAATAAAATATAATATTTATCTTATTATAATCAGTAATGGACAATTAAAATCTCTCCCAATTCAAAATCATTAGCATTACAATGGTGCACAGCAAGATAGTGGGGAAATGACACCATTTCTTCATTGTTTAACATTTTTACATGAAATATTTTGGTATTTAGACCTGAGAGTATTATAAAATTGAAATACAGATAATTTAAATCATAACATACAATAATGGATCATTATAATATTCCCCAAAGATATCAATAGCTCACCCAAATCGCAATCCCTCTGCAAGCAAGAATATGTCATAAAAACTGGAAATGGTTGAGAGAAAGTGATGCAATAGAAGAATCCAAAATATGTCCTGTAGATTACACCTGAAAATAAGACTCCATTAAAGCTCCATGAAATACCTGATTGGCCTCTCCAAACACCAACTTGGATGGGAATTTTTCACCCTCGAAATTGGCTAAGGCAAGAAAACTAGTCATCCACTAGCTCTCACAATTCACAAATAACAATTTCTCAAATGATAAAAAGATATTATATTGGTTGAATACTATATTTTATAAACATAATTAGCCTTATAAGGTTCCCCATACATCCACAAACTCAATCCAATTCGAATTTGGGTGTGTGCTCATGATTTTCCATGTGTCCTCCCTTTCCTAGCCTTCCATCTTCCCCCAATTTGAGTAGGAACCCATTAAGCTTCCCAAATCACATGAGATATCTCTTGGATGCCCTAATTATACTTGACATGTCATATATGTCATATTTTATCCTTCATATCTGATTTGTGTCATAGGTGTCATAGCATCTTCATCATTGTTGTCATAGAGATAGGGTATCTAGTCCAAGTGTCTCACTAGCTCCAAAATTACTCTTCCTCTCCCATGTAAGTTACATTTATTCCAAAATTTGACCTATGATGCATATGGACAAGTGTATTATCCTTATAACTCATCCAAGAAGCTTTATGCTTCCCATGGATTCGAAATTGCAAGAGGAGGATGCCATGTGGCACATAAATTCTAGCTTGTGTGGGCCCCATAGTCTTCATGTGTCTCCATGCTCCATTGCCACTTCAATTTTCTTTTGTATTTATTTATTTAACTTCTTTATTAAATTTTTGTGCCATTCTAATTTTCAAACATCATTCATTGTCCCCCTTATTCCAAATCCCATAGCTTCCACCCTCAACCTAGGAAACTAGTAATTTTCCTCCTTGGCAATTATTTGACCCTTAGCATCAATTTGGCAAACTCTAATAAATATGGCAAATGTGATTAGGCCATTGTGACCCAATGCAAAATTTGGGACATGATAGGTGCACCTAGGCGGTTCTCTTTTATTGGTAGAACAAAGGTTGACAGTGTAGAGACATAATGGACTTAGTGTGCTCCTAGGCGATTCTCGCATAGTAGAAGCTGTAGGTTGTCTTAATGACGTGAAAATATCTTGTGTTACTCTTATGCTGATAGAATGCAGGTGGTATGCATTTGGTTTGTGCTCTGTGTGCTCTATTATGTTTTGTTTTGTGAAATACAAAATAAATGATCTGGATACGATGAGATAAAGGTAGGAGACGCAGGTTATTGTCGCGGCAATGTAAAGAAGGCCCTGGACAGTTCCTGCATGATGGCTTGCTCGATAATACCTAGATGAGGACTAGGCATACACCTAGCATGAAAAAGGGTTGGATTTGTAGAAATTTTCAATGACAGATAGTACCGTTTGATGATCGATAAGAACATGATGATGGAAGTAGCTATGATGATGACTCTATGACTCCGTGATGATGACTCCGCGATGAAGACTTGACTAGATGTTTTGATGACTGTGGAAGAGAGAGAATACCTTCCTAGTTAAGAGGTAGTGTTGATGTATTTATAAAAATGGAATATATTTTGATGTATATTATAATTGTGTGTTGTTGTACCCCCATTGGAGATGTGTTTTCCTCCTTGCGGGATGTCTTTATTGTGTCTAGACCTTGAGGTACAACCTATGTTGTAAGTCTGGGCAATAGTCCCTAATATGACATCATATAATGTGTATTCAGAGTCTCTCTAGGAGAAGTCAGCCCTGTTAGGGTAAGATGTCAGCCCCAGCCATGTTAAAGGTCAGTTACTCGAAGGGTATAAATAGGGAGGCGCCCTCCCTCATTTATACACACCTCACACTCACTCAAGTTCGCATGAGAGAGAGAGAGAGAGAGAGAGAGAGAGAGAGAGAGAGGCAAGGGAGGAGAGATAGATAGCTGCTAAATACTTCTTATTACTAGGTTTCATAATCTTATGACACAGTCTTCATGATTGTACTATTATGAGGAATTTTGCATGGTTTTCTCCTTTATGGTTTCCTCGGTGAAAATATTTGTGTCTTGTGTATCAGTTATATCTTATGCATCTTGTTGTACTTGTTATTCTTCCAAATAAAGATAATAATTAAGATAATAATATCTAGAAAACGCAACATTGGAAACCAGTGTTAATATGGTTTCATGTAGGTCAACTTATCCAATCTAAAGGGGGTTGTTTCCTAGTATACCATACCAAGATTCTAATTTTCATAACTGGAAACTAGTATTTATTCATAGAGAAGTATTTGTAGTTCAATCTTATATGGTAGTTTATAGATCTTTTTTTACGGATAATTAAAGTGATTTCATTCACACCCTAATCAATTTCCTTCATCTTTCTCACAAAAAATTAAAATAATGATTATAGATCTGATATCTAATATAATTAACTGAAGGAATTATTGCTTGCAACAACAATACTAAAATTCAATAATGTAATAAGCCATGAAAATATAGCCTTATATATACATGTTAAGACTTTACATTGGATTAAAGAGGTATTCTTTTTCTTCCATGCTTGCTAAATGTTAGTATAACTAATAGTACAATCCTCTCGTTAATGCACTCTCTAGCTGCAACAAGATGCCACCTCCCTTAGTCAAGCATGAATGTAATGTGAGTTGAGGAAGAAGGTCCAATTTTTTGAAGGTTATACTTGAACCAATATTCAGTCTATGTAGAAATACAAGAATGCATTGTGCATATTTATTTATTAGTATATTTTGTTTCAACTAGTTCTATATGATTAACATTGCTATCACTAGATTGCAAGGTGCATAGTAGACCAAGTTTATATGGGTTTGGGATAGTGTAATATTCATCAAAACCAAGCCTACAAAGTTTTTTATTTAAGTTCAATAGAATCCCTTTGTTCAACACCTCGAGGTTATGGTTGGTCAACCCCTAGATATTTTTGTTCCTAAGGAAAAGAATTGCAATTTCTATTCCAATGAATAATGGAATTTAGTTTTTTAGTTACCCAAAGAAGGTTTATAGACTTAAAACACATTTACAATAAAATAATTCAACAACCCATACCTAATAGGTATCATTGATTTCATAAAATATAACTCTTCAACCAATAGCCATAGAGTAGTAGATAAGCTAATATATCCATAATGGTTCTCAACAAAATGTTTAGAAATTGTATCCAAAATACATCATAGCACATTGATGATCAAAATAGTTAAAGGGGTAAATAACTAATTTAAATAGGTTGAATTGACACAATTAAGATACCATTTGATACTTTCAAGATGTTCGGGTACACAGGGTACTCCCAAAAGACCGAACACCTAGAACAACCACTTCACACAAATAGATCACAGATCAAGACACCGATGTTTGTCACATGGTTAAAACCCTCGAGAGAAAAACACTCCACGGCCCCATCCAAGTAGCTACTTGGAGCAATTTATTATGAAAAAGAAGAAAGTTACAAATGAGCTTCTCATAATCGATCAACTAGCCAAGGACCCTCCATGCTCTTTAAATAGAGATCATGGACCAATTGGGTGTTAAGCCACAGATCAATGGTAGGTATGGTGTAAGAGAAGTTGAACCATCGGATCACTTTATGTCTAGAACATATCGTGACCGGTGGATTAGAATATTTACAAATGCATACTAATGAATACTAAAGAAACACACTTTACCTAACAGATATATTACACAAGTTGATCTTAACTAACTCCTAAGTGTCTAAATATCCTAACATCCCCCCTTAAGAACAACTTGGGATAGGATTGAAGGATTTACAAAAGTGACACTATTAGGAGAAGGAAGGAGGAATTAGAGCCTATCTCCCCTTAATGACACATTCCTGAACTCCTAACATAGATCAAAGTTTAGAAAACTTCGCTTCTGTAAGAGACTTGGTGAAGATGTCTACAACTTGATCATTTGTAGGGCAATAGAGCATTTCAAGAACACGATCATGAACAAGATTTCTGATGAAGTGCATGTGTAGCTCAATGTGTTTTCTACGTTGATGTAGAACTGGATCTTTGGCAAGCTTTATGGCACTTTGATTGTCGCACCAAAGTGGAGTAGGCTGCTGCTCAAATCCAAACTCTAAAAGGATCTATCGAAGCCATAAAGCTTCCTAACTGGCATTAACTGTGGCTCGATATTCTGTTTCTGTTGGAGAAAGAGAAAGACCTTGTTTTTTCTTACAAGCCCAAGTGACAGGTTCAGATCCCAGACTGAAAACATAACCTGCAGTATAATTTTGATCATCAGGATCGCCGCCCAATCTGAATCAGTGAAACCAACCAACAAAGTTTTCCCCCCTATACTGTAATGAATCCCAAACTGAATTGTACCTCGAATATATCCAAGTATTCTTTTTGCTGCTTTCCAATGACTTTCATGAGGTGTTTGCATATAACAGGAAACACGACCAACGACAAAGGAAAGGTCAAGACGGGAATGAAGCAAGTATAAGAGACTATCAATAAGCTGACGATACAAGGTGGCATCTACTTCAGGGGAAGTACAAGTGGCAAAAAGTTTGACTCCAGACTGGAAGGGAGAAGGGGCTGGTTTCCAATCTTCCATGTGAAAGCGAAGAAGAAGGTCACAAGCATATTTAGACTGAGAAAGAAAGATTCCTTCTTTGGTTTACAAGACTTGGAGACCAAGAAAATAATGCAAATGTCCTAAGTCTGACAGTTCAAAAGTTTGCTTAAGACTAGATTTCACATGGGTTAAAAGTTTAGGGTCACTACCAGTGGGGATAAGATCATCAACATAAAGAACAAGTATGATGAGATGGTTTCCTACTTTCCTAGTATAGACATTGGGGTCAGAATGGCATCTAGAAAAACTAGTGTCAAGGAGAAAGCTATCCATTTTGGCATACCAAGCTCTAGGAGCTTGCTTAAGGCCATATAAGGATTTCCTAAGGAGATAGACAAGGCTAGAGTTATCCTGAACATATCCAGGAGGTTGTTCCATGTAAATTTCCTTCTATAAATCACCATGTAAAAAGGAAAACTTGACATCCATTTGATGGACTTCCCAGTTATGTAAGGCTACAAGGGAAAGAACAAGGCGGATGGAGTTCATTTTTGCGACAGGAGCAAAGGTTTCATTGTAGTCAATCCCTTCAACTTGGGGAAAATATTTGGCTACTAACCTTGCCTTAAGTCTTTCAACACTTCCATCTGATGCATACTTATCTCTGTAGACCCATTTACATATGACAAGTTTTCTTCCTTTTGGAAGAGGAACAAGATCCCAAGTATCGTTCGCCATTAAGGAACGATATTCTTCATCCATATCTGCATCCCAATCTGGATTCCCTGAAGCTTCTGCAAAATTTTCTGGATCATGATTCTTGAAAACTTGAGACAAAAGAGAAGAGGCTTACTGAAACTAATAACGTGTTCTATGTTGATATCTAGGATCACTGGCAAGATCACCAACTGCTTCACATGTTGAACAGACCCATCGAGGAAGCATTGGCGCTAGTGCAACTGAAGGAACATGAGCAGGCGGAGGTGGATTTTCATCCTCACTGTCATCATCAGAAACTACAGTTGGAAACCTATCAAGGAATTTGGAAGAAGAAGAAGGTATAATCGTTGAATCGGGTTTGCAGGCCAAAGATGGCACACTTGCCAACTTAGGCTCGCAGGCCAAGATATTTTCATCAAATTTAACATCTCTTCTAATGATTATATCATGAGAATGTGGCTGAAGAATTATATAACCTTTTACATCTTCAGAATATCCAACAAATATGCACTTTTCACTTTTAGGCTGCAATGCTTTCCGTTTTTCATCCGAAATGTGAGCCCATGCTTCACAACCAAACACACAAAAGTGACTTACATCTGGTTTAATTTTACTCCATGCTTCTTCCGGTGTTATACCTTGTAAAAATTTAGTGGGTGTGCGATTAACTATGTAATTTGCACAATTTATGGCCTCAGCTCAATATTGAAGACTTAGTCCCTTAGATCAGATTATACAATTAGCCATTTCTTTTAAAGTGCGGTTCTTCCGTTCAGCTACACCATTTTGTTGTGGTGTATATGGAACAGTGTGCTGTTGTTGGATTCCTTGTTCAGTGGAAAAAGTAGTGAACTTGTTGTTAACATATTCTCCTCCATTGTCAGATCTTAACTTAATAATTTGATGACCAGATTGTTTTTCAACAAGGGCCTTGTAGGCCAAGAACATGTTAAATACTTCGCCCTTAAGTTTTAGGAAGTAAACCCAAGTGCGTCTGGAGTAGTCATCAATGGAAGTTAAGAAATATTTGAAACTAGAAAAGGAAGCGGATGGAAGAGGACCACACAAGTCACTATGCACAAGCTCCAAGGGACCCGAGGTGTGCCAAGAGGCACGTTTGTCAAAACTATCCTGATGATGTTTTTCAAGTACACAACTGGAACAAACACCATCCTTGCAAGATACCATCGAAAGACTAGTCACCATATTGTCTTTACATAGTTGTTGCAATGAGCGATAATTTAAGTGACCAAATAGCTCATGCCATAGTTTGCTCAAGTTATCACTATGAGCAACAAAAACTGAAGGAAAAGGTGATGACCCAAAGTTGTTAAATTTGTACAACCTGGTAATATCATCAACAGTTCCAGTGGCAAGGACATTTTGAGGATCTTTAAAATCCTTGATTACAACTTGGTGAGGTGTAAACATCACAGTTTTACCTTCACCCAAATGAGTAATTTGATAGACTGATAAAAAATTGCAAGAAATTCTTGGAACACATAGTACACCACTAAAATGACCATTTTCTACTGGAACTGTTCCAGATCCTACAACACTTAGAGATCTATTATCACCAACAAATATGTGTTTGGTGTTACATTCATGCATAGTATAAAAGATGGCTTGATCCTTAGCCATATGATAAGATGCTCCAGAATCAATGAGCCATTCATTTGAAGTAGAATAAGAAGATGCAGTATAAGAGTAACCAGAAGCACAAAGTGCATGTCCATGAGAGGTAGATTCTGAAGACGAATCTAGGCTGATATGGTGCTTCTTCATTGCTACTTCCAAGGCTGCCATCTTCTTGAAACACTTAGATTCATCATGATTATCTTTCCCACAAAAATTACACTGACGCTCAGTCTTATTTCCTTTTGGCTTGGATCCTTTGTCATTTTTTAAAGAAGGAGATGACTGAGAGGGTTTGGGACCCTTGTTTGGCTTATTATTACAAATTTTTTGTTTCTTGGGAGGCTTGGACCTTTCTTTTTGTTGGGACAATAAGGCTTTCCTAAATATATCTGCATTGTTAATTATTCCAAGATGAATGAGCTTATCTTGCTCTCCAATTACGGAATCACAAAAGGATTCAAGACTAGGCTCTTGATAGCTAGCTACAGTTAAGGATTCTTTCATGGAGTAAAATGTGGATACAAAAACAGAATATGCACGTCCAAGTTTGGAAAGAATATGATAAATACATTTTTTTTCTTCTTTCTTAATCTTTCATTATTCACATAAGAGTCTATGAGTTTTATACTTAGATAAATAATCTTGAATGCATGAAAAAACACTTGGATTCAAAGAAATCAACTCATTATCAAGTTGCAGACATCTTCACCAAGTCTCTTACAGAAGCGAAGTTTTCTAAACTTCGATCTATGTTAGGAGTTCAGGAATGTGTCATTAAGGGGGGATAGGCTCTAATGCCTCCTTCCTTCTCCTAATATTGTCACTTTTGTAAATCCTTCAATCCTATCCCAAGTTGTTCTTAAGGGGGTATGTTAGGATATTTAGACACTTAGGAGTTAGTTAAGATCAACTTGTGTAATATATCGGTTAGGTAAAGTGTGTTTCTTTAGTATGCATTAGTATGCATTTGTAAATATTCTAATCTGACGATCACGATATGTTCTAGACATAAAGTGATTCGACAGTTCAACTTCTCTTAGATCATACCTACCATTGATCCATGGCTTAATACTCGATTGGTCCATGATCTCTATTTAAAGAGCATGGAGGGTCCTTGGCTAGTTGATCGATTATGAGAAGCTCATTTGTAACTTTCTTCTTTTGCATAATAAATTGCTCCAAGTAGCTATTTGGCTGGGGCCGTGGACTATTTCCCTCTCGATGGTTTTAACCACATGACAAACATCGGTGTGTTGATCTGTGATCTATTTGTGTGAAGTGGTTGCTCTAGGTGTTCGGTCTTTTGGGAGTACCCTGTGTACCCGAACACAAGATTAGAACTCTTGGTTCAAGCTGTCAACCCTCCTTGCAGAGGGAATCTTCCTCAATATTAAGCTACTGGAAGTGAAAGAGGCTTGATAACTCCTTAGTTGGTATGTTAAAGGATTCAAAACAATTTCTCAATATGTCTCTCACCTTTCATCCAATCTATGATTAACGAGGAGTCACCAAAAATTAGATGTATGCTAGTATATAGAAAATACTTTGTTCATTCTCATATGGTATATTTTCTACTTTACATAATAATAATCCTTTCGCTTCTATGGTGCCTCTATGATGTTGGTCGATGCACACTTGAGGGATTGCATTGGATGTTTAGGATTAGGGTATCCAATTTCAGAGTTGAGTTGATTAGCTTCTGTATTTCCATTACTTTCATGATATGCATGCAATTCGATGTGAGTTTTCCATGTTGCACCTCACAAATGCACACAAATATATAGGATGTATAAAATACTATGTAATCTACACCATACAAGTGAGTAGGGTGATAGCATGGAATGTTGACAATGTCTATATTTATCTTAGAGTTTTCCATGCTCTCTAACATAGACATGGACATTTTAACTTATATGAATCAAGAGCCTATTTCCCCAAAAATTATGGAAACACATTCCATTTGCTAACCTTTGGTAGTGAACTAAGGGGATAGGGCCACTTTTCATAGGGTTTGATTAGCAGTAACTGAAACAATGCCTTAACCATATGTTGATTATTTTTAATGCATCTGCAGAGGATTAAAATTTTATTTATCTAAATATTGTTTTACTTTATCTCTTACTCAACTTTAAAAAAAAACTGAGTGTTGCAAAATTCAACATCGAGCAAAAATTCAGTAGGTGTCATCAACTTGGGAAATTGGAAAAATAAAAAAACAATGGAAAAAGTTGGAACACATAAACTTGGACATGAAAAACAAGGGAAACTTGGTGACTTGAAAAATTCGGAAAGACTCGGAAAAATAACAAAAAAATTAAAGATTTTTACCACATGATTATAAACCAAATGCGGTCAAATTGGTTTTTAGAAGTGACCCTATACTAGCCATATAAATCTTCCATGGCGTACCCCATATACTAGGTTTTCAAGAAATGCATCTAATCACATACCTCAACCTTCTCCTAATATAAATACACATGCTTATATGTATAGCTAGTCACAAAGAGGATTATCATGACAAAACTGATCCTAAAAACTAAATGATTGAGACATCATGAAATGTAGACTTCCCTCTTTTCAAGGGTTTGGAATATGAAAATTTACTATGAATTTTCCCTTATTTCCCATCTCTATTTTAAATATATGTTTCTAGTCACAAAAGGACCAAATTTTACAACAAGATCCATTGCTAATTCAATTTTGGTAGAAAAATTGATAGTGTATGCCCAATGATTTTCTTGGAGGAAAAAAAATATCTCAATAACTATTTTACCATAAAAAACCAAATTACCTGAAAGACAAAGATCTCAAAAACAATTTGCTTCAGAAAATGAAACATTTTAGAAGCCACTCTTTATAAAAGAAATAATTAAAACTCATTTACTTAAAATTTTATGTGAAACACTACTAAAAATAATTTTTGCTTTGGTTCACTAGATAGATCATCCAAGTGTTAAGCCACCAACCATGATTTCATATGGCATCAATTTCAAATATATGAGACCAAGAGCTAATCCTAGGTGATTTTGGAAAAATAGCATCATAATAGATACTCCTAAGAACAAGCAACAATGCCAAAGGAAGTCCACTCTTTGTGATGTAGCTCCTTGGGGAATGTAAACAATGCTTTTGCCTATTCATCCTTCTAAAAATTTCAAGCAATATATTAATCTTCCCAAAGTTACAAAACTTGATTGGGATAATGTTTGGGGAGGTCTAATAGTAAGAGTACTTTTTAATTCAAAATTTCGATAATAATTTAGACTTATCAACAATTCATAATCCGAAGTGTTTTGTATGAATTGTTCACAAGTGTGCAAGGCATAGCGCCCATTCTGATTTCTCCTACCTCCATACACATCACAGTTTGAGGCAAGAGGAATCCCATAGAAGAGCTTGTGTAGCTTGTTGTGTTGGCTAGTTGAGATGATAAAGTTTTGTATTGTTAGTGCTTTTTATGATCTACATACAATTTAATTTGAGTTTTCCATGTAACACCTAAAAAATGTACAAAAATATATAGGATGTATAAAATACCATGTAGTCTACACCATATAAGTGAGGAGGATGAGAGTGTGGTCGTTGCATAAGCCATGGTCACAACGCTCCTTGTGGATTTTTCCCAAAATCCTTTATATAATGGTATAACTCTATTTTTGCACACCAAAGAAGGATAGAGGGGGTTTTCAATATTATTCTCCACTACTTAGAAAGGCATAGTCCAATTTCTAAGTGTTTTCAAAATATTATTTTCCCTTTTTCAACTTTAGAATAAGATGAAGTTACTGTACGTTCCAAATTGTCAAAAAGGAGAAGCTTGGCACAAAGTAAAACTGTTGCAATCACAATCTTTGCACAAAGTAAAATTATTCAAAATAACCAAATTTATGAGACAGGACATACTTACAAGAGGGGGAACTAGTAATTTTTTTTTATGTGAAAACTTGCATATTTATGCTCGACAAATTTGTGTAACTGGAAGCTTAATATTTGTTCATACTTATTTCTTCAAGTATATTAGCTTGTCAATCAATTGATGCATTAATAGAAGATGCATATCTATTGTGTTCATATTTAGGATGTTTATCAATTATAAAATAGTTTGGTGATCATTAGATTGTGCATGCTAATTTATTATGGAATGGTTGGAAAGTCAAATGGTCATCAAAGTGCTTGGCAAGTTTTGCCTCAAACTATCCAAATGATGAAGAGATGCTGAGCATTTGACCTTAAACCCTTCATTGGACTTTTATTAATTAGATTCCAAAAAAAAAAAAGATATATTTTCATGTTGCAGACCCCCGGTTCACACCCAAAGAATATTTTCCAAGCACATAGTTCGTTTTGAGAAGCATCTAACCATTGATTATTTTTATCATAGAAATTTTTTGAACACTTTTTTTTAATAGAAACTATAAATATAGTCATTATATGAAAAAGGTTGTGCACAACCATTCATTACATAGGAAAAAGACCAGTCTATATTCTGCATTCACCATGGTTGAGAAGATTATAACTAAAACTAACAGAGATTTACAAAAGTTTATGGTTTTCTTCCTATATTTCACCATACTAGAGGAGGGATGAATGGAAATTTAACATTATAAAAAAACATCTACAAAAAAGATAAGAAAACATGACTACTTCCTTTTCTTGCTTTCCATGCCCGGAATTGTTTTTTAGACTGACACTTCTTCCATTGGTTGTGCTCTATTGGCTATTGTCTCCTGGAAGTGGCTGCATTGTGTCATATTCATCATCTTCTACACATCTTCAACAATTCTATAAAACTTTCCCATAAGCTCCTTAATGTCCCTATCCAATTCATCTATCTGTGAATCCTGAAAAGATAGATGGATTAAAACACACCCCACATTTGTGGTAATATCTTGGTTCTTCCCGAGTCCGCTACAAACCACCTCAAAACCCTTCTCAAGTGAATCTTGAAGTATTAAAGCCCATCCTTAATATTGTTAATACCCACTAACTATCCTCTCTCTGCGTTCTTCTCCATCTCCATTTTTTATAATGCCCCTATCAATCATGAAGGAAGGGAACTTATCAGAACCGTAAGCTTCTGATCATTTACCTCTTCACAGACCCTGCTTTTGACTACATCTTGTTAAAGAAAGCTATGTCTTCCTCTCGAGATGTTAAACGACTCTGCATCCATTTCTCATGCGGGAGTGACAAGAACAAGGAGAAGAACTGAATGCTTCATCCCATCAACATAAATGCACTGACCACATATCACATGGCCTCGTACATGCATCCAACCATGTGTCCTTGGGTCACTACAGGAATGTCAGCCTTGTTTATATGATATCCATTGGTCCTTAACGTGGATGAGGAGTCTAGAGTCCCTTTTGATAAAATTTCGTGGTACATGGTGGATATTATGCTCACCATTGACATAAATCGTTGAATTAAGCTCCAACCTAGCTCCCTTATTAGAAAGGGCATCTTTATTTTCATTATTTTCCTGAAGGACGTGGTAATATCTTATTTATTTGTGGGATTTGAGGACTGAGATCCTTCTAGAAATTATTTTGCATCCGGTGTTTCCTTTTTCAAACCCAATCTGCATCTTCTGGATAACTTGCCTTGAGTCTCCTATTAGCTATTTTGTTTATGGGTATCTTGACGATGATTTCAAACCCATGCAAAAGAGATAACAACACTGCTTCATTATTATATTTTTTCCCCAATCCCCAAGCATACAAATTGACTATATTTCCTTCGAAATCAAAGATTATCCCTCTCTCACCTACCTCCCCTAGAAAAATTTTGAACATTTATGCAATGCTTCCTAGATATATAGGATGTAGAACTTACTTGAATTTGTAGGGACTACCCACAAGTGTGCAACATTTCCCATTTGTGGTTTATAGATTAGAATTGTGACACTAATTGAATATTTCTATAGGGATACCTTGGTGAAGGTGAGTCATTGAATTGTAATGTATGAAAATTTATTAAGTTTTCATCTTATGAATAAGAAAGCATGGCTAAATAAATGACCTAGAAGGATATTTATAGAATTCATTTACATTCAATACTAGTCTAATGTCCAATGGGATGAAGAATCAAGGAAAATGTATATTAGGTCCCAACCCCAATATATAATTTAGGGCTCGAGTATTGATAACAGAGCAATGATTATCCTATGCTTGGCATATACTATATATAATATAGTCCATTGGAAACACCTGAAGGAAGAATGGTTATTGGACAAGTTTATTTCTTCAACATTTCCATTTCACAATTGTGTCTTTCCCCTCTGTAGAAGACACATAATGGTCGATAGTAGCAACTTTAAGATCCTAAGTGAGCCTCAAACAAACATTGCTAATGGACAACGCCATTCTCAAAATTACCAACAACTTATTATCAAGCACATTATTCCATTGAAATAAATATATGGAACAACAAAAGGTAGATACATTCATCTCCAAATGATTACATTCCACCATATTTATGTTTTACCTTCTCTAAGAGAAGCATGAACCACATAGACAAAATCCTATTTCCATCAATATTAACAAGTATAAAATAAATGTTAATAGTGTTGTGAAGTTTGCTTAATTTAACACTAGGCAGTTCTACACTTTACTGTTAGACCATAGGCTCATACATGTCCACATATATTAGTAAAAGTAACATACAAAGTCTAGCTTATAGTGCAATAAATTGTCCAATTCCAAGACATGATCCTACTGAAATGTACTAAAAACCTACAAGATTCCTAAACCCCAAACTACTCTATTAAGAAGGGTCTGGGTATGAACTTCCCTTTACTATGCAATACCACCAAGTTATATATGATATTTCCAATAGTTTAATAATTTATATGAGATTGTAAACGTACTTTGTAAAGAGCTAGCTACTAAAATAATTGTAATCCTTGTTCAGAGAAATGCCTATTGGTAAGTGTTTCTTAGACACATAATTAGTCCAACATCCCATGGTTGTGATTCTCATGAAAAAAACTAGCACGACATACCATATCTTTAATTTCACGAGGGGATTTAGTCTTAGATTTAGTCTTATAGACATGGTTTACAATGATTTTTTTCTGCTTTTCAATGAATTTTACAGTTCTAAAAAAATTGGGAACACTCACTTTTGATATCTTATTTGTTTTATAGAACCGTAAATTTGTCTCTATTCATAGAACAGTAAATCTAACGTGTTATTCATCTAAGAACCCACTCATTTTATTGTGCAACTTGAAAGTCAATTTGACTAGGTATTAAATTACCTATAGCTCACCCTTAACATAAAGTTGTAATCTCAATCGATACATGCATTAAAAAACTAGCCACCTAAAAAAGGACAATGTGTTTTCACTGTGATTGTTATATACTCTAGGAAATCCAATTTAAGATAAGAAATAACACACAAGAAAAACCTTTCGCTTTAGTCCCAATACAAACTCACTGACCAATATCATATTTACAAGACAAGACAAAGAAAGAATATTCCCTTTAGAAACATAAAATTTATATTTGTTCAGTGTACGTAGACATCAGTGGCAATGGACTCTGTTACTTTTTGATACCAAATCATGAACACATAGCATCCAACCACAATTATTGAAAATTTAGGACAGTGAGAGGAAAAGAGAGGAAGAATCCTACAAAAGTTGAAACAATAAAACATTCACCCAATACAATATATCACATGGAAAGAGAGAGGAAGAACCATTCCCATGGGTTATGGAGTCAATCAACCATAATTCCAAAAGGTTAACAATATAATCATAGAAACTACAATCTTGAAAACATAATAACAACTCAATAGTGTTGTTGTAGTGTTTGGATGTGATACAATGAAAAGATGTAAACAATACGATGAAAAAGCTCACATGACAATACGAGGGTGAGGGGGTTTTAGCAATAGATTATCATGTTGTAACCAGTTCATCTTGCTTGGTATTTTTTAAGATTATGTTTCCTACCTCTCCTACATAGGTAAGAAAAGACAATTCTAGGGTCCATGCTATTGCTATTTCCACGTAAATTTGTAACAACAATAGACACAACTAGAGTAAATAGTGAAGACACTTTTACCTGCAAACCCTCTTTGCTGAAATCCTCTTCGCCAGAAATATTGAAATTTTTGTGTAAGATAGATGCAACAAGCAATGCAACCACTATAATTGGAAAACCATAAGAAGCTTTGAACAACTGAAGACAACATATCTCACAAATAAATCATTGGTCTGAATTTGCATTTACAACCATTAAATGTAGTGAAACACTTGAAACCATTGAAACATGGAAATGTAGAGAAAATCACACATAAAATCATATGTTTCTTGCAAAAAAAAAATTGATTTATTGTATTAAGGGCTCTCAGACACTCGATTATGTGTTCAATATCTTCCACCAATCTCACACAGAACTGGGCAGACAAATCGATGCACCTCTTGAGTACAACCTAGTACTAAGGCAATTGTTTATAGGAGGTGGCCTACACAAGTGTGAGTAAGTGGAATTCAGGCTTGGTGAAACCGTCATGGCATGTAGCCATAACATGTTAGGGATTTGTGATGAGATGGAATTTGAATCTAGACGAAAATAGAAAAATTATTCTCGGTCATGGAGATCCCTTTGCGTTTGAGTGCTTTAGAATGTCCATTCAGGTCAAAGATGCATTAATTGAGGGCATTAGAATTGGTAAATACAATTGCTACTCTCTTGTTGTTGGCATGCCATGAAGCTACATGTAATAAATCTTTTGTTAGTAATTTAACCCAAATGACAATCCTTGCATCAAGTTTTACAACAAAGAGCCTCTCCTCATGGCCAAGAAAGATAACACTCCTCTTGGAACATGCTTTCTAACCTGTCAATAAAAACCAAATAGGATCTTACCAACAACTAATGTAGTCTGTAATTTCGAGGTGCCTCATTGCCTACCACTCATATTCTACATGTACCTCGACACCCTAACCAACTAGTAGTGGGTGAATGTTTCATGGTTATGTTTATAGTCAAACATTAGGTTTTGGAGAGCCATCTCTTAGGGTTTGTAGAGTCTTCTCTTCTCTTCAACTGGGAATGTGTTTGATCCTCTAACAAAAATTTTCTGTTCATTATTTGAGGAAGCTAGTCTTATTAATATTATACCTAGTAACATGGTTTTGACATGGTCAAATAACAGACGCGGAAAGGCTGGAATCGCTAAAAGGTTTGACATATTCTTAATTTCAGAAGATTTATGTGATGGTATTGGTCGGTTTAGGTCGTGGACTCATTCTACAGGTATTTCAGACCATAAAGCAATCATTTTGTAGTTGGAGTTTGATAACCGTTATACGCATTATCCTTTCAAGTTTAATCTGGTTTGGTTAAAGGATCATGAATTTTGTGATTTTGTTCATAAAAAATGGGAGCAATTGCCTTAGATTGATTAGTCACCTCTTTTGTTAAATTTTAGTAGGAAACTAGAGTTGCTTAAGCATGATTTTTGGAAGTGGGAAAAAGATAAGAAAAATGAATAGGATAGATAGTTGTTACTTTTGGAGGCGGAAATTGAGTTTCTTTCTCGTAATTTTGATGAAGAGGATTTTTCGCGGGAAAGAAAAGATTATATTATGAATCTTGAGTCTAATAAATTGGATATTTTACTTCAGAAGGAAGATACACGGAGACAAAAAAGTAGGGTTATTTGGTTATAGGTTGGGGATAATAACACCAATTGTTTTCATCGTTTTGCTAATTAGAGAAGATTGACTAACTCTATTTGGGAGATCAAAGGGGATCAGAACGAATTTTTCATTGATAGTAAGTCTATTAAGGTTGTTTCAATTCATAATTTCAAAGATATATACTCTCAAAGTTCAACTAATAATCTGGAAAACCAGCTTGATGTTATTAGAAATTTCCCATGACTCTTTTATGTGGAAGAAGGTGAGGCTATTGGGGCACTTATTTTAGTGGAGGAGGTGAAAAAAATCTTGTCCATTTTTCTAAGGACAAAAGTCCTAGAGAAGATGGGTAGACTATGGAGTTTTACCTTCTTTTCTTTGATATGTTGGGAAAGGATCCGATTGAGGCCATAGATGAATCGAGAAGGACATGCAAGATTGCTGGTAAGGTAATGCGACTTATATTGATCTTATCCCGAAGAAAGACATGCCTAAAATTTTTAATGAGTATAGTCCAATCTCTTTATGAAATCTATTATATAAAATCATTACAAAGATGATTTCATATAGGATTAAGTCATTTTTGGGAAATTACATTTCTGAGGAATTATTTCGTTTTTTTCCAAATCGTCAAATTTTGGATGTGGTTGGATTAACATAGGAATGTTTACATTCGGTGAAGCAAAAGCACCTCAAATCCTTCATCCTTAAGATAGGCCTTATAAAGGTTTATGATATAGTGAATTGGTCTTATTTGAGACTTATATTATTACAGATTGGATTGCTTGTGGATGTAACACATTGGATAATGGGATGCATCTCTTCAGCTTCTTTTGTTGTGTTAATAAATGGCTCTCAAACCTTGTTCTTCAGGGGTACTAGAGGTTTAAGGCAAGGCTGTCCACTTTTTCCTTATCTGTTTATTTTGGTTATAGAAGGTATGATTCTATTGATAAATAAGGAAAATAAGAACATGAAAATTAAGGGTTTTCAAGTGGCTAGAACTTTATCTATTACTCACCTTCTTTTTGTGGATGATGTCCTTCTTTTTGGAGAGGGTTCAGTTTCGAATTGCAGCTATTTATTTCCATCATCAACACTTTTTGTGATGCTTCAGGTATGGCTATCAACGCTTAGAATTCTAATTTTTTTTACTTATGTGAAGATGAGGGTGTTTGTAGACATATTTCTTCTCTTTTTCCTTATCAGATGAAGGATCTTGATGGTGGGTTTAAGTATCTTGGTTTTTACCTGAAGCCAAATGGGTATAATAAATGTGATTGGATGTGGCTCGTTAAGAAAATTTAGAGACACATTAGCTTTTGGTCTTTCATATGGTTGTCAACAGGGAGAATACTTGTGTTGGTTAATGCAATTCTTCATAGCATTCCGGTTTATTGGTTTTCTTTATTTATCTTACCAGATTTTGTCATTGTTTCAGTAAGAAAAATGGCTTTTCATTTTCTCTGGGCATGAAAATTAAATTATTCAAAGTTTCATCTTTCCTCTTGGGAAATCATATTCAAACCAAAAATCCTTAGTGGTTGGGGGATAAAGAACCTTGTATGGTTCAATCGATCTCTCTGTGCTAAGACATTATGGAGATCTCTCTTTAATGAAGGTTTGTGGGGAAAAGTGGTCAAGGTAAAGTATTTGAAGAGTTGTCCTTTGTTTCATTGGTTCAGAGATCCTATAAAATTTGAGCAAGGTGCTTCAACTGTTTGGTGAAGCATGATGAAAGCTTTCCATGTTAAAAATCGATCTATTTGTTGGTTGGTTGGTAAGGGGGTTCATATATTTTTGGGTATTGATCTGATTATCGGATTGGGAGATCATTATCAATTATCGCCTGGGCTTATTGTTAAACTTCATAAGAGAAATATATTTGTTCGTAAACATGTCTTTTGTGGTCATACTTTGAGATCTTTGTCTTGGCTTCGTTCAAGTGATTTACATCTGACAACTCTTTGGTAGTGGAATGGGACAAGTGTGTGAGATGTTTATATTAGTCTGGGATTATATATCCGATTCTAGTGATAGACTAGTATAGAGCTATAATAATGGAAATGGGGAGGTTAATGCAAAGATGCTTATCAGTTGCTTTTGAAAGAGACTTTAGAAGACAATTCTTGTTGGTGGACATCGTTACTTTAGCGTGCTTAGATTCCTTTAAGAATTAAATTTTTTTCCTGGCTTTGTTTAAACAGGAAAATTCTTACATGGGATTCTCTATGTAGAAGAGGGTTTGTGGGTCCTAGTTTTTGTTCTCTTTGTAAAATTGAGCAGGAGACAGTGGATCATCTTTTTGGGAGTTGTCTATTCTTCAAAGCTGTATAGTTGGAATTGGGTTTGTGTCTACAGTTTGATGGTAGTTGGGATCATCTAGGTCTAGAGGAAAACTTCAAAAGGTGGATTTCTCTTGAGCGAAGGTTTTATCCTTTGTTTTTTATAGCGATATGGAAAGTTTGGAAAATGCGAAATCAGATTATTTTTCAAAATAGTGAGCCATTGATTTTACAGGTTTGCTCTAAAATTATGGTTTCTTGGTATGAGTTGAGAAATAAGATTTCCCCAATTTTTTCTAGGAGGATCAATCAGCTGGTATTCACTGTAATTTGGCTGTTGGCTTTTTTGATGGTGCCTAGCAAAATGGGTTGTGTGGTGCTGGAATGCTATATAAGGAAAGTGAGTCACATTTTGTTAAATTGTGGATGGGCATTGATTGGGGATCTAACATGAGGGTTGAGCTCTTATCTTTGTGGGGATTACTTTGGTTTATAAGGTGTTTATAAGGAGGAATTGTGTTTCAAAAATTCAAATTGTGGGAGATTTAAAAGCTGTAATCTACTAGGAAAATGGGTTTTCTTCTCTCCATTATTTGACTTTGGATCATTCGAAGAGTAGGGTTAAATTCCTAATTTCACATTTCTCTTATATCCCTTTTGCATATTTACAAGGAATTTAATTCTGAAGTTGATCGTTTATCCAAGTTGGTTATTGGAGATATAGATAGTCATCTTTTCTTCGAAGATTTTAGAGGAGTGTTGCCTGACTTTGGATCTCTCAATATTTTTGAAGATGTCTAGGTCTTTCTGTTAATTTTCTAGGACTTGATTTGCTAGAAAGTTTCTTCTATGGATGAGTTGCTAGACTATTAAGTTTTGACTTTTTGTATGGGGATGTATGCCCTTAGTATATTTTGAAAGAGTTTTTTTTTTGGAATTCTGTCTCTTAAATTTATGTTTAGAAAATATATAATGGTCATAGTCACAAGGTTTTTGGCTGGTAGACAATATATGATAGTCATAGTTACAAGGTTTTGGGTAGTACATAATATACGATGGTCATAGTTACAAGGTTTTTTTTATCTAATAGCAAGTTGTATTTTTAATCTATGACTATATTCGAATTATAATTAATAATAACATCTATACTAATATGTTTCGCGTTTAAAATTAATAAATTAATTAAAAAAATGACCTGAACCTTGACATAATAAATTAATAATTAAAAAAATGACCTGAAACTTACGGACAGTGCAATCCAACTTCGTTTCTCTTTTAAAGATTGCCGTAAAATTTCACTCTGCTGCGCACCTTCTTTCAAGTCGATGAGTACGTAATTTGTTTTTTTTATTGATAATGCAGGGTCGTTTCAGCAAACGCAAAGGATGCTTAGTCAAACAGTTTATAACCTGGATATCGCATTGGAATCCATAAATTGAAAAACTGTGATTTCGAGAAAATTCAGCTACAGGTGCAGGTAGTTGCCATGGAGGAGTCTTGTAATAGGGTCACGCAGTGGCTGCAATCTCTCCAAAATACAGCAACACCAACACCAGAAACATCCTCTGCTCTTTATTTCTCTGATATCCCCTGTTATTACGGAAGTTTTGTTCTCAGAGGAATCCAAATTCACCAAATAACGCCGGGAAGATTGATCTGTACTTTCACAATACCTTCTCGTTTGGTCGTATGTTCAAGTCGCTCTGGACCCCAATCTCATTCTGCCCACATATACATATTACCCTTTTCGATAAATCAACCTCATGGCTACTCAGACATTGCGATTTATTATTTACAGGATGAAGGCGGGCATTGGCGGGCATCTGCTCTGATGACTTTTGTAGACATGATGTGCGCAGCTGTTATCATGACATGTGGTCTCGCATTGAAGGTCTCTGTTGATTACAACGTTTCATATGTTTCTCCGGTCAAAGTCCAGGTAAAACTCATCCTCAGTTTTATTCCTGGCTGCCCATAAATTATTTATCCTTAAATTAATCACTAGTAGTTGAATTTGGTTGTATAAGGATGAAATTGAGATCGATGCGAGGGTTTTGGGTCATAAGGGAGGCCTTTCTACAGTAGTTGTGGAACTGAGAAACAAAGGCACAGGTGATCTCGTTGCTCAGGCTCGCCAGTCGATGCATAATACTAGAATATTCAATCGTAGAACCCCGCTCAGCAAAATTTGATATTATTTTAGAAATGTTCATATTGATACATTGCATTCATGAAGTGATTCAACATGGCTCAGGATATCTCCTTTTATTTTATTGTATATTGTATTGGATCTTGGATCCTGGTCTGATTGAGGGTTTCATTTGATCACATATATGATTAAGGGTTTCATTCAATGGCATATATGTTCCCTGTGTAATCTTTAGAAAGGGGTTTTGGTTCCTTATTCTTTAGTCCTCTACCTCCAAAAATCAGGCACCAATAACTGGCCTGTTTGTCCCAAATCCAGATGCAGTGTTATATATTCTGCATCGTATTTTCTAAAACATATCAGATGGCATACACAATCGAACTGAAAGTCTCTGGAATGGTGATGAAGAGGTGTGAGGATTGATCCCTTTTTAGCCAGCTTTACATAGAATAATATTACCCTGGAATAAAAAAAAGGATGAGTGAATGAGGTTTTAATCCTGTTTGTGCAAGGATTTTAAGCAATGATGATGCCCTCTGGTTTAATTTCCTCAGAGTAACATCACTCCCATTTACAGAAGTATATAGCCCCCCACACCTATGGGAGATGTATGAAGCCGGACGAACTAAGTTGATCTTCCTCAGAGTAACATCAGTCCCATTTACAAAAGTATATAGCCCCCCACACCTATGGGAGATGTATGAAGCCGGACGAACTAAGTTGACTAAGATCAGTGCAGCTTTGCGTACCATGATTCCCTTTATTTTTAATAAATTTCATGTTTGTTTCGCCTATTGGAATTCACTTTAGATTACTATTAAAAGCAGATGGGGCCTGGGACGCATCCCTTGCCTCCCTTGTGTTTCTTCTTCTTCTTTCTTTATAGATGGTCGTCAGTAAACTTTTAAATCTCTTCAAAGTCCCCATATTTTAATTTTACAGCTTAGGAGAAGTAAGGGCTGCCGCAAGCAAGGACTTTGTGCTAGGGAAGAATTTTTCAGTTTAGATCAGTGAGCACATGCCTGTTTTTGAAGTTTCTTCTTCAATTTGAAATACTTTGTTTGAAGTTTTCACTTTCAACCTAAGTCACCTGACACGGGGACACGGCACATGCCTGTTTTTGAAGTTTTTTCTTCAAATTTAAATACTTTGTTTGAAGTTTTCACTTTCAACCTAAGTCACCTGACACGGGGACACGGGACACGAAGGACACGAAAATACGAGAGTCCGACACGGACACGGTGACTCCCGGAATCAGGACACGTAGGATACGTTTTATATACATATATATATATTTTTTTAAAATAGATATTAAAATTTAAAAATATAGACATATAGATCCAAAAATATTTAGAAACTAGAACATTTACAAATATTCAATAGAAATTAGAATAAAAACACATTAATGATCATTGATTACTATTAGAAATTAGTAATTACACATTTGCCATTCACAAGTCACGATTCACAACACATTTGTCATTCACAAATCACAATGAGACACATAGATGCATGTCGGAACCATATTTCTCATTAAGTCATCAAAATCAAAATGTATACAATGTACATATATGTCGGAATGCCACTGGGCATTGGCAAATGCCAAAATAGACTAAAGTCTAATAGTAAATACAAAAAGGGGTGGATCAAGATGGGAGAATCCCATATGTCAGTAGTCCTCCTCCATGCCTGAATCAACATCAACATACTCATCACTGCCCTGATCCTCATCCTCCTCCCCCTCCTCCTCTCTGCCCATCTGATGACTTGCATCTCTTGCTGTGGAGGATGACCCCTCCATACGATCACTATCATCAAAAGTGACCAGCTTTAGCACTGGATCATTAAGATCCATGTTGGCTAATGCCAACTCCATACTGCTGTCCAAACCCATATCATCAGGAAAGACATCCCACATCTTTGTCTTTCCCTTCACCCACTCCTCCCTCTTCCTGTAAATAAGACGAAGGTTGGAGTGCACATACACCATTGACTTTGCCCTGGACTGCTCAAGCCTGCTCTTCTTCACACTGTACAAGTTCCCATATGTGCTCCAATTCCTCTCACAACAAGAGGATGATGTAACTTGAGAGATGATCCTCAAGGCTAACTTCTGTAGAATAGGGGATGTTGCCCCATGAGTTGCCCACCAAGCATAGGGTTTCTTACCCCCCCTATCTCTAAGCACATCATAGCCTCCAAATTTCCCAGTGCCAGTGGAAAAATCTACAAAGCCCTCCTCCGCCTCCTCAAGCATCTCG
>LPNX010525053.1:365743-386188 GCA_001517045.1 Pseudotsuga menziesii | reverse complement strand
AAATTGATGAGTGGATGGCGTGCGGGATCCATCCATCCATCAGAAACAATACTCACTCCAGATGAGGGCCATGTTGCTCTAATTGGCTCAAGGATTTTATCGACCTCCTTTTTTGCTTTAACCAACAATGTGGTTCTAAGCTTCTCTGAACCAGGAGGCACATAACCACTTGGAGCTCGTTCCAAGATAGTTCGAACCATCTCAAAATACAATGGTGACCGTGCAACATTGAATGAGATGAAGTTGAGGTAGAAGAAAAATGCAATGGTAAGGTCTACCTCTTCTCGCGCCTCTTGTTGGAAAATCCTATCCATTGGACCACCTGTAGATTGCCTCTTTCTTGTTTGATAAGTATCTCCACGCCCATGAATGCTAGGTGGAAATGGAGTCTTGGTGCTAGAGGACTTCCTCAAAAATGGAAGAGGATCATCCTCTTTTTTCTTGCTTGCTGCTGCCACCTTCCCTAAGCCAACATTATCCTCTCTTTCCATATCCCTCCTTTGGTTAGCAGTCACTGCTTTGCATGAAGAAATCCCACAAGAAGGAAGGGCCAACAAATTGCCCTTAACCCGGAAATATGTGCTCATGAACTCATGGTTGCAAAAATTGCATCTCCAAGACACATTGCCTCCCCCACCAAGCTTTGCCCCGGGCCCATCTTTCCTTGTCACATACTTTCACAAGGGGTATTTTTTTTCTTGGGCTTGTTGTCTTGCTAAAACAGGGTTATATGGAGTATGAGCTCCACTAGCAGCCGATGGAGCACTTGACGGAGGAGGAGAACCGGTTGTGCTTGGTGGAATAGGAGGGGAGGCCCTAGATGGTGCATTTCTCCCTTTCCTTTGACCCCTACCTCCTCCCCTAGCTGATTGAGACATTCCTTTTATTGTGTGATGGTTGAGCTTGCAATCCTCTCCACAAATTTGCCGGAATGCACTTGGAACCGCTTGGAAACAATGGATAGCCTTCAAATCTCCTTCAAAACTCCTTCACCTGCACATAAAACTCACTCTCAATCAATTGCTTCCTTTCAAATGACAAATAGAAAGACAAAAAAATGAATTTAAGTGAACCCGGCTGTCTCTTTCCGCTGGTTACGTGTCCTGTTTTTGGGGGTGCGTGTTCGGTTTTCGGGACACTTTGAAAATCGTGTCCGATTCGTTGGGAAATTCGTGTCCCGATTTAGGATTCGAGCAAAGGTCGAATCGGCCTCGTGTCGGACACGAATCGTGTCCGATTTGTTCCCCACGGGACACGAGGGGGCTGGAGGACAAATCCAGTTTCTTAGCTTTCAACCATGAAAATGCTTCATTCAAGCTACAATATCTTTATATCAAAAATATAATTAGTCACTAGAGTCTTGATGGTAAAATGGAGACAATCAAATCCATTGGTTTTAGCTTGGGTGGTTGGGATGAATGAGTGTTACCCTCCCCACCTAGGTTCAATTTTTATAAGTGACATGCTTGCTTTTGTTTTGAACCCTTTTGTAACGAATAAGTGGATTGTAATTGGAAGTGGGGTTGGAACCACATGTCCATCCAAAACTCAGGCAGAATTTGTAATGGGCCCTTTTCATCCCAAAAAAACCCTATGATAATATTTACAATGAAGATTTTATTGAGAATACAACAAGGCAAAGCAATGTATCAAAGTTTCTCCTTCTAAGAGAATCACTGCTCTACTGACAATAACAGAAATGTGTAATGTGCAAATGTAAGATTTCTTTTCTTATGCCAATGGCACTCCTTTGCTTGTTTTGAATTCAACAAAGTTTAGTGTGAAATATGCTATCTTCTTTGTCCATGTTTTCTTTTGAACAATCAGCATGGTTATGGAGGACTTAGGAGGAAGGAAGAACTTGTCGCCTCTGCTTTGTCTTGCTCTGAGCTAAATCAGAATGGATTTGCAAGCAAATTGGAAAATTTGTCTGATAACAGTGGAAGAGACGTGACTGAGGAATGGGAGATATCGAATTCAGCGGATGACACTACTATGGAAAATCTAGATGGATTTGGAAAACCTTTGGGTGCTATTGGAGAGGTTGAACCGGAAACAGATAGATGCTCCTTTGTTGCTTCTTTGGAGGAGGCTGAGGTAAAAGTTAAAGAATTTCATTTAAAAAGATTGGGAATTTTTCTTATTGGCATAATGTACCACATTTGTTTTGTCCCAAATGAATAAAATACACATGTAATGGATTAGGAAGAACGTTCCCACCAAATCATTGCTCACATAAGTCATAAAGAACTGGACCTCTAAGTTTTCTTTTTTTATCTTAATTTTTTTTGTTTGTCATATTTCAATTTCTTGGAAATGATCTGTTTCCAGTTTTCTTTTCTTTAAGCTAGAACCAAAGGCTTGTTCTGGAAAAAATGTCGGGCCTTGTGGTAGATCCCTATTTGTGAAACAGGACACGCCCTCCCAGTCCTGGATACTAGTTGTCTGAATGCCGGATGCTTGTGGAGAAATGTCCCAGACAGCCTGTCCTGATGTGCGGGGATACCAAAAATATTATAAAAAAAAATAAAAATTAAAAGCTGTTTAGATATGTCCTGACTCCTTGATGTTCATAAATGTCTTCCAGAGTGTGTTTAATATAGTTTTATTTTCATAATGTTCCAAAAATTTGCACATTTATTTTCTCAAGTTTGTATTTTTATAATCTTCACCTATGGATTTTCTTTACATATATATATAAACTAGTAACCGTGAATAGGTCGACCGTGAATAGGTCGAGCGTCAATACGGACCTAAACTGGAACCAGTAATGAACTAGAGTAGTATGATTTCAATGACTAGGCTATTAAAAAATACATAATTTTTTTTTAATTTTAATAAAAAAATATAATTAATTTTTATAATTTGAAAACACAGAACACAAATAAAATGTTATTAGAATTCATTATCAAATTTATATAACAATGTATAGCCATAATTTTTGAAAAGTCTACGTGTCCATATAGACACCTGTGTCCATGTGTTGATATATTACATGTCACATGTCTCCACGTGTGAGTGTCTGAATGTCTCCTGACTTAGATACCCTACTTGAGGCAACTTCTTTTCTGTATTCCTGATGTAAACTTACATAACCCTGTAACTCAATCCATCTGGTGTTTATGTAATGCACCTAGATGGGTTGAGTTACAGGGTTTGGACACGATCTTATGGAACTTCATTCAAAACTATTTAGAGTAATAAGATAGGTATGGATGATTGAAAATTCAGATAAAATGTAGCCAGATTATTATTAAGTCCCTCAACCAATTAGCACATGCTAAATACTCTTATAATCAAAGTTAGCTAAAGGTATTTCACTTGTAAAATTGTAGACTTGGGTGGGTTAGATGCCTACCTTTTTTTGGGACCGAAGTCTGGCACCTTAGAAGATAACTCCCAAAGTTGCAAACTTTTGGGGAGGATGAAAAATCATTCCGAAAGAAATTCTGAAAGTAATATGGAAAGTGAAAAATTGGGAGAAAAACTTAAAGAAATCATGAGAAAATGGGAGAATGAAGCAAGTTAGATGTTCAACTAAAATTTTTAGACTTTGTTACATCTATAATTAGGAGTAAGAGGAAGTGATGATGATGATCGTTATTAATGTATATTGAGATTGACTTTGGTTTGTCGGATTTTATAAACATTTAAGGAGTCACTTGGTTTTCTTTATATATTGGTAGACAGGCTTTAAGAGATGACGAATGGAGGCAGAGAATTGCCACCTCATAAACAAAAGAACAATAAATAAGGTTGTTTTTACAGCTCAAGAACCCTCAATCCAATTCACTTCATATTGTATCTCAAATGAATTATAATAATAATAATATATTTTAAAGGTCACTGCCAAGCGAGACACCAATTGGTGTATGAGACCCCCATGTTTGTGGGACAAGGGACCCCCCTCTGCGTAGCGATTTAACTGCTAAAGTCTACAGAGGTGTACATACCCTACCCCCCTTTGGATTTGAACCCGTGACCTCCTAGGAGGAAACACATGCTCTTAACCATTAGGCCCACTCAGGTTATGTAGATCTCCCTTTGTTGAAATGTCTAGATGTGATGAATGGAAGATACTAGAAGTAATAACCAACTAATTCCTACAACTAATTTGTTTAGTGGGAGTAATTACAATATTCCTACACCCCCCATTAATTACGACCGCTAACATTTCTATTACTAACAGATTACAACAATGCAATTCACAATGCCTCCATGGGATTGCAAGATAACATACTTTCTGACACAATTGCCTATTGGTCTCAGTCTTAGCTAAGCTTACAAAAAACTCACAAAACCTTTATTAGCTTATCTCCTTCTCCTTCTTCTTTTCTTCCAATCTTGTACCAAGTATATTAGTTTCTTCATCTTTACTTTGGGTCTACTTTTCTTCATCTCGTATCTAGTGCACCATTGTCATTTTTATTTTGTGTTATTCAATTGCCTTAGAACATCTTCAAAGTGCTCATTCTCTTTGTGAGATGCAGTTTCAATTATCATTAGTTTCAACTATTGCAATATGGGTATATCAAAATCCCATTATTATACTTGTATTCTTCCATATTGACATTGCTCTATTCAATTTATTTTTGCCACAACATGAACTAATAATAATACCTTATTGATGTAAGACTCCACTTCACAAGTGTTTCGTTGATTGGTTTTTCATCCAATTTGTCTTGCTCAAAAACACAATATCTTCTTCATCAACATCCATGGTTGCCTCTAATTCTATAATGAGAGTAATTTTATTTTCATTATCGACAACCATGAGTTGGTTGTCCTCTATTGATCAAATTCTAAATCAATTTCATTGTCTTTCCAATTTCAATCAGTTCTTCGTCATTAAGAAACTTTTCTATCATATTTCACCTCATTTTCAATTTCAATCTCTTCTTGAGTTGATAAATCTCTTGCAAAATTTTCTTCAACTTCATGTGCTTCAACAAAAATGTTGTCTATACCTTCATAGTCTTCATGGGGTTCACTAGACTTCACTTCATGACCAACAATGAAGTTGTCCACTTCTTCATCTTACACACCTGCATCACTTGCATGGATGTCTTATATATATTCAACATTAATAAGGAAACTTTCTTCATCATGTGCAACTTCTACATAGCTGCAACCTTCTTTATCTTCAACTTTGTTCTTAAATTCACTTTCATGTTCTTCAACATCTACAATGTTGTATTTATTCATTGTACCCATACATTCAAAAACATAACAATCATCTTGAAAATCGTTTATCGTTATGGCTCGCTCTTTAAGAACTCATTTGTCTCAACTCATTCATGGTTGTAACTTGTCCCCTTTTTTCAAGTATTTAATAAGTTAGGGCTACTGCTACCCCCCCTTGCAATTCTTCCTCCGTCAAATTTATTGGGAAAACTGTCAACTTGATCAGTGTCATCATCTTCATTTTCACAAACTATTTTCTCAGATTTTGGCAAACAATGCATGAGCTGCTACTTACTTTCGACTTCAAATTCTGACTTACAAGCTAAGGCTTCAACAAGTTCATTTGGACAAAATACAATATCAGATTCCACCTCATCTTCTGTGAGGTTTTCATCAAACATAACCTTCATTGTAGTTACCTCATTTATTTAATCTTTCATGGCCTTTTCTTTTCATCGTGATTTTTATGAGACCCTTTTAGCCTCCCTTATGCTAAAATTTGAGACAGTGGTCTTGATTTTTGGCACATTCTTGGTTTATTGTTGCTTCACGTTGTTCTCTATTTCTGAGAAGTGTCCTTTAGACAACGAGTGAATACCCTAGATATTCATGTCGTTCTATAAGATAACAAGAATGGCGAGAGTCTCAAAGTGTATCATTAAAATCAAGCCTAAACACCATTGACGATGATAATCAAGCTATAAAGTCTTTTGAAGTTCTAACAAATTTTGAGTTTAAATGATCCAACCAACAGTTGGCATGTTGTCGAACTTCGATTGCTTCGACAAGGTGACCATCGGCTTCGACAAGTTCGAACCTCGACATGTTTCGCGCTTGACATACAACATCTTGACATGCTTTGTCGGCACTTGCCAAACATCGACATAATGTCTTTGTCTTCCAGTACTTTGTGACGGTTGAGCTTCCGAATCGTTATAACTTCTTGTAACTGAACGTAATGGCTAGTCACCCAAGCGTCTTAGCATTCTATATAAGCATGTACATTATTGTAACAATCAACCAACCTTCATGGAGAACAAATAATAATAGAAATTGGTTTGAATTCTTGCATATTGTCTGTGCGCATACTTTTCGTCGATAGTGTGTTTCCTGCATTACTTGTTCTTTTTCTATGCTTCCGCCATAATAGTGCTCGACTCATTCAGTGGATTGTTGTCCCCAGTGTGCACCTAGGCACGACCTAGATCATTGGTGAATTATGGACCAGACTTATACACAAAAAAAACAATCCAAACACAAGTACGCTAAACCTGGGTGTAATTTATAAAAATTAGTAAAGAGCATGTAAATGATGTTAATAAAAGCAATGGTTTTAAGATGAAAATAGTAAGAATGGTATTAAGTAGTTTGTGAAAACATAATAACGTTGAGAGTTTAAAGAAGTAGAACAAATTCTATGTGACTATTGAGAAGTGCTACATCTCAGTGTTGGATATTTTTTGTGAGAGTGTATTTTAGTGTGAGATTATATCCACATTCCACTTTGGTGTTGTTTAGAAGCATTAAAATATTTTTGTGTTTAGTTGTATGAATATTGAACATCTCTAAAGGAGACTTGTTGAGTAAGTGAGCCCACAGATTAAATGCAACAAAGAAATAAGAAAACAAGATTACACAATCACATGCAACATGACACAAATTTTACGTGGTAAATCCTTGACTTCTTGTCAAGGAAACATCCATAGGAAAGATATTGGTATTCTTATTGCTCTAAGGTAAAGATTACATATGCAACATCATGCTTACATAGAATTGCCTACAATGCCTCTTAGGGATACATTAATATATAATACCTTTAACATAACTACTACTATTGTCTCATGAACCACCACCGTTACATGAATTGCCTAGGTAAATATGTTTTACCATAAAATTTCCACTTTGGATAATTGTTGTCACAACTTCAACAATCTCCACCTTGACAACAATTTACTTGATACCTTTTCCAAGCCCATTCATCACTTTTTTTTTGCAAGCCAAGAGAATCCAAATACCATCGCAACTTCTCCTTCAATATTGTTTTTTTAAACATGTCTGCACGATTTTCTTGAGTAAGGACTTTCTCAAGGGCTACTCTACCTCCATGAAAATCTAAAGTGGATCTCATTTTCTCCAAATTACATGCAAAATCCGAATCATCATATTCACAAACTGAATCACTACATCCATAATAGGTGATACAATAGTGACTTATGCCTATAAGATAGCAAAGCGCTCGCTTCATTGTTGCCCAATGCTCTTTACCTCGATTTGTCATGAATCTATTGACAACACCATTTGCATGTGAAATATTTTGTCTTTTACATACCATCGCATGCATTAAACCTCCTACTACGCTAGCATGCGATACACGAGACATAATCATTTTCTTCTTTATTACTAGGACAAACTTGAAGAAAGCTTAAAATGGGAAGCCAAAGGGATATTTACTGGTTTCACATTATTCATAAAAATTTTACTCGCTTCACATTATTCATATTGAATTTCATGAGTATCTTCTCTATATAATTACGTTGTGATAACCAAATCTTACTGTGTTTCTTGTCTTTGTGTTTTTCTATGCCTGAGATTTGTTTTGCTTCTCCTAGATCCTTCATATCAAGCGTCCTAGCCAATTGATCCTTCAACTTGCTAATCTTAACCATGCTTTTGCTTGCTGCGAGCATATTGTCAACATATAACCACCAAGATAACGAATATGTCATTTTTCAAACTTTTGAAGTAAACACAATGGTCATACTTTTTGTAAGATTTTGGCTCACCGTGAAGGAATCAAACTTCTTGTACCATTGCCCTGGAAACAACTTCAAGACATACAATGAATTCTTGAGTTTGCAAATAGATATGTTTTTTCAATCATGAACAAACCCTTGTGGATGTTCCATGTATATTTCCTCATCCAAATCTTTGTTAATGATGATTTTGTTGGCAGTAGGATCCCACAATATGTATCCCTTAATTCTATCATCAAAACCAACAAAGAAATACTTCTTTGATCTTGGGTCCAATTTAGAATGTTGATTTTCAGAAATAAGAGCATAAGTATCACAACAAAAAACTGAGTAATCACAAGAATGACCTATCCATACCTCTTTACAAATGTTACAGTCTATTGCAACTGACGATGATAGATTTTTTTTTGTAACATAAATTGGAAAATATTGCATTTAGTAAAAAAGTTGTGCACATCCATTCATTGTAGTGCCAAAAAGAGTCTGCATTTCATGGATATCTAAGAAAGGGAGACAACAATAACAACTGTATTTAGATTCAATTTTCTATGACCCCTACTATGCTTCCTGGTGGTATCCATAACATAAAAAGGATAAACCTTAACAAATTGCTGATTTAGAAAAATACAAAAAAAGTTTTAATTGATTGAGAGAGAAGGGGAGACACTACAACTTCTTGCCTCTAAGTCCGAGAGATAGTTGAGTTACAGAAGCTTCCTCCATAGGACGATCTCCATTGTCTAGAGACTCCTGGCAATGGCTACACTAAGACATTTTAGCCATTTTCAACACTTCTTCCTTGATGATGTCCATGGTACCCATGAGTTCCCTCAAATCTTGTTCTAGGTCATCAATTATGGAGTCCCGACAACCAAATTGATTGGAGATGTACTGAATATCCTCAACAGTTTCTCTATTCTCTTTTACACCCACTCCAACAACATCATAAACCCTACGCAAATGCAATTTAAGATCTTCAATGCCAAAATTTATGTTGGAGAAACCAGCGGCCCAACCTTCTTTCGCCATTGCCTGTGGAGTATCGCCTTCGGATCAGTAAGGAAAATATTCAAACCACCCTTGCAAATGCAGAATCTCTTCACACTCCTGTACCTCTCGTGCATCTGTACAAAATGAACAGGGATTTCAAGAGTCTCCCCATTTTACCTGCTTCTCCTCCATTTCGCTTGTGCGAACACCACCCTCAAGGTCCTGTAGGACTGCGACAATAAAGGTCCCTTCAATGCTGGTCATCATATGGTACGTGCTCCATACATGCCAAATCCCACGTGTCCCTTTGAGCCATGAGATGCCAACTATGAGATTCGACTTTATCATAGAGATAAGAGCCAACTTGTGATGGTTATGGAATGTATTTGTAATTCCTCTTTTGGTTAGCATAAACAATTGCCCCTTTTTTTAACCTAGCTCCTTGATTGGCTAGCTTATGGGCTACTTCGTTATTCACCCGAAGAATCTGGTAGAAGTTAACTTGTTTGGTTTTTTTGAGGTGGAAAATCCTATCATAAATTATTTTGCATTTGATGGTGCCCTTTTTATATTCGGATCTCATTTTTTGGATAACCTGCCTTGAGTCGCCAAATATCATTAGCCTTGGGATGGTTTTTTCCGAAATTAATTCATGACCATGATAAAGAGAACCACTCATCTTCGTCATTGGTTTTAGTTCCAAGGCCCTAGGAGAAAGAGTTAACTATATTTCCAACAAGATAAAAAATAATCTCCCCTGCACCTGCCTCCCTTGGGACTGACGATGATAGATTCACTAGATAGAAAAAATTGGTTTTATGCCTTTCAATCCCATCTTCCTTGCAATAATTTTCAAATTCCAAAGATGTGAACATGCCTCCATTATATGTTCTTAACCACTTGATTGACATGTCGATTATATTTTCAACCAAAGCCCAAAATTGCTAAAATACATTAAACACGTAAACCCATACCTTTCTAGAGTAATAATTGAGAATAGCCTCCTATGACTTCCTATTTTAAAATTGTCTTCGGTACTTCCCAAAAGTACAATGTTTACATAAATTCAAATTCAAAGATTTTAAATTTGGAACTTATGGGCTACCAGCACCATTATCCCTTTCTTGCTCATATGACCCAATAATTGATTCCATAAACAAGTAGATTCATTTTCTTCCCCAGATACCACTGTTGCTTCATTTATTTTAGTGCTTCCCTATAGTATGAAAAAGTTCCCAATATTTGTACCCTTCATTACCACCAAAATGCCCTTGGACGCTTTCAGTGCTCAACTTTGAAAAATAACTTTATAACCTCAAGAATCCCAAACTCCCAAGGAAACTAAATTCTTTTTGAGTTATGGTATATGTCTTACCTTTGTGAAAGTTCTTACAG
Organism: Pseudotsuga menziesii; assembly: GCA_001517045.1. Taxonomy (NCBI): domain Eukaryota; kingdom Viridiplantae; phylum Streptophyta; class Pinopsida; order Pinales; family Pinaceae; genus Pseudotsuga; species Pseudotsuga menziesii. The sequence continues at coordinate 375,866 of LPNX010525053.1, read as the reverse complement.
TACCATTGCACATTTAATCTTAATGCTCCCAATCCCATTAGTATTACAAAAAACATTGTTTCCCATAACAACAACACCTCCATCAATACCTTGGTAAGTAGAAAGCCAACTCCTATGTGGACACATGTAATGCAAAACACCAAAATCTAATGGCCATTTGTAACACCTCGGTTTTGACCCCGCTTGCATTAGTATATATGATACATATATTGTATATGATCTTGGTGCGGAGCTAAAGGCCAAGGCCCCACCATGATTTGGTTATGTTATGTTTTGGATTGAAATGGTCACCGATGGTATATCGGGACGTGCGGCATACATATTAAGTTGTGGCGTAGCTATGCATTTTAAATTAAATAACCCAGCCAACTATGTTCATTGCAACTAAATTGAGAAGGGGCATGATTTCTTAAGGGTAAGGAGGGGGAAAGCTAAATCCTGAGTCATGGGGGGAAAAAGCCATGTGTCACCACTCTCTTCACTCACCCTCCCTTGTCTCATCCAACCACCACCTTCATTGTTCTGTTGTTAGTGGGGCTTCTATTCACTGACAGCAAGGCCACCACACCACGATGGCCATTCTCCCCACGTGCCTGCACTCTCTCCACGACCACCTTCTGGATCTCAGATGGTCTGTCCACTAACTGAACGGTGGCTGTTCATTCACCTCACGCGTACTGAGTTAAAGGGGATACACATTCCTTTGTTTGGGGTTCGCCCTCTGTCTCTCACGCAGTTTCTAGTCTGTGAGTATTCTTCCCCTGTTCACGCAGAGTGTTGGTCTCTTCCCACCGTCTTTAGACTGTTGTGGTTTTCATCACCGATCGTCGGTCTGTGTGTTGTGTTCTTTCCATTCAGACAGAGAACCAATTTGCCTCCACGCATTTCTGGACTGGGCATTTGTCCCAACCTTCATCATTGAATCGTGAGTTGAAGACTGCTACTCTATTGCTGGGCCGTGGCCGTAATTCTTTTCCAGTTTTGTTTGTCGGTGACTTTTTCCATCATGTATAGTTTGGGAGTCCGTTCTCTTACCATTTTCTGGTCTGTGTAAGTCTCACAGCGATTGTGTCGAGGATCAGGTGCTGTGGGTGCATGTGTGTGTGTGACTGTTGTTTGCCCACGATGGCTTGACTGTATTTTCCCTTGTTGTGGTGGTATCGCTTGAAGGATTGCAGAGAACTCCCACGCGATGGATTGACCGTGTTTTTCCCCTGTAAAAGCTTGAATAACTGTTTGGTTGTTTGCGTGCAGTGGATTTGTCCCTGGACTGCTTTGGAGCGGTGAATGAGGGCCTGAGGTGCTTGATAAACCTGGTGGGTCGAGAACCACACAGACAGAGCTATTGAGCTGGCTTTCTTCTCCACAACCCCTGAAGAGCACTGGAGGGAAGATCAGGTTCTGAGGGACTGCATTGCAGAGAAGGGACTGACTTCCTTGTGTTGGGTGTGTGTGGGTGTTCTAGAAGCCAGGCTGGCTCTGGTGTTGGTGTCTGTAGCTCTTCAGTGAGCTCACCAACTTAGCATTAGCCTTTCCCAGCGCCTGGATGGCCTGATAAACCCAACTTTGTTGGCTTGGCTCATTTGTTGTTCGCCTGATAAACCCAACTGTGTTGGCTTGGTTGAACTGTGTACCCTTGTGGTGTTGTTATCCTTGGCTATGTGTAAGCCTGTTAGTTCCTTATTCTTTGGGGAATCATGCCCTGCTCGGGGGTGGCAGCGTTGCTGAGAGATTGACGAGCACGCTAGCATATGGTTGGGTAGAACGTTGCAGCGACATAGCTGGTTGCGGAACGAGTTCTCTATAAGATAAGTATTCTTGCCTAACTTGTGTTTGCAATCATATTTACCGTTGATGAATGATGATCTACACGTTAAATGTTGATCTGTGTATGCATGAGTGTTGATCGATATGTTTTTCTTCCGTTGTGTATATGAAAGATTATGAATCGTAATGTGTTTTATGTTTTTAAGTTTCATGCTTTAGCATTATATGTATGTATGTTCGTGTTCATGGAGCTAGATGCCCGGATGTTTTGGTGTATAGTAGCGTCCTCTTCGTTGGTCGGAGGGTCAGGGATGTTACACCATTCTTGATGATATTGTGAGATATTACAAGAAAATAATACGTCATCAACCATACTGAACTTGTTTCGATCAGATTTGCTTCCTTTGCGGGTCATCCTTGGATTCTTGCCTCTTCCAACAATTTTTATTGAGATTCCTTGATTTGTTGTAGTACCAACATTTTTTTTTACATTTTTTTCCTTTTGACTTAGACCTAGCTAACCCTCTCGAATTCTTCCCTCTTTTATGGATCGACCCATAACCACCATTGCTTATCGCGTGGAGGTTTCTATAATGGAATTCCTCTGCGCCTCCTCAGACAATAAGGCTTCGACAATTGTATCATAATCAAGAGTGTAGTGCTAAGGATAATAGAAGTGACTAAGTGGTTCCAATATTTAGGCAATGAACAAAATAACATGACTGTCTTGTCTTGTTCTTTGATTTTTTCACCCATACTAGTCAATTGGCACATAAGAGTATTGAAAACATTAAGATGTTGAACAATTTTGGTACCTTCATTCATTTGCAAGCTGAGTAATTGCCTCTTAAAGTGGATTCAATTTGTTAGGTCTTTTGTCATGTAAAGGCTCTTCATTATGCTCCATAAGCTTCTTTTTGTTTCGTCTCTAATAATATTGAATAAAACATCATTTGTCAAGCAAAACTGAGTGGTGCTAAGATCTTTTGCATCTAGATCTTCCCAATCCTCATTAGTCATACTCATAGGTCTCTTTGTCTTGCTTGCCAATGTCTTCTGCAACCCTTGTTGCACCATCAAATCGTGCATCTTAAGCTTCCATAGCTCAAAGTTATTCTTCCCATTGAATATCTCCACCTCGAACTTTGCATTTGAAACCTTTGTCATTAGAACAAACATCAAACTTTGCAAGTCGGCCTTATTGCTATCCTTGGATATCCTTTCAATAATGGCATCGTATTTGAGACTGGGACGAATGTAGGTGAGCTTTTCACCAGGGGCACTAGAACTGACGGTGGATTCAACATCTTGAAGGGGCTTGTCACGATTGAAGTGTTAGAGTTTTAATCCAATTTTCAATCCTTTAATTATTTCACAATAATTCAATCATTCATTTATTTCATCCCACAATTGCATTGTGTTATCTCTTAAATAAATCAATTTTCCATAAGTCCACTCAGACAATTTATTTTTTGATAAGTGATGAAGGTTTCAGGTCAAATTATGAACAATGTTTGGATGACTAACAAAGTTGGAATATCTGGTGCTCAGTGTTTCAAGAAATTTGAAAGTTTTAGCTTTCGGTGGCTTAGGCGAGCTTTCAAACAGCTCATTAGCCACTGAAAAGCCGAGCTTTCATCAGCTAACGGTTTTGACTCAGGAACATGTTAACTGTCGAAAGCCTGTTGATCATGTTTTTTATAATTTTGGGAAAATGGTACTTTCGGTGGCTTGGGCGAACTGGCCAATAGTTCATTAGCCACCGAAAAGCCTTGGTTTCAGCGGTTTAGCAATGGATCCAAGAACACAGTAAACCACCAAAAGTGCGTTTAACTTCGTTTTTACTAAATTATGGGAATGAGACTTTCGGTGGCTTAGGCGAAAGGACCAACGGTTCATTAGCCATCGAAAGCCCAACTTTCGTCAGCTAGCAAACTTAACCCTAAAGTCTCTTAACCATCAAAAAGGCCGAAAGGGAAAAACGGTTATCTGTCCATCAAAATCAAACTCGTCGACATGAGGCATGTCATAATTTAGCACGATTAACCACCGAAAAGACCAGAGAACTGCAGTAAAGCATGAGTTGATGACTAAGAGGTCGTTATTGATCTGAGATGATTAATGGAAATCGAAACCCTAGCTACCCTCCATCTATCCCACGACTGCAGTAAACCTCCACGAAATGCCAAGTTCAACTTAAAAATGATTACTAGGCTGGCTATCTCGTGGATATCACCAGAATCCACCATCGTCTCATCCAAGTACCTATCAAGTGGTTAAGCCCTCAAAATCAGTGCCATACCTTCAGTACACTCCTCATTTGTTGCATGCATCCTTACTGCTCGAGGCCATCTCTGAAAACCAGCCCACTAACCTCCTCACAGAATTTGAATTTTGATTTTTGCAGGTACTAACAAACACAGTTCAGAGATGAAGAAATGAGGACCTGCTCTCAGGCAGGAACTAGGAGACATCATCTACCTAGAATCTCATCCAGAAATCTACCAATTCTTCAAAGATGCAGGCTGTTACATATTTTGTGAGAAAATCCAAGGTTCACACTAGCAGGTTGCATAAGCATTTTCAGGCTTATTTTGATGGTTCCAAGGCACTAATAGGAAATGAAGAGTTCTTAGTCGATGAAACCCTAATTGCAGATGTGACAGAACTCCCAAGAACTAGGGAGAAGTGGTTTAAGAGCACCATTACTAAAAATGTGGAGTTCAGATCATATTTAAAGCCTGAACACAGAAATGTAGTATGGAAAAAAAGTGTTCCATCCACATGGCTAGAGGAGAGGTGGCATCATTTACTGAAGGCAATTTTGGTGTATATAACCTGTGAAGGTAGTAAAACAGGGCAATGATATATCACTTCAAGACGATGAACCATTTTACAGGAAGGAGCCCTTTAAACCTACCCTTCTACCTCCACAAGAGCTTAACCAAGATGGCACACCAGGTAAAGGCCCAGCCCACCAAAATCGCAGGAAGGTTATCTCACCATGGCCTAATACAACTCATTGTCCAAGAATTGCTGCAAAGGAGAAATGTAGCATGGGCATATTTTTTATTCTGGAATGAGTTTGAAACAACACTATAGCTAGAAGAGAAAGGAAAGTCACCTTCAAAGAAATCCACCACCCCCAGGAGTGGAAAAAGGAAGAGGAGGGCTATCTCACTAGTAACAGTGGATCAACCTTCTCCCACTGCTAAAACCCACCAAGCTAAAAGAAACCTGGACTTTAGTGAAAAAGAGAAGGAGGCCCCAACACAAAGTGGAAATATTCTGAACTTATCTTACTCAGACTCAGAAGAAGAAAGGGAGGAGGAAGTTAACCTAGCAGAGCAGGTTGTAGCAGAAAATGAAGAACTTCCATCACCCACACCAAAGGGATACCAGGGTGAACCAGTGGAAAAGGCTTCCTCCAGGAAGCATGGGTCTCAGAGACTCAACCAAATACTAGAGCAAATACATGAACTAGAGATCCTGGACAGGGAGATAAAAAGAAATAATGAAATATTAACCAAGAGAAATAAGGAGTTGCACAATTCTGTTCTAGAGATGAGAGGGATGTATGTCATGTTGAAAAGGAAAAATCTCAGATATATGCAGGAAAACACTAGGCTCTACAGAATGGTTAAGCTTCTAAAGCTGCAGGTGAAGAATTCCAAATCAAACCCTAGCTCTCCAACTCACTTTGCATTAGGAACCCTAGTTGAGGCAACATTGAGCCTTCAAAATCTAGAGGCAGCCCAGGATGTAGATGTTTTTCCAAACCTTATGCAAGCTAAAGGAGTGCCAGAAGATCAACAACAAAGTTATAAAGGGATGCTTGGGAGGCTGATTACAGTTTTGCAGAAACAGGGCTTTCGGTGGCTTAGGCAGACACGACAGCGGTTCATTAGCCACCGAAATTAGAACTTTCGGCAGCTAACAGACCCAGGATTCTGCTTGCTTAACCACCGAAAGCAGAAAAGGGCGCAGAAAAATGTTTTGGCACACAGAACCAGTTTTTACAAGTACAACTATCTCAGGGATGAAATATAAAGATGAAATTTGCTGAAAAACACCATTGGAGGAGGTCTGTTCCAGATTTTGAGGATACAATCATGGAGAAAAGGGTCACAAACCCTACCTGTTTTTACCAGCAGTGGCTTATCTATAAGATGACAGGTTACAGCTCTACTTCAGTACTTACTGTAGTCATCAAAAAGTTCAATGAGTGAACAAGAGTTAAAGTTAGATAGACTAGTAGTTAAATTAGGGTTTCTGACCTAATTTTGCAAAAAACATTAATTTTATCTATTTTTAGTAAAACATCCAATTTTTTAGCATTTGAATATTTTTGTAAAGGCTATAAAGCCTAAGACTTATTTGAAACAAGGGTTCGACTTCGGGGACCTATAGACCATTATTATTCTCAAGCTTCTCATATTATTCATGACCTAATATAAGCTCTTTTGCTATCATATGTTCAGCTTCCATATCTTATCTATTCTGTGCTTGTTCCTGAATGTCTGATTCAGTTTTATTCATGTTATTTAATGTTTGATAGCTGTCATCCTATTTGTATGTTGATGAGTTGAATGGAAAGTACTTTTCTTGATTATGATTAGCCTTTTATATGTAATTGTTTTATGTATGAATCTGCCAGCATAGTAAGTTCTCCATCTTTTCACCCTATTATCCAACCTTTGAACATGTTGATTGATTTGTCATTGATGCCAACATGTGACTTGCATGGCCCTTTTAGTTGTCATTGATGCCACCAATCCCTTGCAGTGGACAAGCTTGATGATGTGGAGACTTGAGTATTGGTACCCACAATTATGGCGGTGTGTTGGACCTTGGCGTTCACATCTGAGGTCTTTACTCTTGTGATGATGAAGACATGGTGAAGATTGTCCCCTTGATGGTATTCTTATGGGTGTAAGTGACTAACCCTCTTTTAAGGAAGCCATCTTAATAGATTGGGTCCATGATAGGTACAAATGACCCATTATGTGGTCATTTGTTGAAGATGAAGCTACAAAGATGTAGAAGCCTTTGAAATGTGTGTGGGACACTTGCACCCATTCCCACAAGCTGGATGATGGCTTTGGCGATCATATCGTTGTTGAAAACTTGAAGTCCACATGTAAAGAATCCCTTGATGTGAAAATGGATGAAGATATGTATAAAGTTTGAAGTCTTGACATCAAGTTTTAATGAAACAACCAGCTGGCACTGATCTTATAACAGCAATAGAGAAGTATATATTATAGATTCACTTTTGAATGAACAAGATCTAATACCCAACAAGTAAAAAAAGGAGATGTCGGCCCCATTTAAAAAAAATGATGATGAAGTCGGCTCATTAAAAATTTACTATGTCGGCCCAGAAAATTTAGAAGTCGGCTCACACAAAATATCTTCAAGTCGGCCCACATATAAAAAATTCATAATTTTTTTTTACATGTCGGCCCCTAAATTTGGTTAAATTTTTGTATAAATAGAGCCTCATGCTCTCATTTGCAATGTGAAGAAATGCGGTGGAGCTCTGAGGAAGGAAGCAGCGTGGAAATCGTTTTAACAGCAGCGTGGAAATCTTTTTAACAGCAACGTGGAATTTTTAATAGCAGCGTGGAAAGTTTTTTTTTCAGCATGTGTATCGCCTGAGTATTGCTGAGTACAATGCATAAAAAGACTGAACAATCTCCATCAAACTTTACAATAGAAGATCTATTACAGCCTATGATGTGAGTCTCATCGATGATAGCTGGCCCAGTAATATATTCAGTCTTGTCAGTAATTGGTGCTTCTGTTTCTCACACCTTTATCCTGGAGTTAAATGTTGAAGGGATTTTCTATGGTAGACCTGTACTGGTGAAATGGTTATGAAAGCGAAGAGGAAAAGCATCAACCCACTAAGAAACTAGTCTTGCAAGTATTCTATGGCTGGTTGGTACAGTTGGAAAGAGGATAGCAGAGAAATGAGGCCGAAGTCTCATTTTTAAATATTTTCATGGAACATTTTTTTTCTTTGCTTTCAGCTTATGGTGCTTTACTACTGGCGGTTGGATGCTCAATGATCACATGTTCTAGTTTTGTTCCGGATTAGAAGAGTTGGGCCTGTTTTGGGCACATTTCCAGATTTTTGTTTTAAGGTTGTTTGTTAGATTTTCGATGTAGCTGGGATTGAAATGGGAAGTTTAATGATGGGCAGGCTGAAGGAGAGGCTGAGATACTGGGGATTTTGATGTGTGTTAAGCTCGGTTTCGTGGGATTTTCATACCTTTTTGTTCCTGGGAGCAGAAATCAGTGAACAGGATTTTAATAGGAAGAACTTATTTTGATTTGGAGCTTTAAGTGGTTGTGTGAATTCAAGGGCGTTCAATTAGGTAGTGGGCAAGAGGTTCAGTGGCAATGGAGGCTAGAACAAACACAGCGGCAGATTCTTGCAAGAGGAATGGGCACGCTTCAGTTCGGGATGGTGATGTATTTGAGTAATACCCCTGGAGTCTGCTACATCTACAGTTTCAAGTCCAAGGATCTTCTACAATAGCATAAGGACTACATTTGGCATGAACAGTGTGTAGTAAACATATTTGATAGCTCTATAAGAATGGGTGAAGCTTGTTAAGGTCTTGAAGAAAAGGTATGGCAAAATTGAAATTTCTGATTGTTTTGTATATCATTATTGCTTGAAGTTGCTGGGCTGAGTTGGAAGGTTACTCAGGAAAACTAGAATGATTATGCAGTCATATCAGTAGAAATACTTCTGCAAATGATACTATAGAACAGTAATGAAACAGTGACATTCTTTGATATTCACCTTACATGCATGCTCTTTGATTATGATAATGTATACTCAGTGGTGTAGTACATATATACAGCGAAAATGTATTGTGTCAGTACATGTATAAAACACTTTCAAGCTGTAATCATTTGTGGGCATTCAGAAAACAACTTGCAGTTCAACTAGCCTTGTCAGGGTTCATGTCATATATGTTACAAATTGGTGGGTGATCACCAAACAGAGTGAAATGCTGTTAGTGACAGGCTGCCAGATCTGATGCTGTTGGTTTGAGGATCTTACCTCTCTTATGACTGCATCTTTTGATTGAAGACTATAAGCTTTGATTTTGTGTAGATAACCAAAGTAATAGACTTATGGTTGTGACTTCTGTGGGAACCTGTAAGGCTGGTTCATGTCTGTGGTATTCTTTGAAAAGATCTCTTTTGAGATGTTGACAAGTACAGGACTCTTGAAGACAGACTGATGTGCCAGAGGTGGTGAATATGAGACATATAATGATGCTGTTGATAAAGATAATTTGACAGTGACCAGCAGATTGATGACATGTTCAGACAGTCCTATATGACGGTAATAATTAGTGATGGCAGCAATGTCTCTGATGCTCTTGAGAAGCAAAGGTTGACAAACATAGAATAACCAGAGATGATGAGCAGTGAAGAGGATGAGCAGCAGAGGTTAACAAGCTGAGATTGACCAGAGACTCATGAGCAGCAGTGAGCAATTGAACAAGAAGTTGATGAGCAGCTGACCATCAATAGCAGAGATGAGCAATAACTTGGCAGTATTGAAGAGCAGGTGTGTTTCAGCAGTGTTAATCAGCAGTATTGACCAGCAGCAGATTAAAGAGACAAGTGATGAAGTAATGTAACAATGAGCTTTAATGTAAATGCAAGCTTGTCTTGCTTTGGAGGTTAGGATACCTCAAACCCTTCTTAGCAGGGTCTAAGAAAACCAGGCAGGGTCCTGGATAAATAGTAGGTGCTCTATATATCAGTAGGTGTTGATTTTGCCTAACGGTTGTAGCCGGACCAAAATAATATAAAAAAATTACAAATTTATATAGTGTGGTGTTCTTCTGTGTTATGGTGCTTTATGAATGAAATGCTTATGCTATGTGAATGATGTTTATAAATGATTATGGTAGAGTATTGGATTGATGAATTGGTAGCTAACCGCGATAAGCTAAGAAAGGTTTAAAAATTGCTTTACACTGATTCACCCCACCTCTTAGTGTCAACATAACAGTGGCAGTTAGAAGCCTTATCTTTGATTGATTTTTGTACATGTCTTGAGAGTGTGAGGTCCTTTGGGTCATCTGACTTGATCCAGTTAGAGAAACCATAAAAACATTTAAGTTACCAAGCATCCTCAAGCTGCAACCTAGAGGAGTTTCCTTTAGTGATAACACATTGCATATCAATATTCACTTGCACCAGAAAATAAAACAAGGATCACTGAAATATAATCAAGCACCAAAGACACAAAGATTTATCCCGTGAAACCCAAACGGGAGAAAACCCAAGGAAATTTTCTTGGAATAAATCAATCTAGATT
>LPNX010525053.1:167863-365350 GCA_001517045.1 Pseudotsuga menziesii | reverse complement strand
TTTCAGCTATTATCATAGGCCTTTTCATGAAGAGCTGTTGGAACAGCAGGGTGATTATGCATAGACGCTGTGATCTGTTCTACTAGGTGTCACGAGGGATGGGCATGCTTTAATTGTTAAGATGAGTCTGATCGACATAATCGGTAGTATGATGCAGTGATTTAGTAACGAGTTGATTTTTCCAGCTTTTGTCCTGTATGACAGGCTGGGTATAACGCTTGAGTTTACAATTCGATCTGACAGTACTCGATATGTTATACCGAATGGCCGGTTCATGAGGTTGAGATCAGCGTGGATTTTGGGGTACTGTCAAATCTTTATGCTACTGAGGCAACAGCTAGGATTCAAATTGTATGGATGCTGATTCAGACTAGGTTCTACCAATTTGGATCTAGTCTAGTGTTTGGGTCTGATATTGATTCAGACAGATTGATTTCAGCTTTGAGCGTTGGCACATCTGTTTGGGTACTTGACTGATTATGCAGGGGTTTTCAGTCTTTTTGTGATTGTTTTATTTGGGATAATATGTGATAATGTAGGGATCATAGTTGATCTCATACATGTTCAGTTGTAATTTTCAGTAATTGATATGGAGTATTTTTTAACCGAATGACAGCTGGTTCATAAGGTTGGGATAGATCAGGTGGGCGTTTGTTCTGATTGGCAACAACTTGGTGTATGGATGCTGATATTTCAGACTGGGTTCTAATTCGGAACTAGTCTAGTGTTTGGGTCTGATATTGATTCAGATAGATTGATTTCAACTTTGAGCTTTGGCACATATGTTTGGGTGCTTGACTGCTTATATTGGCAGGGGTTTTCAGTCCTTTTGTGATTGCATTTTTTGGGATAATATGTTACAATGTAGGGATCATAGATGATCTCATACATATACAGATGTAATTTTGTTCATTTTTGCAATAAAATTATGATTTTTTTCCGGGGAAAAAAATATATATATATAGGATAACCCCAAAAAATACTTCTAATGGTCTTCTCTTGTCATCCTTGAGAAGTGCACAACAATTCAGAGAGATGAGTTTGCTTGAATGTGGCTAATGAAGTGTGAGAACACTTTTATTTATATTCTTCAACTGACTTGATTTACACACTTGAGACTGACTTGCACCTTTTTCTTCTAGGGCCAAGTTCCCCTTTTCACTGGGGTATTTTTCCATTTATTGTCTTCCACTTTCTCTAGGACTTCTTCAATGGATTGTCTTGACTTCTTTGGATATTTCCTCATCATTAGAAAGGTTCTCCTTGTTGATATATCCTCACATGTTGTCACATTTTTCACTATATCTCTAATGTTGATTTGACCATACTTTAATAAGTCTCAGTCACTTCTTAGAGCCAATTGTCAAATTCAATATTAGATTATATTTTCTCTAATATACAAGGAGATACAATTTCCTTGTAACATAGACAAGTCATCTCACTCTATAAGAATAGATCACTCCCGCTACAAAGAACTCCCACACAAAGAAGTAAACAATGTGACCTCTATCCTACTACCACTGCAGTCAACACATGACTAGACAAAGTTAAGCATCTGAGCCATAAGACATAGTTAATGGCTATGATGGGGCCATTCTCTCCCTGGGTTGTGAACCCCTCTAAGAGTATGATCTGCAAAATGTTTTCCCGATGCTGGAACCATGGAGAACATCAACACAAGGCTCTCTTTCCTGCTCAAAATATCCTTGCCACCTGTCACTCCAATATTTTTACAAATTCAACGAATCTACTCCCTTTCTTCCTCGAAGGATTTGAGGGGATTCTTTTAAAATCGAAAAATATGCACAAAACAAAATTTTCATTTACAAAAAAATCCCAATTTGAAAAATTGGCCCTGTATGATTGAATTAAGATCCTTGAATATAGATTCGACGCAAACCCTTCTCCACCACACATAATGGACACAGATCGAGAAGAGACAAGACCGAATGGTTGGGGAAAGGAAGAGGCGTCTAGAAGCACTGTCCATTTTATTCCCTTTTCCTCCATCTCCATAGGTACTACTTGGTGTGCCTCTTTCACTCCGTGGATCTTTATGTGAGATGAGTGCAATGTTCATCCTCAGTAGATTACACAAAATGGAGAGGATTCACAACAGATTGTGTGGGATCTCTTATGGACCACCACCATTCATATTTTGTTTTATTCTCTCATCTGCCTCCACGCTCATCGCACCATAGGATTTAGTTGCCCCACGACCACTTGACATAGTGCCTGCATCATGTGATCAAACAACCCGTAGACGATATTGGGTTCCACCACGTACTTTGTATTGAATTAAGATGCAGCTTCAGAAGATATTCTTATTGTATTTGTCATGTAAAACCCTAAAAAGAACAATGTTATATTGTATTGTAATATCGACTCCAAAATATATTATTATTTTATGTATTGTACTTGTAAAAGACAAGTTGGTCCTATAAGGAAAAGTCACCCAAAAGACAAGTATAAATAGGAGGGCGCACTCCTCATTTGAGACACACACTCACAACAAGCAAGTTCGTTCTTACATGAGGAAGAGGTTCACTCCAAATAAGAAGAAGATTGTTTTGGGTTGTAGAAGATTTGGAAGACACCTATCTTTTCTTCCTGGGTTTGATTAGAAGCTTCTTGTTAACACTGCGACATTATACTTGTTGACAAATCTATATTGAAGAAGTTTGTTGGGTTTTTTTCCCTTGAAGGGTTTTCGAGAGGAGAAATTTTGTGTCTTTGTGTTTTCTGTTGAATGTCTTTCTTCCAATGATCCTTATGCATGCAACTATTATGATGTGATATGTTAAATGAATGAAATTCTTACATAAATTCTTGTAAGTCAAAATTATAACATGGTATTAGATCCGTGCTAAAAGAATTCATTGCAACAGTCGTAACAGCTGCATCAACTACAACTACCAAATATTAGGGCCCCGTGTTTTTAGCCTTTTCATCCACAGATCAAGCTCAACCTTGGAATTATTGAAATCACCCTAGGAGGGAGCATCTTCCTGTGGAGGCAGATTTCAAATCCAAGGATTTTCATTTTTTTTTACCTAATTACTATCGGATCTAGAAACTAGTGTTTCCAGTTTTTGCTTGTTTTGTCCACAAATCTGAGTGAAAAGAGGGTTTGCTCACCTCAAGGAGGCACATTTTTCTAGTAGATCAGTTTCTGCATTAAAGAACTTTCATTTTTCACCCTCCTGCTAGGGTTTCTAGAACCATATTTGGCAAGATGACAAGCAACACCAAACTTGATAGGAAGCTTGAAGGGGCTGATAACTTCAGAGCATGGAAATATAGGATGCTCCTCATCCTAGAAAAAAATGACTTGGAAAAGTATGTTGAAGAAGAGGTTGCAGATCTAGAGGGAGATGAAGATAAGGCAAAGCATAAGAACAACATGGTTAAGGCAAAGAGAATCCTTGCAGATTCTATCAAGGATCATTTGATACCTCATGTCTCATCTTCCAAAACCCCAAAGAAAATGTTTGATGCATTGACTAAGTTGTATGAAGGCAAGAATATCAATTGGAAGATGACATTGAGAACACAACTCAAGAATGTGAAGATGCAGAACTCAGAAGCAATTTAATCCTACTTCACAAGAGTATCCCAAATGAAAGAACATCTTAAATCCATTGGAGACATAGTTGAAGAATCCAAAATAGTGATGACTACATTGAATGGTATCCCAAGGCCATGGGAATCATTTATTCAAGGAATATGTTCCAGAAGGAAACTAACAAAGTTTAGCAGGTTATGAGAAGAATGCACTCAAGAAGAAGCTAGATTCGTAGCAAGAGAAGAAAAGTTGGGTAATGATGAAGATCAAGCATTGGAAACTCATATAAAGAAGGAAAAGAGCAGAAAGTAAGTTCATCCTTCAAAGAAGTCTCCAAAGGTCTAGAAGTCTCAAAGGACTCAAAGGGATTACTCAAACTTTAGATGCTACACATGTTAGAAGATGGGACATATTGTAAGAAATTGTCCTCAAGCAAAAGATCAAGTTAGAAAATGAAGGAATAAAAGACATCATGCTCATGTTGCAGAAGAGGATGAACCAATTCAAAAGAAAGCAAGGGAAGAAGAATATGTACTAATATCTGTTTTTACAAGGATTTCCACTCATGGAAGTGACACATGGCTTGTTGATAGTGGTGCTTCTAAGCACATGACCAGTTACAAGGACTATTTCTCAAGTTTGATTCAGAAAGATTCACCTCACAAAGTAAAGTTTGGAGATGATTATTGATATACTATTAAAGAGGTAGGAGAGGCCTCCTATAAGTTGGATTCTGGAAATCCCACGAAGACGAAGGAAGTGATTTATGTACATGGTTTGAAGAAGAATCTTCTATCCATTGCACAATCCAATAAGAAAGGATTCATAGTAGCTTTCATAGATGGAGAAGTTCTCATGTGGCCAAAAGGAAAGACTGTTGATAATGCAGTCGTGATTGGTGTTAAAGAAGGAGGACTATACAAATTGAAGGGACACTCAAATTTATCACTTGTACACAATACTGTGAATCCAAGTGAGCTATGGCATAGAAGACTTGCTCATTTGAACTACAAAGCATTGTGGATCGTAAGCAAGATGGTTATAGGTTTTCTAGAGATTCAAGAAGAACATGATGGTGTATGCAAAGGATGTGCACAAGGAAAGAATGTGAGGAACTCATTTCCAAGCAATGACATCAAAGCCAAAGGAATTTTAGACATCATACATTCATATGTATGCAAACCAATGTCGACCACCTCATTAAGCGAGTAAATAGTACCATGTTTCATTGATTGATGATACTCTCATAAAACTTGGATTTATTTCTTGAAATCTAAAAGTGAAGTGTTTAGCAAGTACAAAGAATTCAAATCTCTTGTAGAGAATCTATCTAAAAAGGAAATTAAGGTCTTGACACTTCTACATTTGGGCGGAAAATACGATGACGAATTCTGACAATAGAGCTTAAATCAGAAAAATTGTCAGATTTTACCTTCTATTTTTATTTTTATTTTTAAAAACTGCTCGACATTCATCGAGTACCCGACGTCCATGTCATTTTGTTGAATAATTGACTATAGGTCGGATATTAGACGAACCTAGACCACGTCGCATATCGACGTACTTGCAGGTGAAATATTAATGGTGTTATATTAATGGGGCGTGATTAATGTTGTACAAAATATTGATGGCGTTTGACGTTGTTGCTATACACACATATTTTATTTTGTTAAGTGCATTACAAGTAGTTATATTACAGGTTAATTTTTGAAGATACTCAATATCATTGCAAGTTTAGTAAAGAAGATTGCCATATAACATTCCTTCAGGTGGGTATGTAGATGTGGTATTTGCATTGGATGCAATGATTGTTGATGGAAAATGTTATTACCCTTGTAATAGATGCAGGGGATATAATAGGAGGAGGATTTTAATAAAAACAACTAAAAAGCATTGTACACAACATGGACACTGTGAAGGAAGGAATGAATATCATACCATGGTAAATTATTCATTAAATATCTTTATATTTGGATATTGTTTTTGTAAATTTTTATATGTTAAATGTAGAAGAAGAACAACACATTCTTTTTTCCTTAGGGATATAATAGGGGATATACATGCATGAAAATAAGAATATTTTTTAGGATTAGTGATGGGGATATACATTATCATCTTACTCCAAACTTGGATGTGCAAATTAAAAATTCACATTTTGGGCCATACAAGGGCATGTGAGGTGTATTTATCTCACTATTTCTACCATTGGATTAAGTTTTGTGAGCACCACCATGATGTGTAATTTGTTTTATGTGTGTAGGATAATATATTAGGATCCATTTTTCATTAAATGCAAGTTGGAGGTTCTCCTTAGGTATACTCAATACCCTAGCATATAGGTACAAAAAATCGTTGTGAAGATGATTTTTTATATGTTTTTCCACCATTTTTATTTATCATAAGCCCCCCATCTAGGAAAGCTTCCTTGCAAATTCAATTTTCTTTCTTTCACTTAATATATAACAATACTCCACCTCACACGATTTTCTTAGGCTTAGCACTGTACTTTTTATTTTGGCACAAATGTCACCCATCCCTACTACAATCTAGGGGTTTAATGGCTTAGGGGGGATGGGGTTTAGGTATTAAGGATTAGGGGGATAGGTTCTAAGTCGTCATGGGTTAGGGAATACAGGGTTAGAGAGGTTAATGGTATATATATAGGTTAGAGGTGGGTTAAGGGTTAGGGATAAAAGGGCTATATAAGCTCTCAACCCCTAAATTAAATTGTGGTCTCCAAGTTGTGGGAAAGTTGTCATTGACTCAAAAGTCATGGTCACCAAGTGAACTCATGAAAGAATATGAGATAATGATGAAGGTGAAATAAGAATAGGTTTTTTTTGTTGGTTGTGACTATATATCTCATAAAGTGCCTCTTTTTCTACATTTCAAGAAAAGTAACAATTTTTTTATATTTTTCCAACAAATTCATAAACATCTTGATAAATTGCACAAGATTCATCTTTCATTGGTTTTTTTTTTCTCCCTTTCAGCTAACTTGGCTTCTCCATATAAAATTCCAACTCCTAAGTACCCCTAACCCTTAGATGTACAATAACATGGTAACCCTGTAAATTTTCCTTCAAAGCTCAAACAAAGGCTAAAACAATATATTTAAATTGTTTACTGAAATAACCACACATGAACTTCTTTACTAGTATGCAACATAATATAAATAATTGCGAAACATTCACAACATCACATCACAAATGTAGACACATATATTTTGGGTATGGAAACCCTCGGAAAATTCCAAGATGGTAAAACCAGTGTAGCAGTTAGATATAGAATTTATATTATCAAGATATTGAACTTTTACAACCAATAGGTAAGATACACCCAACCCGGAAAACTGAAAACCTCAACAAATCATCGAGCAACCCAATAGTAAGGCACTGCTGCTCTACGCAGCTATACGACCTTGCGTCAGCAGTATGATTTGTTATACGAATTCCGTACGATTGCGGACGTCAGCTATACGGATATGTACGGTATGTATGGAAGTTGTACAATTCCATGTTTGCGTGTCACACTTCCCCTCTGTCAGAGTCAAAGGCAGAGGAGCGCCTCTTCCACTCACATATGCGGGTGAAGGGAATCCCACTACATTTTATTGTTGAAAGAGGTATCCAAAAGAACCTGATCTCAATAGAATTCATCAAGATATTGGAGCTACCAACAACATGACACCCACAACCATACTACATTGGTTGGCTAATCCAATGACAAGGTATCTGTGTCAATCATCAATGTCTCCTACCATATGGCATCAAGCCCTTAAAAAATGAGGCATTATGTGATGTGGCCCCAATTGAAGTCTATGATTTTCTTTTAGGATAGCCATAAATGTTGAAGCATCATGCAGTATATGAGTCACGACCTGATAGTGTCACTGTCAATTTTGGAGGAGAACTCTTTCGGATACCAGAGACAGTTTAACCTACCACAGTCCCACGGGGAAAGAAGATAATCTCCCACACCGAAAAATTATCCCTCTTCACAATTGCCTATGAAGGAGAACATTATATCACAAAGACCTCCACACCCTCTACTCAAGGTCTCTTTGCTCAATAGAAATAAGAAGAACACAAAGTCATTGTTCTCTCGTCCATTCGAGTACCTCTACAGTGTAAGACCACGCATTGAAGGTGCTCGTCCATAAAGAAATCATCCATACTAGTTCAAAAAAAGGATAACATGGCAACCATAATTGTTGAACAACTCCAATGCATCCATCAACAGTAATTACAACCCTCTCGAGATGTAAAAGAAAGGAATCATTTTTCATTTAAGCAAATGTCTCACTAGGAGATCAACTTAACACATAGTTCGATATACGATACAGGATTTGATGGAATGGAGACAATTGCATCCTAAGGGGGAGGATTGATCCAGATGGAGATCGGTGGCCAACCACCTATTCCACTTTCTCAAAACAATTGTCCCTTTTGGAAGTTTCTAGTAATTTTCTACGATTTTTCTGGTTCTCAACTTCCAGTGTTGTTTTGAGCCCCTAAATGATGTTTCTTGGTGATTTGAGGGGACAAAAGGTAATCATAAGCATGCATTTGTCCTCGGTTGAAAGATATAAATCTCAAATAGACCTTTCAAACGGGATATCGAACGCTCCAATAAGAGATCATATGTAGTTATGACCCCTGAAAGTTGATTGTTCAACTAACCTCCTTGGGGCTACAAACTTTATGACGATTTGTCATCTAGGGTTATGTTTTGGAAGTTTAGGGTTCTCTCCCTCATGCCTATCATAAATAGGCTCTTTTGGCCTCATTTTGTATTCAGCTTGGCACATATGATCGTAACAGCTATCTTCTCAGAGATAGCTACCACCATTCTAGTTGCTTTATTATACAATTTGTTCTATTTTCACCATTTAATAAAATATATGCTTATTGTATCTTTGTTTTCCTTTAAAATTGTCTATGTTTATTATTCTTTATCTATTATTTAATTTTGTACTCACAAAAATACAAATCAATGGTATTAGAGCAATATGTTGTTTGATTGTTTCTCGGTGCATATCCCCGAAGATTTCAGGGTGTAGAGAGTTAGGTCTCGAACTAGTTTCACTTGGGAAAGATCACTCTTGTCTCCCCAAACAGCCTCCTATGGCGGAAGAAGAGACAGAATGCGAAGTAGGATTTCTTATCAGTTCGTTGTTCGAGGAATACCTCACGTGACAAAGGAACGAGATGATTGATATTTTTCCCATATTCTTTAACGAATATTGGCAACGACAGATGCACCTTCAACGAGAATTCGTTTCGGAGATGCAAATCCATTCAAGTTACAAGTTAATAATGATATTTCTTTATTTGAAGGGTAGATTGATGTTGATGCCAAATATAAGTTGTTGAATGTTTTAGAAGGGTATTTCTCTATCCAAAAATTTTGACAGGGAAAAGATCACCTTTGCACTCTTTAAGGAAGTCTCCTATGTCAAAAATTGGTGGGATAATTATTGTGAGAAAAACTCATCAAATGAGTCTAGAACGTTAGAGGCCAATCCCACTTGAGCCTCTTTTATATATGCCACCAAGGAATAGTATTACCCTTTGGGAAACTATGATGACCAGTACACAAAATGGACCATTCTGTGTCAAGAGAGGGACCAAACAGTGTCAGAGTACACCAACAAATTTCATACGTTGCGCACAAAGTTGGGTATTAAGGACTCTAAGAGACACCTAGTACTGAAATATCACAGTGGACTACATCGGTACATACAAACAAAGATGGACTTCCTAGAAATCTCTTCATTAGGATCTTCCTATTGGTATGTTGTAAAATATGAGGAGAAATTTCAACAAAAGAACAAGAAAGAATTTGGACCTACAAATCTACTGTAGAAGCAAGGAAAGGGAAACCTTGGTCCATAGAACACATGATAAGGAAAGGAAAACTAGTGCCTTCCAGAATCAAAGAAGGGTAACAAAAATAAAAAGGACACTGGGAAGTGGTGTGAGTACCACAAAATCCCCTTGTGCAACATCAATGACTGCCACTGAAAGTAATCATTGGTGGTCGAGATCAAAGCTTCAAAATCACATCCCAATTTTGACTTAGTACCCAATTACAATGCCGCAAACCAAGGGAAACATATCATTGATGTAGAACCTAGTGTCACTGTTGCTACCAAATAGATTCAACCAGAGCAACCTTAAGAGTTAGAGGTAGAGGAGCGCCTCTTATACTTGCAGATGTGGGTGAAGGGATTCAAGCTACATTTTGTTGTTGACAACAATATCCAAAATAAAATGATCTAAGCATAATTCATCAAGATATTGGAGCTATCGATATCACCAGAACTGCAACCATGCAACATTGGTTGGCTAGGCCAAGGATGAGGTATCCGCTTTAATCATCCATGTTTCCTACCATATGGAATCAAGCCTTTTAAAAGACAAGGTATTGTGTGATGTGGCCCCACTTGAAGTCTGTGATGTTATTTTAGGAAAACCGTATATGTGGAAGCGTCATGCAATATATGAGTCACGACCTCGTAGTGTCATTGTCACTTTGGGAGGACAACTCTATCGGATTACAGAGATAGTTGCACCTTCTATAGTCTCGCATGGCAAGAAGTTAATCTCCCACGGTGGTAAATTCTTCCTCTTGACAATTTCCTCTGAATGAGAACATCAGATCATAGAGACCTCCACACCCTCTGCACAGGGTCTTGCTGCTCAACAAAAACAAGAAGAAGACAAAAGAAGTGTTCTGCCATCCATTCGTGTACCTCTACAGTGCAAGGCCACGCATTCAAGGTGCTTGTCCAGAAAGAAATCATCTATACAGTTCAGATAAAGGATAACACGATAAACATAATTGTTGAACAACTCCATGGCATCCATCAACAACAATTACAACCCTCTTGGGATGTCAAAGAAAGAAAGCCTTTTCATTTTAGCGAATGTTGCACCAAGATATCAACTCAACACAAAGTTTGAGATATGATATGGGATTTGGAGAAATGGAGACCATTTGTTCTTAAGGGGGGAGGATTGATTAATATGGATATTGGTGGACACCCACCTATTCCATTGACTCAAAACAATTTTCCATTTTAGCAGTTGCCTAGTATTTTCTATGTTTTTTTGGGTCCTAAACTTTCGGGGCCATTTTGAGTCCCTAAACGATGTTTTTAGGATATTTGGGGAGCCAGACACTTTGAATCATCATGTATTTGGTCCCAATTGAAATATGTAAATATCGGATAGACCTTTCTAATGGGAAATCAATTGCCCAAATCAGAGATCATATGCAAAAGTTATGACCTCGAGAAGTTGACTGTTCAACTAACCACCTTAGCGCTGCAAAATTTATGACGATTCATATTCTAGGGTTAAGATTTGGATGTTTAGAGTTCACTCCCTCCTCCGTATTATAAATAGGCCCTTTTGGCCTCATTTTGTATTCAACTTGGCACATATGAGGCTAGCAACCACATCTTTACTCATAGATAGGTACCACCATTCTAGTTGCTTTATTGTATAGTTTGTTCTATTTCCACCATTTAATAGATTATGTGTTTATTTTATCTCTGCTTTCCTTGCAATATGTCTGTGTTTATGATTCTATATGTTTTTTTCATTTCGTTCTCACACAAGTCTGGATCAATGGTATCAGAGCAATTTTCTCTTTGATTGTTTGTCGGTGCATTTCCTCAACGAGGTTAGGGTGTAAAGAGTTGGGTCTCGAAATAGTTTCACTTGGGGAGGATCACTCTCACCACCCCAAACAGGCTCCCATGGTGGAAGAAAAGAGAGATGACAAAGGTGGTGATCCTATCAAGTCGTTGCTCGAGGAATCCCTTTTGTGACAGAGGAACGAGATGATCAATAATTTTTCCTAGATCCTTCGACGAATGTCGACAACGATAGATGCACCTTCAATGAGTAGTCGTTTCAGAATTGCAACTCCATATTTCAAGGGACAAGTTAAAATTGATATTCCTTTATTTGAAGGCCATGTCGATGTCGATGCCCTAGATAAGTGGTTAAATGTTTTAGAAGGGTGTTTCTCTATCCACAATTTTTTCGTCAAGGAAAAGATCACCTTTGCGCTTTTTAAGGCGCCCCCCCACGTCGATAATTGGTGGGATAGTTATTGTGAGAAAAAATAATCAAATAAGTCTGGAATATTTGAGGACAATCCCACTTGGTCATTGTTCATAGATTTCGTCAAGGAACAATATTACTATGTGGGAAACTATGATGACCAATACACAAAGTGGACCACTCTGCATCAAGAGAGGGACCAAACCGTTTCGAAGTACACCAACAACTTTCATACCTTGCACACAAAGATGGGTATCAATGACTCTAAGCAGCACCTGGTACAGAAATATAGCAGTGGCATACATCGATACATACGAATAGATATGGACTTCATGGACATCTCTTCATTGGGGGCGGCCTAGCAGTACACTGTCAAAATCGAGGAGAAATTTTAGTAAAAGAAAAAACAAGAATTTGGACTTGCAAATCCATCGCAGAAGTAAGGCAAGGGAAACCTTGGTCCGCAGAAGCAAGGCAATGGAAACCTTGGTTCGCAGAACATAGTATAGGGAAAGAAAAACCAATCCCCACCACAAGCAAAGAAGGGTAACATAAAGACAAAGAAAGACACCAGGAAGTGGTATGAGCACCACAAAATCCCCTAGCATAACACTGTTGAATGTTGGTCAAAGCATTCCTTGGTGTCCAAGATCAAAGCTTCAGAGTCATATTTCGATTCTGATTCAAAATCCAATGCCATAGCCGCAGACCAAGGAAAGTAGATCATTAATGTAGAACATAATGTCACTGTTGCTGTTAGATTTTTATCATTCAAGCTAGCATTATGATCTTAGGATCTTTAACTGAGAGAATAACATGCACAACAATAAACACAAGAGACAAGAGACACAAATAATTTTCCTCAGGGAAACCATAAAGGAGAAAACCCCATAGCTTCCTCAGAGATAGAATCAGCACCAAAAGTAAAACCCGAAAACATAAAGATGATCTCCCGATAGTAGTAGTCTCTCTCTTGTCCCAAACAACTTCTCTCTCGCTCATGCGCCCCAATGAGTGAGTGTGTGTGTGATAAATAGAGAGGCTCACTCTCTATTTATATTCTTTCGTTCACTTAATTTCCACTCCAACATGTCGACCTCACTTAACAATTACTTACTAGAGCCGACATATTTAGGAGATTCTAATAACCCTAGTGCCCCACAACTTGTGGGGACTTTGCCCCTCTGATCAACAAGGAGGGTTAACCTTAACACAACGGTGGGGACTATTTCCCCGACTTACAATAACTCACCTAGGGCCAACTTCTCTAGGATAGTCTAATAACCCTAGGGCCCCACAACTATGGGGAATTTAACCCTTGAATAATAGGAGCGTTACCCACAATGTCTTGACATGGCTTGTTTACATTATTGAATCTCCCGATAGGCACATCGGGGCATGACATGACTTCAATACATTACAGAGACTTCCCAAAATAAACATCGGGGTACAATACATAAGATATACAGGTGAATACATTCCAAAGTTACAAATACATCAACACTCCCTTTTAACTAGGAAGGTATTCTCTTGACACAATTTATCAGTATAAGTATTCTTCTCTGTATCATCTGGATCATCATTGAGTTCTCGTCATCTTCATTTGGATCTAGATCATCACTCAATCTGGATTATCATCATTGGATCTAGATCATCATCACTGGATCTGGATCATCACTGGATCTAAATCATCACTGCTGGAACATCATCAATGGATCTAGATCATCACTCGATATGGATCATTACTGCTGGATCATCATCATTGGTGCTATCTCATGATTCTTCTCGTCACAAGAAGTTCTACAGAGCCAGCCCTTTTTCATGCTGGTTGTAGGCCTAGCCTCCATGTAGGTCTTTTACAGCACTTATATCTGACCCTAAGTCAGAATGGCCCGCCCAACACTTACATCTGATCATGTAGGAACCAATCCTATAATCACATCAGAAAGGCATGCCCAATACTCATATCTAACCATGTGGGAACACATCCCACAACCCTGTCAGAAAGGCCCAGCACTCACATCTGACAATGAGAGGAACCAATCCAGTCATATATGTCAGAAAGTCCTAACACTTACATTCGACCATGTGAGGAACCAATCCTACCTACATGTCGAAAGGGCTTTGCACTTACATCTGGTCATGTAGGAACCAATCCTACAATCGTCTCAGAATGGCTCTGCACTTATATCTAATCATGTAGGAACCATTCCTACAATCACCTCAGAATGGCTCTACACTTACATCTGATCATGTAGGAACCAATCCTACAGTCACATCGGAATGGCTCTCAGTCCCAGACTGAGTGTTCCTGGTAACTGACCAGGTTCCTCCACTCCAAGAATGGCATTCAACACTTATATCTGATCATGTAGGAACCAATCCTATAGTCACATCAGAATGGCTCAGCACTCATATCTGACATGCGAGGAACCAATCCTCTCATCATGACAGAATGGCTTAGCCCTTACATCTGACCATGGAAGGAACCAATCCTCTCACCATGTCAGAATGGCTCATGGACTCATCACTTCTCTTTGGAGGGAACCTCGATCTGGAGAACACCAAGCTTCTCCCTAAAGTACTCAAACTTCACTCTGGCCAATGGCTTTGTGAGCACATCAACTATCTGTTCGTCCGTCGCAACATACTGGAGCTTCACTGCTCCTTTCTGCACCATATCCCTGATATAGTGATACTTGATCTCGATATGCTTCGACTTGTCATGGAATACCGGGTTCTCCGACTACTTCACACAACTTTGGTTGTCGCAATATATACAGGTAGCATCCAACTGGAGATCAAATAAATTAGGCAGTAGCTTCCTCAGCCATACTTCCTCACAACTAGCTGAACAAGCTGCGACATACTCTGCTTCAGCTGTACTCAGTGCCACACAAGATTACTTCCTGCTAAACCAAGAGATCACACCTAATCCCATACTGAAGCAACACCCTGAAGTGCTCTTCCTATCAATGGCACTTCCTGCCCAATCTGAATCAACAT
Organism: Pseudotsuga menziesii; assembly: GCA_001517045.1. Classification (NCBI taxonomy): domain Eukaryota; kingdom Viridiplantae; phylum Streptophyta; class Pinopsida; order Pinales; family Pinaceae; genus Pseudotsuga; species Pseudotsuga menziesii. The sequence continues at coordinate 350,701 of LPNX010525053.1, read as the reverse complement.
AACCCTCCAGGTTAATCTTCTGATTCACCTCATACTTGAGCCCATAATCAACTAGGTACCTCAGAATATGCTTTACGACAATCAAGTGAACATGTCTCGGATTTTTCTGGAACTGGCTCAAGGTGTTCACATCAAGGCAAATATATGGTCTCGTGTTCGTCAGGTACATCAAGGACCCCATCATCTGACGATACATCGTAGCATCAACCGCTTCTGATGAAGCATCACTCAATAGCTTTAGGTTCGATTCCATAGGTGTGGTCATGGCCTTGCACTCCATCATCCCGAACCTCTTCAGTATCTCTACTGCATACTTCCCTTGTTCGAGGGAGATTCCATCCGCATTCTGCCACACCTCCATGCCAAGAAAATAGTACATCATACCCAAGTCCTTCAACTTGAACTCGGCAGCAAGTCTCCTTCTTGCAACTTTAATGAGTTCCTCTTTTCTGTTAGGAACAAGTCATCGACATATAACAAGAGAATCACTGGTCTTCCGTCTTCAACCTTGAAGCAAAGGTTGGAATCCACTTTACTCTCAGTAAAGCCTAGAGTCATCAGTAATCTGTCCATCTTGTCGTACCATGTCGAACCTCAAGATCTTCTGCAGTCACTCCCTCTGAAGCAAAGCATCATTCTCCCTCTGTCTTTCATACTCTATGCACTGAAACATTTTGTACCGGAGTGACAAGTAGCTTCCTCTGCTACTAATATTCTATGTATACATCTAGGATCACTAGATACTAAGATCCTCTATCTTGAACTTTTTCAAAAGTTCTTCTCGCACCCATCTGTGAGCTTGTCATCCTCTATAGGCTTTCATCTTCAACCTTGTAGCAAAGGTTAAGATCTTCATCAAGCTCATCATGCATGTGTTATCCCATGGGTTTCTTCTAAACTCGTACAAGGCCTTCTTTTCATTTGCACACATGATTCTTCCTGTCATGTGTCTCAAATCCCATTGGCTGCAAATGTCCCTTTGTAGTCTATGCCTTCTTTTCGTGAAAAGCCTCGTGCTACGAATCTTGCCTTGTATCCCATGATGTTTCCATCTACTGCATGATAGAACTACGAACTTTTCTTCATTTATCAATACTGCATCCTAGAAATCATTCTTCTTGAACTGGTCTTCCCTTTCTTCTTGGTTACTTCTTCATAGCTGAAAGGTTCTGCATCAATGATGTCGCTGCATTCGTCATATTATTCTTCCTCTTGAACTGTTGTCACTTGTTCTTCGGAACAAGTCGCATCCTTATTTGCTTGTAGGCGATTATGTATGCGATCTTTCCTACAAGTCAAATGCATTAGTTGTATGGTTAGAAACATTTCATAAGGTATATTCATAATGAAAAATTATTTTGCATCAAGATATATGATTATGCAACTATTTTAGCCAATACAACATTCATTCATATCTCACGGAAACTTTCTAGATGCCTTCCATCTCTACGAGGACAATATTGAGATTGTGCACTAATCCAATATGTCAGCAAAGAGGTTTCATTCTAGATAAGTAGCAATGGAGAGTTGTATAGCACCATGAGCTACTTACCCGTTACATGCATATTAGTAGTATACTGTCATTAATGCAAACATTCTATCATGCATAATACATCAACTGAATATAAACAACTGCATAATAAAAACAATATCATGGAATGTCAATTGAATACTTATCTTTATTTGTTTCGTGGGTAGACTCCTTCTTGAGCATTTAGCTTCATCGTCTTCTTCATTCATAATAGCATCGTTTCTTATCCAAATGATAAGATGGATAAGAGGTTCTTCAAGAGTTGAGTCCTTCATATTCCTCATTGCTTGAGGTATCTTCTTTGGATGGTGAGAGCTTGATCTTCAGTTGCTCCCATCTTCTCTTCTCTTATTATGAGTCGAGCTTCTTCTTCTTCCCAGAGTCTACTGAAAGTAATCACTTCCTTCTGGCACACATTCCTTGCATGAATGAATCCCATGATCCTGGAGGCCATTCAAGGTGGCTATCACCAATTCTACATTCTCCACTTCTTCTTCTACTGCTACAAGTTGTTCTTTGATTTGAGAGACCCTCGTAAAGTATGATTGTATGGTCTCTGCATTCTGGATCTTCACATTCTACAACTTGTTTTCTCAAAGTCATCTTCCGATTTATGTTCATCCCTTCAAATATCTTGGTTAATGAGTCAAATATCTCTTTCGATGTCTATAGGGAAGACACTTATGGTATAAGGTGATTTGTGATTGAATTAGCAATGATCTTCTTGACCTTGACCAAGTTCTTCTTGTGCAAGGCTTTTAGCCTCATCTCCCTATGGAACTGGAACCTCTCTACTTATGTAGGTGTCCAATTCATTTTCTTCAGAGAGATCATATACTTCCATGCTTGGAAGTTGTCAACTTCACCAAGCTTGTCATCAAGCTGATGTGATAGATCACTTTGAAATGAGAACCTCAAATGAAAATAACAAAAGATTATATCTTACTGATTTGAGGTGTTCGTCCTAGTTCTGGAGCTTGCTGATTTAGGGTTCGTCAGAGAAACCTTAATTTTCAAAACTTGGAATCTTTCAGATCTGATTGGATAGAAATATAGAATTCTTCAAGGTGAGCTGTCCAATCTACTCCTTTTCTAAAAATAGTGGAGGGAAGCTCCTGGAACAAGAAGCCCTAGTTTTCCAATTTCTTCTGCAGAAATGCCTGATACTATTTTTGTGATATCTCCGAAATTACTGCTCCTATGTGTCTAAAACTTCGCACTGAGGTAGCCTCGCCTATCCCTTTTACAACACCATAGGTTTCATCAGAATTGGTTTCACCAATTGGGACTTATGATCGTTTTCCCAAGGTGACCTGTTTCATGACTGTTCAGCATAGAGAAGTTGTACGGATTGTCACATGTCACTATTTCATCTGCGGGGTCTGAAACTTCTACCAAATAAAGTACAGTCCGTGATCTTTTTGGAACAGCTTGAGAAATTTCATTAGTACCTTTGTAGCCCAAGATATAGCAATTCTCCCTAGGTGTCATGTTTAGGAATGAATCCTGGAAGAGGCTAGAACCCTAACTTGGATGGATCATATCTCCTAGAATATATTGAATCGGTGGATGAACTTTGGACACAGTGTAAATCAGAATTTTATCTTTGGCCTGTGAAAGTTTAAGCTCATGATCCTTTTGCAATCCCGAAATATAGCGAATTTACCAAAACTTATCAGTTTTAGTATTTAGGGTTTTTTCGGCCCGGGGTCAAACTAGGGTTTGAATTTCTCGGAGTTGTACCCAACCAAAAATCCCAACCCAGGTCTCTAAACTTAGATTTTGATGAGGAGAGAAATCCTATGTCAGGCTCACTCAAAAACTCCTCTTCTGTAAGAAGCCCTAATTTCCTGCACCAAAAACTGAAAATGTCTGAAATGAAATTCTGCTTCGACAGAAAGATGCGCGCTTCAATGGAGAGTCAGTCTAGCATACTTTTGTTGATGAATTGTGGAGAGAGACCCAAAAAGTAAGAAGCCCTAGCTTCTGCAGCTGCACAATGTCTTCTTCTCAGGTTAGCTCTGATACCATGTTAGATTTCTATCATTTAAGCTAGCATTATGATCTTAGGATCTTTAACTGAGAGAATAACATGCACAGCAATAAACACAAGAGACAAGAGACACAAAATTTTCCTCGGGGAAACCATAAAGGAGAAAACCTCGCAAATTCCTCAGAGATAGAATCAACACCAAAAGCAAAACCCAAAAACATAAAGATGATCTCCCGAAAGAAGTAGTCTCTCTCTTGTCCCATCAATTTCTCTCTCACTCATGCGCCCCAATGAGTGAATGAGTGTGTGATAAATAGAGAGGCTCACTCTCTATTTATATTCTTTCGTTCACTTAATGTCCACTCCAACATGTCGGCCTCACTTAACAATTACTTACTAGAGCCGACATTTCTAGGAGAGTCTAATAACCCTAGTGCCCCACAACTTGTGGGGACTTTGCCCCTCTGATCAACAAGGAGGGTTAACCTTAACACAAAGGTGGTGACTATTGCCCCGACTTACAATAACTCACCTAGGGCCGGCTTCTCTAGGATAGTATAATAACCCTAGGGCCCCACAACTGCGGGGACTTTAACCCTTGAACAATAGGAGGGTTACCCACAATGACTTGCCATGACTTGTTTACATTATTGAATCTCTCGATAGGCACATCAAGGCATGACATGACGTCAATACATTACATACACTTCCCGAATAAAACATCGGGGTACAATACATAAGATATACAGGTGAATACATTCTGAAGTTACAAATACATCAACAGTTGCTACCACACAGATTCAACTGGCAGAACCTAGAGAGTCAGAGGCAAAGGAGCGCCTCTTCCTCTCACACTTTTGGGTGAAGTAAATCCCACTACATTTTGTTGTTGACAATTGTAGCCAAAAGAACTTGATATTAGCATAAGTCATAAAAATATTGGAGCTACCAACAACACCACACCCACAACCATACAATATCGGTTGGTTGATCCAAGGACGACGTACCCACGTCAGTCATCAATTTCGCCTACCATATGGAATCAAGCATTTCAAAGACGAGGTATTGTGTGATGTGGTGCCACTTGAAATTTGTGATGTTATTTTATGGAAATGATATATGTGGAAGCATCATGTAGTATATGAGTTACAACCTCATAGTGTCATCGTCACTTTGGGAAGACAACTTGATCGGATATCAAAGACATTTACACCTGCTATAGTCTCACATTGAAAGAAGATAATCTCTTGCACTGGAAAATTATCCCTCTTCACAATTTCCTTTGAAGGAGAGAAACATATCATAGAGACCTCCAAACCCACCGCACATGGTCCCTCTACTTAGCATAAATAAGAAAAACACAAAGTCAGTGTTCCCTCGTCCATTCTAGTGTAAGGTGACACATTTAAGGTGCTCATCCAAAAAAGAAAAATCCATACTAGTTCAGCCAAAAGATAACACAACAACTATAATTGTTGAACAACTACAATGCATCCATCAACAACAATTATAGCCCTCTCGGGATGTCAAAGAAAAGAAGACTTTTCATTTCAACGAATGTCAAACCAAGAGATCAACTAAACACACAGTTCGGGATATGACATGATATTTGATTCAATGGGGACCATTTCTTCCTAAGGGGGGGAGGATTGATCCAGATGGAAATCAGTGGCGACCCACCTATTCCAATGAATCAAAACAATTGTCCATTTTGTCAGTTTCCTAGTAATTTTTCTACATTTTTTCAGGTCTTAAAATTTCGGGGTCGTTTTGAGGCCCTAAATGATGCATTTTGGCTCGAAATATATAAATCTAGTATATACCTTTACAATGGGCTATTAAATGCTGCCCCAATCAGAGATTGTATGTAAAAGTTATGACCATGGGAAGTTGATCATTCAACTAACCACCTTGGGGCCACAAACTATATGACGATTCATCTTCTAGGGTTATGTTTTGGACATTTAGGGTTCTATCCCTTGTTATTATTATAAATAGACCCTTTTGGACTCATTTTGTATTCAAATTTGGCACAAATGAGCCAACATCCACATCTCTTCTCAGAGATAGCTACCATCATTATAACTGCTTTATTGTATAGTCTGTTCTATTTTTGCCATTTAATAGAATATATGTTTACTCTATATTTGTTTTCTTTGCAATATGTCTGTGTTTATGATTCTATATATGTTCTTTCATTTCGTTCTCACATAAATACAAAACAGTGGTACGAGAGAAATCTTCTATTTGATTATTTCTCGGTGCATGTCCCCAATGAGGTTAGAGTATAGAGAGTTGGGTCTCAAACTAGTTTCACTTAGGGAAAATCACTCTCACCACCCCAAATGGCCTCCCATGGAGGAAGAAAAGAGAGACAACAAAGTAGGTTATCCTATCAAGTCATCACTCGAGAGATCCCTCTCGCGCCAGAGGAACAAGATGATGTAATATTTTTCCCATATCCTTCGACGAATTTCAGCATCATCATATGCACCTTCAACGAGAAACAATTTCGAGGATGCAACTCTATGAAATGTACAAATTAACTTTGATATTCTTTTATTTGAAGGCTAGATCGATGTTGAATCCTAGATAAGTGGTTGAATGTTATATAAGGGTATTTCTATGTCCACAATTTTCTCGACAGGGAAAATATCACTTTTGCACTCCTTAAGGTGGTCCCCAATGTCAAAAATTGGTGGGATACTGATTGTGAGCAAAACTCATGAGACGAGTTTGGAATGTTTGAGGCCAATCCCACTTGGCCCTCTTTCATATATGTTTTCAATGAATAATATTACCTTGTGGAAAACTATGATGACCAGTACACAAATTAGGCCATTTTGCGTCAAGAGAAGGACCAAATAGTGTCAGAGTACACCAACAACTTTCATACCTTGCAGACAAATCTAGGTATCAAGGACTCTAACTGACACCTAATACTGAAATATCACAGTAGTATACGTCGTTACATATGAACAAAGCTGGACTTCTTGGACATATCTTCATTGGGAGCTTCCTATCAGTATACTATCAAAATCGAGGAGAAATATCGACAAAAGAACAAGCGAGAATTTGGAATTTCGAATACACCACAGAAGCAAGGAAAGGGAAACCTTGGTGCACACAAGAAAAGGAAGGGAAAGGAAAACTAGTCCCCGCCGCAATCAAAGAAGGGTAACAAAAAGACAAATAAGGACACCAAGAAGTGGTGTGAGTTCCACAAAAGCCCCTAGCACAACACTAATCAATGCCACTCAAAGTAGTCATTGGCAGACGAGATCAAAGCTTCTGAATCAGATCTCGATTTTGATTCAGAACCAAATGTCATAACTGTAGACCAAAGGAAGTATATCATTGATGCAGAAACCCAATGTCAATGTTGCTACCACAAATATTTAACAAGAGGAGCTTGAAGATTCAGAGGTAGAGGAGCGCCTCTTCCACTCACAGATGTGGGTGAATGGAATCCCGCTACATTTTGTTGTTTATAGTGACAACTAAAAGAACCCGATCTCAACATAAGTGATCAAGATATTGGAGCTACCAACAACACCACACTCGTAATGATACAACATAGGTTGGCTAAGCCAAGGATGAGGTATCTTTGGGTGAATGGAATCCCACTACATTTTGTTGTTGATAGTGACAACTAAAAGAAACTGATCTCAACATAAGTGATCGAGATATTGGAGCTACCAACAACACCACACTCGTAACGATACAACATCGGTTGGCTAAGCCAAGGATGAGGTATCTGCGTCGGTCATCAATGTCACATGCCATATGGTATCAATATTTTCAAAGATGAAGTATTGTGTGATGTGTCTCCACTTGAAGTTTGTGATGTTATTTTAGGAGAATCATATATGTGGAAGCATCATGCAGTATATGACTCACGATATATGGTTTTCCTAAAATAACATCACAAATTTGGGAGGACAACTCTATCGGATACCAGAGACAGTTGCACCTGCCACTGGTTGTCATTTCATTTTCTTGTGTTCTGTGGATTAGGGTTTCCCTTTCTTTGCTTCTGCGGTGGATTCACAGATCCAAAGTATCGCTTGTTCTTTTGTCAAAATTTCTCCTCGATTTTGACAACGTACCGATAGGCAGATCCAAGTGAAGATATGTCGAGGAAGTCCATCTCAGTTTGGATGTACCGATGTATACCATTGCGATATTTCAGAATCAGGCACTGCTCGAATTCCTTGATACCTAGCTTTGTGCACAAGGTATGAAATTCGTTGGTGTACTCCCACACCGTCTGGTCCCTCTCTTGTTGCCAAATGTTCCATTTGGTGTATTGGTCATCATAGTTTCCCACAGGGTAATACTGTTCCTAACGCCATCTAAGAAAGAGGCCCAACTGAGATTTCTCTCAAGAATTCTAGGCTCGTTTGATGATATTTTCTCTCAATAAGTACCCCACCAATTTTGGACATGGGGGATTGCCTTAACGAGTGCAACGGTGATGTTTTCCCCGTCGAAGAAATTATGAACAGAGAAATACCCTTCTAGAGCATTCAACCAATTATCTAGGGTATCAGAATCGATTTTTCCTTCAAATAAAGGAATATCAAATTTAACTTGTACCTTGAATGGGGTTTCATCTCCGAAATGCTTTCTTGTTGAAGGTGAATTCACCATTGTCGGCATTCACAGAAGGATTTGGGGGAAACTATCCATCAACTCGTTCCTTTGTCGCATGAGGGCTTCCCCGAGCAGCGACTTGTTAGGATCTCCTGCTTTGTCTTCTCTCTTTTCTTCCGCCATGGGAGGTCATTTGGGACAGAAAGAGTGATCAAGTGAAACTAGTTCGAGACCAAACTCTCTATACCCAGACCTCGTCAGGGACATGCGATGAGAAACAATCAAAGAGAAGATTTCTATGATACCACTGACCTAGATTTATGTGTGAACGAAATGAAATAACATATGCAGAATCTTAAACACAACCATATTGCAAAGATAACATAGATACAATAAATACATTCTATTAAATGGCGGAAATAGAACAGACTGTAATGCAATAGCTATAATGGTGGTAGCTATCTTTGAGAAGAGATGCGGTAGCTACGCTCAACCGTGCAAAGATAAATACAAAATAAGCCCAAAGGGGCCTATTTATAATAAGAATGAGGGCGAGAACCCCAAAAGTCCAAAATGTAACCCTAGAAGATGAACTGTCATAAAGTTTGCGTCCCCAATGTGGTAAGTTGAACAATCAACTTCCCGGGGTCATAACTTTTGCATATGATTTATGATTTGGGTGCTCGATAGCTCATTGGAAATATCTATATGAGATTTACAAGTTTTGACTATAGTTAAATGCATGTCAAAGGAAACCATTTGGCCACCCTAATTTCCAAAAAACGTCGTTTAGGGCCTCAAAACAGCCCTAGAATTTTGGGACCCAAAAAACCGTAGAAAAATAACTAGGAAACTGCCACAATGGAAAATTGTTTTTAGCCAGTGGAATAGGTGGTTGGCCACCAATATCAATCTGGATCAATCCTCCCTTCTTAGGAAGCATTGGTCTCCATTGCATTGAATCCCATATCATATCTTGAACTGTGTGTTGAGTTGATCTCCTGGTGCGACATTTGATGAAGTGAAGAGGTTGTTTTTCTTTGGCATCTTGAGAGGGCTGTAACTGCTGTGTGGATGATTTGTTTTTTGAGGAGCACGTTGAATGTCTGACCTTGCATCGTAGAGATACTTGGATGGATGAGGAAACAATGACTATGTTTTCTTCTTGTGACTGATGAGCATAGATACACTGTGCAGAGGGTGTGGAGGTGATATGATGTTCTCCTTTAGACGCAATTGTGAAGAGGAATAATTTCCTGGTGTGGGAGATTGTCTTCCTACCTTACGAGACTGTGTTAGGTGCAACTGTCTCTGGTATGTGATAGAGTTGTCCTCCCAAAGTAACGATGGCACTACGAGGTCGTGACTCATATACAACATGATGCTTCCACATATATGGCTGTCCTAAAAGAAAATCACAGACTTCAAGTGGGGCCACATCACACGGTACCTCGTCTCTGAAAGGCTTGATGCCATATGGTAAGAGGAATTGTTGAGTAATGTGGATACGTCATCCTTGGCTTAGCCAATCGATGTTGTAAGGCTACGGGTGTGGTGTTGTCGGAATCTCCAATCTCTTGATGACTTCTGTCGAGATCAAGTTCTTTTGGTTGCCACTGTTAACAACGAAATGTAGTGAGATTCCCTTCACCCACATCTGCGAGTGCGAGAGGCACTCCTCTGACTCTTCAGGCTCCTCTAGTTGAATCTGTGTGATAGCAACAGTGGCAGTGGGGCATGCATCAATGATATGCCTCCCATGGTGTACGACTGTGGCATTGGGTTCAGAATCAGAATCAGGATCTGATTATGAAGATTTGATCTTGGCACTAATGACTGCTTTGAGTGACATTCATCGGTTTTGTTCCAAGGGCTTTTATGAAATTCACACCACTTCCTAGTTTTCTTTGTCTTTCCATCCCCCTTCTTTGCTTGTGGTGGGGACTGGCCATCCTCTCCTTTTCCTATGTTTTGCGGGGCAGGGTTTCCCTTTCCTTTCTTATGCGGTGGATTCGTAGGTCTAGAGTCTCACTTGATCTTTTGTTGAAAATTATTCTCGATTTTGACAGCACACCGATAGGCAAATCCAAGTGAAGAGATGCTGAGGAAGTCCATCTCAGTTTGGATGTACCGATGTAGACCACTACGATATTTCAGAATCAGGTGTCGCTTGGATTCCTTGATACCTAGATTTGTGTGCAAGGTATGAAAGTTGTTGGTGTACTCCGACACTATTTAGTCCCTATCTTGACGCAAAATGCTCCATTTGGTGTACTGGTCATCATAGTTTCCCACAGGGTAATATTGTTTCTTGACGACATCTATGAAAGGGTCCCAAGTGGGATTTGTCTCGAGCATTCCATAATCATTTGATGAGATTTTCTCCCAATAAGTACCCCACCAATTTTGGACATGGGGGACTGCCTTAAGGAGTGAAAATGTGATCTTTTTCCCGTCAGAAAAATTATGAGGAGAGAAATACCCTTCTAGAACATTCAACTAATTATCTAGGGCGTCAGCATCGATTTTTCCTTCAAATAAAGGAATATCAAATTTAACGTGTACCTTGAATGGGGTTTCATCTCCAAAATGCTTCCTCGTTGAAGGTGAATTCGCCATTGTCGGCATTCGTAGAAGGATTTGGGAGAAACTATCCATCATATCATTTATTTGTCGTGCGAGGTCGTCCTCGAGCAATGGCTTGATAGGATCTCTTGCTTCGTCGTCTCTCTTTTCTTCTACCATGGGAGGTTGTTTCGAAAGGCAAGAGTAATCAAGTGAAAGTAGTTCAAGACCAAACTCTCTATACCTGGACCTTGTCGGGGACATGCGCCGAGAAACAATCAAAGAGCATATTGCTTTAATACCACTGATACGGATTTATGTGTGAACGGATTAAATAACATATACAGAATCATAGACACAACCATATTTCAAAGATAACAGAGATACAGTAAACACATATTCTATTAAATGGAGGAAATAGAACATACTATAATAAAATAGCTAGAATGGTGGTAGTTATCTCTGAGAAGAGATGCGACTGCTACGCTCATCTATGCAAAGTTGAATACAAAATGAGGCCAAAGGGGCCTATTTATAATAAGAATGAGGGCGAGAACCCCAAAAGTCCAAAATGTAACCCTAGAATATGAACTATCATAAAGTTTGTGGCCCCAAGGTGGTAAGTTGAACAGTCAACTTCCCGGGGTCATAACTTTTGCATACAATCTTTGATTTGGGCGCTCAATAGCTCATTGGAAATATCTATCCGATATTTACAATTTTCGACTAAGGCCACATGCACGATAAAGGAAACCACTTGGCCACCTGAATTTCTAAAAAACTTCGTTTAGGGCCTCAAAACAGGCCCAGAAGTTTGGGACCCGAAAAACCGTAGAAAAATAACTAGGAAATTACCACAATAGACAATTGTTTTGAGCCAGTGGAATAGGTGGTTTGCCACTAATATCCATCTGGATCAATCCTCCCTCCTTAGGAAGCAATGGTTTCCATTGCGTCGAATACCGTATCATATCTCAAACTGTGTGTTGATTTGATCTCCTGGTAGGACATTTTCTGAAGTGAAGAGGTTGTTTTTCTTTGCCATCCCGAGAGGGTTGTAACTGCTGTGTGGATGATTTGTTTTTTGAGGAGCACCTTGAATGTGTGGCCTTGTATCGTATAGGTGCTCGGATGGATGAAGAAACAATGACTCCGTTTTCTTCTTGTGTCTGATGAGCATAGATACCCTATGCAGAGGGTGTGGAGGTGATTTGATGTTCTCCTTTAGACCCAATTGTGAAGTGGAATAATGTCCTGGTGGGGGAGCTTATATTCTTACCTTGTGAGACTGTGTTAATTGCAATGGTCTCTGGTATCCGACAGAGTTTTCCTCCCAAAGTAACGATGACACTGCAAGGCCGTGACTCATATACAACATGATGCTTCCACATATATGGTTGTCCTAAAAGAACATCACAGACTTCAAGTGGGTCCACATCACACAGTACCTCGTCTTTGAAAGGCTTGATGCCATATGGTGGGAGGAATTGTTGAGTAATACAGATACTTCGTCCTTCGCTTAGCCAACCGATGTTGTAAGTTTGCGGGTGTGGTGTTGTTGGAAGATCCAATCTCTTGATGACTTCTGCTGAGATCAGGTTCTTTTGGATGCCATTGTCAACAATGAAATGTAATTGGATTCCGTTCACCCACATCTGCGAGTGGAATAGGTGCTCCTCTGCCTTTGACTCTTCAAGATCCTTTGGTTGAATTTGTGCGGCAGCAACAGTGGCAGTGGGGTCTTCATCAATGATCTGCCTCCCATGGTATGAGGTTGTGGTATTGGGTTCGGAATCATAATCAAAATTGGGATTTGATTCTAAAGATTTGATCTTAGCCACTAATGATTGCTTTGAGCGACATTCATCAGTGTTGTGCCAAGGGATTTTATGAAATTCACACCACTTCCCGGTGTCCTTCTTTGCCTTTCCATCCCCCTTCTTTGCTTGTGGTAAGGACTGACTGTCCTTTCCTTTTCTTGTGTTCTGTGGGCCAAGGTTTCCCTTGCCTTGCTTCTGTGGTAGATTCGCAGGTCCAGAGTCTCGTTTGTTATTTTGTCAAAATTTCTCCTCGATTTTGATAGCATACCAATAGGCAAATCCAAGTGAAGAGATGTCGAGGAAGTCCATCTCAGTTCGGATGTACCGATATAGACCATTGCGATATTTCAAAATTAGGTGCCGCTTAGGTTCCTTGATACCTAGATTTGTGTGCAAGATATGAAAGCTGTTGGTGTACTTCGACACCATCTGGTCCCTCTCTTAACGCAGAATGGTCCATTTGGTGTACTGGTCATCATAGTTTCCCAAAGGGTCAATCTGTTCCTTGAAGACATCTATGAAAGAGGCCCAAGTGGGATTTGTATCAAGCATTCCAGACTCGTCTGATGATATTTGATCTCAATAAATACCCCACCAATTTTAGACATGGGGGACAGCCTTAAGGATTGCAAAGGTGATCTTTTCCCTGTCAGAAAAATTATGGACAGAGAAATACCCTTCTAGAAGATTCAACCAATTATCTAGGGCATCAACATTGATTTTTCCTTCAAATATAGTAATACCAAAGTTAACTTGTACCTTGAATGGGGTTTCATCTTCAAAATGCTTGCTTGTTGAAGGTGAATTCGCCATTGTCGGCATTGGCAGAAGGATTTGGGGGAAACTATCCATCAACTCGTTCCTTTGTCGCATGAGGACTTCCTCGAGCAACGACTTGATAGGATATCCTGCTCCGTCATCTCTCTTTTCTTCCACCATGGGAGGCCATTTGGGACGGAGAGAGTGATCAATTGAAACTAGTTCAATACCAAACTCTCTATACCTGGACCTCGTCAGGGACATGCGCCGAGAAACAATCAAATAGCAGATTGCTCTGATACCACCGATTCAGATTTATGTGTGAACGAAATGAAATAACATATACAGAATCATAGACACAACTATATTGCAAAGATAACAAAGATACAGTAAACACATATTCTATTAAATATTGGAAATATAACAGACTATAATACAATATCTAGACTGGTGGTAGCTATCTTTGAGAAGAGATGCGACTGCTACGATCATTCATGCAAAGATGAATAAAAAATGATGCCAAAGTGGCCTATTTATAATAAGAATGAGGGCGAGAACCCCAAAAGTCCAAAATGTAGCCCTAGAAGATGAACCATCATAAAGTTTGCAGCCCCAAGGTGGTAAGTTGAACAATCAACTTCCCGGGGTCATAACTTTTGCATACGATCTTCGATTTGGGTGCTCGATATCTCGTTGGAAAGATCTATCCGAGATTTACAACTTTCAACTACGGTCAAATGCATGTTAAAAGAAACTAATTGACCACTCGAATTGCCAAAAAACGTCATTTAGGGCCTCAAAATAGCCCCAGAAATTTGGGACCCAAAAAAACAAAGAAAAATAACTAGGAAATTGCCACAATGGACAATTGTTTGGAGCCAGTGGAATAGGTGGTTGGCCACCGATATCCATCTGGATCAATCCTCACTCCTTAGGAAGCAATGGTCTTCATTGCATTGAATCCTGTATCATATATTGAAATGTGTGTTGAGTTGATCTTCTGCTACGACATTTGCTGAAGTAAAGAGTTTGTTTTTTTTGGTATCTTGAGAGGGTTGTAACTGCTGTGTGGATGATTTGTTTTTGAGGAGCACCATGAATATGTGGCCTTGCATCATAGAGGTACATATATGGATGAGGAAACAATGAGTCTGTTTTCTTCTTCTGTCTAATGAGCATAGATACCATGTGCAGAGGGTGTGGAGGTGTTCTGATGTTCTCCTTTAGATGCAATTGTGAAGAGGAATAATTTCCTGGTGTGGGAGCTTATCTTCCTACCTTGCGAGACTGTTTTAGGTGAAATTGTCTCTCGTATCCGGTAGATTTTTCCTCCCAAAGTAATGACGACACTGCGAGGCTGTGGCTCATATACAACATGACGCTTCCACATATATAGTTGTCCTAAAAGAACATCACGGACTTCAAGTGGGGCCACATCACACAGTAACTCATATATGAAAGGCTTGATTCCATATGGTAGGAGTCATTGTTGAGTAATGCGGATACGTCATCCTTGAATTAGCCAATCGATGTTGTAAGGCTACAGGTGTGGTGTTGTTGGAAGCTCCAATATCTTGATGACTTCTGTTGAGATCAGGTTCTTTTGGCTGCCACTATCAACAACAAAATGTAGTGGGATTTCCTTCACCCACATCTGTGAACTCCTTTGCCTCTGACTCTTCAGGGTCCTCTAGTTGAATCTATGCAGTAGCAATAGTGGCAGTGGGGTCTGCATCAATGATCCACCTCCCATGGTCTGCGACTGTGGAATTGGGTTCAGAATCAAAATCAGGATTTGATTCTGAATATTTGATCTTGGCCACTAATGAATACCTTAAGCGACATTCATCAGTGTTAGGCCAAGGGATTTTATGAAATTCACACCACTTCCTAGCGTCCTTTGTCTTTCCATCCCCCTTCTTTTCTTGTGGCAAGGACTGGCTGTCCTTTCCTTTTCCCGTGTTCTGCGGGCCAAGATTTCTCTTAACTTGCTTCTATGGTGGATTCGTAGGTCTAGAGTTTCACTTGTTCTTTTGTTGAAATTTCTCCTCAATTTCGACAGCATACCAATAGGAAAATCCAAGTGAAGATATGTCAAGGAAGTACATCTCAGTTCGGATGTACCGATGTAGACCACTGCGATATTTCAGAATTAGGTGTCCCTCAGAGTCCTTGATACCCATCTTTGTGCTCGAGGTATGAAAGCTAGTGGAGTACTCCAACACCGTCTGGTCCCTCTCTTGACGCAGAATGGTCCATTTGATGTACTGGTCATCATAGTTTCCCACAGGGTAATACTGTTCTTTGATGACTCTATGAAAGAGGCCCAAGTGGGATTTGTCTCAAGCATTCCAGACTCGTCTGATGATATTTTCTCCCAATAAGTACCCCACTAATTTTGGACATGGGGGACTACCGTAAGGATCACAAAGGTGATCTTTTCCCTGTCGAAAAAATTATGGATAGAGAAATTCCCTTCTAGAAAATTCAACCAATTATCTAGGGCATTAGCATCAATTTTTCCTTCAAATAAAGGAATATAAAAGTTAACATGTACCTCATAGTTTTAAAAATCGGAATCGGACTCGAAATCGGTCGAGGGTCAACTCTGAATCGAAATCAGAATCGGTAATGAATAGGTCATAAATCAGTCAATTTGAATTTAATGAACCGGTTTACTAAAAAATACATAAAATATTTAAATTTTAAAGAAAAACATCATTTTCAAGATTTTAATCCATGATTTCAAAGCTTTAGAGACAAAATATCCGAAGTCTACTCATGTATATACCATATAAGTGTTAATATCTCAAAATGGCACAAAGTGTACTGTGCAATACATATCTAGCAGAATGGAAATGGAACAAAATACATAATCCATGAGGCCTATAGGCCCTAGGGTATATGGCTTGTAGAGTCCAAAAAATAACATGCTACATAGTTAGCTACATAATAGTGACTACTGCACAGTCCACTGTTCAAGTTCCATAGTTTGTGCAAAGTTCAAACTTCACGGTTTAGTGTTCTGACTCCTGAATTCACCAACCACAAACTCTCTAAGGTTCTAGGCTTCCATGATGCCAACAAGTTAACAACACATGGAATTGAAGGTTAGGGGGTCAGGGGTAGTCACCAAAGAGGTCATAGGTTGGGTTAGGTAATTTAGGTTAGGAAAAAAAAAATTAAATGAAAAAAAACATTAAAAAAACCTTGATTTTTGAGTGCACAGATCTTCACAAAAATTGGCCGAGCAAACTAGTTCAGTATCGAACCAGCCGATTTGGTGTCCAAACTAGCCGATTCGGTATCAAATTGGTCACCGATCCGATTTGCTCACCGGTTTGACTCGGTCAGCCCTTAAATCGGTGAATCGGCCAATTTTGAAACTGGTTCAATCGATTTTTAAAACTATGATGTACCTTGAATGGGGTTTCATCTCTGAAACACTTGCTCGTTGAAGGTGAACTCGCCATTGTCGGCATTCGCAAAAGGATTTGGGTGAAACTATCCGTCATCTAGTTCCTTTATCGCGCGAGGGATTCCTCGAGTAGCGACTTGATAGGATCTCCTGATCCGTCGTCTCTCTTCTACCATCGAAGGTCGTTTGGAATGACAAGAGTGATCAAGTGAAACTAGTTCGAGACCAAACTCTCTATACTCGGACCTCGTCGGGGGCATGCGCCGAGAAACAATCAAAGAGTAGATTGCTCTAATACCACTGATTCAAATTTATGTGTGAACGAAATGAAATAACATATAGAGAATCATAGACACAACCATATTGAAAAGATAACAGAGATACAGTAAACACATTTCTATTAAATGGCAGAAATAAAACAGACTGTAATACAATTGCTAGAATGGTGGTAGCTATCTTTGAGAAGAGATGCGACTACTACGTTCAATTGTGCAAAGATGAATACAAAATGAGGTCAATGGGGCCTATTTATAATAAGAATGAGGGAGAGAACCCCAAAAGTACAAAACGTAACCCTAGAAGATGAATCATCATAAAGTTTGCGTCCCCAAGGAGGTAAATTAAATAGTCAACTTCCTGGGGTCATAACTTTTGCATACGATCTCTGATTTGGGTGCCCAATAGCTTGTTGGAAATATCTATCTAATATTTACAACTTCCAAATGTGGAAAAATGCATGCCGAAATATGTAAATATTTGATTGACCTTTCCAATGGTCTATCGAACACCCCAAACAACAATCATATGTAAAAGTTATGATCCCGAGAAGTTGACTGCTCAACTAACCACCTTAGGGATAAAAAATTTATGATAGTTCATATTCTAGAGTTATGTTTTGGATGTTTAGGAACATCTCCCTCATGCTTATTATAAATAGACCCTTTTGGCATCAATTTGCATTAAGCTTGGATTGGATGAGTGTCGCAGACACATCTCTTCTCAGAGATAGCTACCACCATTCTAGCTACTCTATTGTATAGTCTGTTCTATTTACACCATTTAATAGAATATTTTTTACCGTATCGTTATTTTCCTTGCAATATGTCTGTGTTTATGATTCTATATATGTTCTTTCATTTCGTTCTCACATAAATTTGGATCATTGTAAGTATAGACAGATCATTGGTTCCTTGATGTACTATGAGTATCTTGAGTTAGTTCATGTCTAAGCCTAGACATAGAAACTGGGTTGTTTCTAAGCATGTACTTGTATACTTTTGAGGTACTATGGCTCATGGACTTAGATATGCCTCTAGTGGAGGAGTGGTTCTACTTGGTTATACTGAACATGATTAGGGTGGTAGCATTGTGGACCGAAAGTGATCAAGTGAAACTAGTTCGAGACCAAACTCTCTATACCCGGACCTTGTCAGCGACATGCACCGAGAAACAATCAAAGAGTAGATTGCTATAATACCACTGATCCAGATTTATGTGTGAACGAAATGAAATAACATATAGAGAATCATAGACACAGCCATATTGAAAAGATAACAGAGATACAGTAAACACATTTCTATTAAATCGCAGAAATAGAACAGTCTGTAATACAATAGCTAGAATGGTGGTAGCTATCTTTGAGAAGAGATGCGATTGCTATGCTCAATTGTGCAAAGCTAAATACAAAATGAGGTCAATGGGGCCTATTTATAATAATAACAAGGGAGAGAACCCAAAAAGTACAAAACGTAACCCTAGAAGATGAATCGTCATAAAGTTTGCAGCCCCAAGGTGGTAAATTGAACAGTCAACTTCCCGAGGTCATAACTTTTGCATATGATATCCGATTTGGGCGCTCGATAGCTCGTTGGAAATATCTATATAAGATTTGTAACTTTCGAATGTGGCAAAGTGCATGCCAAAATATGTAAATCTATGATTGACCTTTCCAACGGGCTATCAAACGCCCCAAACAGAGATCATATGTAAAAGTTATGATCCCGAGAAGTTGACTATTCAACTAACCACCTTAGGGCCGAAACATTTATGACAGTTCATATTCAAGAGTTATATTTTGGATGTTTAGGACCATTTCCCTCATGCTTATTATAAATAGACCCTTTTGGACTCAATTTCCATTAAGATTGGCTCGGATGAGTGTCGCAGACACATCTCTTCTCAGAGATAGCTACCACCATTCTAGCTACTCTATTGTACAGTCTGTTCTATTTACACCATTTAATAGAATATTTTTTAATGTATCTCTATTTTCCTTGCAATATGTTCGTGTTTATGATTCTATATATGTTCTTTCATTTCGTTCTCACATAAATTTGGATCATTCTAAGTATAGACAGATCATTGGTTCCTTGATGTACTTGATATGTTGTGCTATGAGTATCTTGAGTTAGTTCATGTCTGAGCTTAGACATAGAAATTGGGTTGTTTCTAAGCATGTACTTGTATACCTTCGAGGTACTATTACTCATGGACTCAGAAATGGCTCTAGTGGAGGAGTGGTGCTACTTGGTTATATCAACCATGATTGGGGTGGTAGCATTGTGGACCGAAAGAGTACATCTAGATTTTGTTTTAGCTTGGGAACAACTATAATCTATTGGTATAGCAGGAAGCAAGGCTATGTAGACAAGAGTACTATAGAAGCAGAGTATTTTGCAGCTAGTATTGCCTGTTGAGAAGTTGTGTGGCTTGGGAAGATACTTGTTGGGTTGTTCGAGGAGAATCTTGATACTACGGTCATTCACTTTGATAATCATAGAAACATTAAGCTCTCAAAAAATGTTGTGTGTCATGACAAGTTTGTTAAATTTTTATCAATTAGATAGTATTATCTTAGGATCTTGTTGTTAGAACAGTAATCCATCATTAGTACCTTAGTTACACTAATTAGTCAATTTTATTGCTTTTTAAGCTTTAATACACTATGAGGTGGACTAGGGATGCTTAGGTGGACATATGCCATGTCAATTTGAGGTTTCATGACCCACATGGGTACTCCAGCTTAGTCAACCAGCCGCATATGCACATCCATCATTGCTGGTGCACTCCCATTCATTGAATGTGGCCAGGAAAGTTGACTTGGAGTGCTAGAGTGGGATTTTGCCCAAGTTTGGCTTGATTTGGTGCAATTAATGTTGCATTGAGACTCTAAACCACCAAGTTTTCCACACACACGTTGTCCAAGGTGTAATCATTGACCCACAACACATCAACGATGCCACTTTAGCAATTCGTGGCCATTTGGAGAGATTTGGGACGTGATTGGCCCACCTAGGGGGTTTGATGCCAATTTGATAATTTTGGCTTCCAAATCCATTCAAAACTCTTATGATGTATTTATAAACATGTTAATAACAATTTCCTAGTTAGACAGTCCAAAATTGTCTTGTTTCCAGCTATCATTGTGTGTAATTTATCTGTAATTTGATGGTTTTTTGTTGAATCTTGCACCCAAATTTGATTTATGAACCTCACTAACGCTCCTAGATTCGCTTGTGGTTCGAATTACTCACTTCTTGGTTTGAATTTTTCACATGGTATCAGAGATGGTTGGGGATTTTCAAGTTGCAAACCAAATTCTTAGTGTATTTGAGCTGCTTTGTTAGTGAATTCCAGATAAAATCGAATCGTTGTGTGTAAAACAATTAGCAATTTCACCACCATCAGCGCATGCAGTAATGGAGGCTACCCACATCATGATAACACCCTTCAATTTTTTTGATTGGAAGGCAGAGATGGTGATTCAATTGGGATCCAAGGGGATTTTCAGAGTTACCATGGGCACTGAAGTGGAACCAAATTTTGTTGTAGAGAAAGCCAAGTATTTCAACAAATTAGATGAACAATATGGATTGTTGTGTCTGAGCATCTCAAGAGAGTTGTTGTTCCACCTTGACGGTTTGACATCACCAAAGGAGGTTTGGGAGAAGCTTTAGTCTCTATTCGGAAAAACTGATGAGCTACGTGGTCTCTAGCTTGAGAATGAGTTGATCACCTTGAGCCCAGCGCACTATAATAAAATCCATGACTTCTTCACCAAGTTCAAATCACTTATATTACAGTTAAAAAAATTTGGGATTAAGAAGAAGGAAGATCAACTGATATTGTCTATACTTTCGAAGTTGAGGCCAGAGTTCTTAGTCTTAGTGAGCACATTTCACTCGGGCAAACTCACCCTTCGAAACTGGAAAATGCCAATCCTGGAAAACTTCATGGAGTCACTCACTCAAGAGCAGGACAAATTGGTCCAAATGGGTTCCATCAAGACCAAAGATCAAGCACTAGCAGTGGGGGTTTCGAATTCAACAAAGGGCAAGCCCAAGTCCAAGAATTCAAAGTTGCCAGACAAGAAGAAATCATAAAACCCAAATCTAGCGAGGGAGCTTTGAATCCGCCCAGAGAAAAGGAGAAGGCAAAATACACTTACTTCCACAAGGGATGGCATCTAGAGAGCTCATGCATGAAAAAAACCATAGACACCATGGCGCAGCTACTGGAGAAAAACAAGATTCCAGTCCCTGACAGCGCAAGGAAGAAGGATGGAAACTCCAGTTCAAGTGAAGGAAAGGATAAATGTCATACTTTGGTAGCAGGTACTTCTAACTCTTCATCCTTTATTATTGATTTAGGTGCTTCCAGGCATATGATATCCAAGAGAGAATTTTTCTCCTCCATGAGTTCGAATGCTGGCCCAGCAGTTCGAATGTTGGCCCAGCAATTCGAATGGGAGATGATTCTGAACTCTAGACCAGAGATATTGGGAGAATTGATTTAGACAGTGGGTTTTTTAGTGATGTACTATATGTACCAGAACTTGTAGCAAACTTTCGGTCTACCGGATGACCCATACAAGAGAGCCAAAGAGAGTGATCTTCACTCCTGAATTGGTAGAGATTCCTGAAATCTCATCAGACCAAGTTATTGAAGTTGGGTATGCTGATCATCATGAGAGAATGTACAAATTCTCTAATTTCCTCCCTACTTCCAGTGATCAAGCATAATTTCATTGATGACTACTCTCGATTTTGCTGGGTGTATTTTCTGAAATTGAAATCTGAGGTGTTTGAGCAACTCAAGGTTTGGAAAGCACTTGTAGAAAATCAGAGTGGGAGTAAGATCAAAGTGATTATGACTGATAATGGAAAGGAATATGTGAACAAGAATCTATAGCAACTTTGTGAGGAGTGTGGCATCCAAATGAAACACTCAAATCTTGACACAGCACAACAAAATGGTATGGCAGAGAGAAAAAATAGATCTCTCAAAGAGATGGCAACTTGCATGATAGAAGTGAAGGAACTTAATCCCAAGCTATGAGATGAAGCCATCAGTTGTGCTGCTCACATTCAAAACAAAGCCTTCCACAAATCACTTAAAGGAATGACACCTTACGAGGTATGGTTTGGTGAAAAACCAAATGTCTCAAATTTCAGGATATTCGGGACAAAATCATGGGCAAGAATCCCTTCAAAGAAGAGGAAATCCCTGCAACCACAAAGCAATGAGTGTCTCATGGTTGGATATGGTGAGGACAGCAAAGGGTACAAGCTCTTTGACACATCCACTTGCAAAAACTTTGTTGAAAGAAGTGTCGAATTCGAAGAAGAGCCAATTCCTGATTTCGAACTTGCACCGGGGGATTGCTCCTCTCCTCAACCATTCGAAGATGTAAGTGATGATACATACTCTGTTTTTTCTAATAATTCTGATATAAATGTTACTGAAGATGATATTGCTATAGATGACTCACCATCTAGGCCCAAATGGGCTAAAAAAAATTTGCAAGCAGTTGAGGAATTGGCAGGAAATCCCCAAGAGCCTAGAAAAACTAGATCACAAACTAGTAAGGCTTCTTTTACAAGTGATAGTTCTCTTGCTGAGCACTGTAACATGTTGATCAGTTCTGATCCTCAAACATACTAACAATCTTGTACAGACTCCAGATAGAATTCAACAATGGAAGATGAGCTTTAGTCCCTCCAAGAGAACAATACATGGGAATTGGTTCCCCTTCCTCCCAAGAGGAAATGTGTTAAATGCAAATGGGTTTTCCGGACCAAACTTGTTGTTGATGGTTCTGATATAAAACATAAGGCTAGATTAGTGGATAATGGCTATTCTCAAGTCCGTGGCATTGATTACACAGAGACCTTTGCACCGGTTGCAAAGATGGACTCAATTAGACTAGTTCTTGCACTGGCATCTAGTAAGTGTTGGAAAGTTCACCAAATGGATGTAAAGAGTGCATTCTTGCATGATGAGCTATAGGAGGAGACCTATATGCAACAACCTGAAGGTTTCCAATAGGATCCTTCATTGGTATGTAGGCTGAAAAAATCACAGTATGGACTCAAGCAAGCCCCCAGGGTTTGGTATGCAAAAATGGATGCTTTCTTGCTTTCAATTGGCTTCACAAGATGCAAATCAGACCCTAATGTGTATTTGCAACAAAATGATGTTAATTTGCAAGTCATTTTTCTTTATGTTGATGATATTCTTATTACAGGTAGTTGCACCAATTTAATTGGCCAAGTTAAGAGCTCTTTGAGAGATCTATTTTTTCTTTGATACCATGTAAGGTTTGTCGTTACACCAAAACCTACATATGTTGATGAACATTTGAAACCCAACACAAAGCCCTATCACCAAGAGTGGCGGTTAGTCCACTTGTTTTTATATTCCCAAAGGTTTGGCGGTTATACCATGTGGAGGTTGTACTGACACTCCAACACCCTGCCTCCGGCGTAGCTCGAGGGAATTGAACCCAAGACCTATGCTCTGATACCATGTGAGAAATTCGAATCAACAAGTGAGTAATTCGAACAACATGAGAATATAGGAGTGTTAGTGAGGTTCACAAATAAAATTTTGGGTGCAATATTCAACAAAAAACCATAGAGAGTCCAAAATTATCTTGTTTCCAGCTATCATTGTGTGTAATTTATCTGTAATTTGATGTTTTTTTGCTGAATCTTGCACCCAAAATTTGATTTGTGAACCTCACTAACACTCCTAGATTGTCCCGTGGTTCGAATTACTCACTTGCTGGTTCGAATTTCTCCCATGCTTCTCACATTCAAAACAAATCCTTCCACAAATCAGTGAAATGAATGACACCTTACGAGACATGGTTTGGTGAAAAACCAAATGTCTCATTAGAGGAAATTTGGGGTCTAAAATGGGCCTTATAAGAAAACGTGCCAAAATAAGTTTTTGTGAGTTGGAATTCAAGAACCAATAGAATTTCAATAAAATAAGTCAACTATAATGGTTGAATTGACATATTTGTCATTAAAAAAAATACTTTTTTTGTTCGTATTTTCGACATATCTCATTGTGTTTTTACTCAAATTTTGATCGGAAGAGCTCGTTGGATGCGGAATTTGATTCCGCATCCAATGAGCTCTACCGATCGAAATTTGAGTAAAAACACAGGGAGATATGTTGAAAATACGAACACAAAAAGTAGTTTTTTTCTTTCTTCCTCCAAAATTAATAAATATTATTTTATTATTTTAACTATTATTTTATTATTTTCCTTACGAGGCCCATTTTAGACCCCAAAATTCCTCTAATGCAAATTTCAGGATATTCGAGACAAAAGCATGTGCAAGAATCCCTTCAGAGAAGAGGAAATCCTTGAAAACACAAAGCAAGGAGTGTCTCATGGTTGGATATGGTGAGGACACCAAAATGTACAAGCTCTTTGACACATCCACTTGCAAAACCTTTGTTGAAAGAAGTGTCAAATTCGAAGAAAAGCCAATTCCTGATTTCGAACTTGCAATGGGGGATTGCTCCTCTCCTCAACCATTCGAAGATGTAAGTGATGATACATGCTCTGTTTTTCTAATAATTATGATATAAATGTTTCTAAAGATGATATTGTTGTATATGACTCACCATCTAGGCCCAAATGGGCTGAAAAAATTGTGCAAGCAGCTGGGGAATTGGCAGGAAATCCCCAAGAGCCTAGGAAAACTAGATCACAAACTAGTAAGGCTTATTTTGCAAGTGATAGTGCTCTTGCTGAGCACCGTTACATGCTGATCATTTCTGATCCTCAAACATATCAGCAAGCCTATACAGACCCAATATGGAAGTCAGCAATGGAAGATGAGCTTCAATCCCTCCAAGAGAACAATACATGGGAATTGGTTCCCCTTCCTCTCAAGAGGAAAGTTGTTCAATGTAAATGGGTTTTCCGGACCAAACTTTCTGCTGATGGTTCTGATATAAAACATAAAGCTAGATTAGTGGCTAAGGGCTATTCTCAAGTCCATGGAGTTGATTACACATAGACCTTTGCACCGATTGCAAAGATGGACTCAATTAGACTAGTTCTTTCACTGGCAGCTAGTAAGTGTTGGGAAGTTCACCACATGGATGTAAAGAGTGCATTCTTGCATGGTGAGCTATAGGAGGAGATCTATATGCAGTAGCATGAAGGTTTCCAAGAGGATCCTTCATTGGTATGTAGGCTGAAAAAATCACTGTATGGACTCAAGCAAGCCCCCAGGGATTAGTATGCAAAAATTGATGCTTTCTTGCTTTCAATTGGATTCACAAGATGCAAATCAGACCCTAATGTGTATTTGCAGCAAAATGATATTAATTTGCAGGTCAATGTTCTTTATGTTGATGATATTCCTATTACAGGTAGCTGCACCAATTTAATTGGCCAAGTTAAGAGCTCTTTGCATAGTGAGTTTGCCATGACAGACTTAGAATTGCTAAGGCAAATTTTGGGCTTGGAAATTGAGAAAAATGGAAAGGGAATCATGCTGAGTCAACCAAGGCATGCTTTAAAACTGTTAAAGAAGTTTAATATGGCTGAGTGTAAGGCAGCCAAGTCTCCCTTTCTTTCTGGTATTAAAATGCATGAATTTGGCAATTCCCCAATGGTGGATATTACACTCTACAGGTAACTAGTTGGCAGCTTTCTCTACCTCATTCATACAAGACATTATTTGTCTTATGCTATGAGTGTTATAGCAAGACATATGCACTAGAAACATGAGATCCATTAGAGGGCTGCAAAAAGAATTCTTCAGTGTGTCTAGGGAACTAAGAAATTCGGGGTGCACTACATAGCTATTTCCTCACTTCAACTAACTGGATTTTCTGATTCACATTGAGCTGGTGATACAATTGACAGAAAGTCAACATCAGGTTTTGTCTTCATGTTTGCTGAAGCTCTCATTTTCTGGTCAAGTAAGAAACAACACACCATCTCACTTTCTTCAGCAGAGGCCGAACACAGGGCATCAATCAATGTTGCAACACAGTGTGTTTGGTTGCAGGGAATTCTCCGGGAGTTTGGTGTCACAATTGATTCTACAACCAAAATTTGGGTGGATAATTAGAGTGCCATCAAGATATCTAATGATCTAGTGCAGAGGCAGAAGACAAAGCACATAGAGATACACATGCATTACATTCGGGGCTTAGTGCATGACAGGGTGATCTCACTGCAATATTGCCCATCCACCGAGCAAACTGCTAACATTTTTACCAAGGCTTTCACTGAGAATACCTTCACTTACCTGAGATGTTTGCTTCAGGTGAGTGAGGGATGGTAATTTTCTGTTATATTATTGCAGTTCCATCCCCATGTTCATTTTTTAGGGAATGTTTTTCCCATGAGGTTTTGCTTCTTTCCTCGGTTCACATGGACAAATAAAAATTGTAATTTCTGAATTATGTACTTGAGGTGACTTGAGCCATTGTTGCCAAGGACTTCATCTTTTTGTGAGCATACTTAGTTGTTGGATTAAAGGATGGTGTTAGAACAACAATCCATCATTAGTACCTTAGTTACACTAATTAGTCAATTTTATTGCTTTTTAAGCTTTAATACACTATGAGGTGGACTAAGGGTGCTTAAGTGGACACATGCCATGTCAATTTGAGGTTCCATGACCCACATGGGTACTCCAACTTAGTCAACCAACCACATATGCACATCCATCATTGCTGGTGCACTCTAATTCATTGAATGTGGACAGGCAAGTTGACTTGGAGCGCTAGAGTGGGATTTTGCCCAAATTTTGCTTGATTTAGTGAAATTAATGTTGCATTGAGACTCTAAACCACCCAGTTTTCCACACCCACACTGTCCAAGGTGTAATCATTGACCCAAAACACATCCGCCATGCCACTTCAACAATTCGTGGCCATTTGGAGAGATTTGGGACGTGATTGGCCCACCTAGGGGGGTTTGATGTCGATTTGGCAATTTTGGGTTATTTGCTCACAATTGGCTTTCAAAGCCATTCGAAACTCTTATGATGTATTTATAAACCTATTAATAAGAATTTCATAGTTAGAAATTCCAAAATTATCTTGTTTCCAGCTATCATTGTGTAATTTATCTATAATTTGATGGTTTTTTGCTGAATCTTGCACCCAAATTTGATTTTTGAATCTCACTAACGCTCCTAGATTCTCTTGTGGTTTGAATTACTCACTTGATGCTTCGAATTTCTCACACTTATATGAGAGAATAACATGCACATCAATCAAACATAAGAGACAATAGACACAAAGATTTTCCTCGAGGAAACCATAAAGGAGAAAACCCCGCAACTTCCTCAGAGATGCACCAATGGTAGCAGTAAAATCCAAATATAGTAAGATGATCTCCAACAATTGTTCTCTCTCTTATCCTAGCTCCTCTCTCACTCATGTGCTACAACTAAGTGTGAGTGACTGTATGATAAATAGAGAGGCTCACTTTCTATTTATACTAGTTTCCTACTTGACAATAACTTACCAAGGCCGACTTCTCTAGGAAAGTATAATAACCCTAGTGCCCCACAACTACGAGGACTTTAACCCCTGATCAACAAAAAGGGTTAACCTCTATGAATTTACATGACTTGTTTACATTATTG
This sequence comes from Pseudotsuga menziesii, assembly GCA_001517045.1. Taxonomy (NCBI): domain Eukaryota; kingdom Viridiplantae; phylum Streptophyta; class Pinopsida; order Pinales; family Pinaceae; genus Pseudotsuga; species Pseudotsuga menziesii. The sequence goes on along the minus strand of LPNX010525053.1, from coordinate 323,103 downwards.
ATTCTCCCAATAGGAACATCGGGGACTAATCAATACAATATATGAAATACATAAGTGAATATATTCCAAAGTTACAAATACATCAACACTCCCTTTTAACTAGGAAGGTATTCTCTTGACACAATTTATCGACACAAGTATTCTTCTCTAGATCAAGTTTGGATCATCATCAATGCTGGATCATCATCAAAACTGGATCATCACTAGATCATCATCAAAGTTGGATCATCATCATCACTGCTTCCGCTATCTTGATCAACTGGTGCTACCTCTCAATTTTTCTTGTCATAGGAAGTTCTATAGAGCCAACCCTTTTTCATGTTGATTGTAGGCCTAGCCTCCTTGTAGGCATTTATCTTCTTCAACACTTATATTTGACCCAGTCAGAAAGGCCCGCCCAACACTTACATCTGACCATGGGAGGAGCACATCCACCACCATGTTAGAAAGGCATGGCCAACACTCACATCCATCGGCATGGTAGGACACACCATCTACCATCCGAGGAAGGCCCAACACTTACATCCGTTGGCATGATAGGACACACCATCTATCATCCAAGGAAAGGCCCAAAAATTACATCTATTGGCATAGCAGGACACACCATCTACTATCTAGAGAAAGGCTTAGCACTGATATCTGACCCAGTCAGAAAGGCTCGACACTTACATTCTCTGGAATAGTAGGACACACCATCTACTATCCAAGGAAAGGCTCAACACTTACATTCATTGGCATGGTAGGACACACCATCTACCATCCAGAGAAAAGGATCAGCACTTACATCTACTGACATGATAGGACATGCTATCCATCATCCAGAGAAAGGCGCTGCACTTACATCCACCGGCATGATAGGACACACCATCTATCATTCGGGGAAAGGCTCTGCACTTATATCTGACCATGGGAGGACCCACCTACCACCATGTCAGAAGGGCTCTGCACCTACATCTGACCCATTGAGAAAGGCTCTACACTTACATCTGACCATGGGAAGACCCGCCTACCACCATGTCAGAAGGGCTATGCACTTACATCTAACCCAGTTAGAAAGGCTCTGCACTTACATATTAATTTGTCACAGTTGTCTAGGAACTAAAAACATAGTCTCACAAAGAATACAGACAAATATGCATAAAATTGGCAAAATGGTGCTGCAATGGAAGTAGCAGCTCTGTATAATCAAATGAAAGAATGATGATACATTACAATGATCATGCCAGATGCATGAATGCCAAGACAATTCGAATTCCCAAGGAGGTCATTCGAATTGAATGAGTGAGTCTAGCTTAACTGAATGTAAGCCACAGTGAACACACCAGTTAACCACTGATCAAAACCCTAATTGACTCAACTGAGTCCTAACTGAAGTTGGAGTGCAATAAATGACTGAGTCTAACTGAAAGTAGCTCAAACACATGTTGCTACAAGCCAACCAACAAGTGGTAGCGCATCAATAACTCCAATGAACCCCGATGAGGTTAACTGAAGTCTAATTGACCATCAGAGGTGGTTGGAGGCGCCCCTGTTGATTCCAGTTCATTAAATATTAATTAAAAAAATCAATTTAATGAAAGGAGGCGCATTCACTGCTCGGTTTAACTGATTGTAACCATCAGTTATCAATTAAGTGCATTTATGACACTCAAATCACCCCTTGAGTGCTCCAGTTAGCCTCCCTGAATGAAGGATAAGGCTTAGTTGGTCTCCTTGACTGAAGGTAGGCATGGGTGTGCTCATGTTGATGTCATACAGTGCTCCTCTAATGTCAATTAAGTCAATAAAACTTAGGATAGTGGTTTAACTAGGCCAAATTGACCAAAATGAGTGTGTATGGTGGTAAATGTGTCCAACACCCCCCCTTAAGCTATACTCAGGATAATTAGAAAACATAAAGTGCATAAGAATGCTAGGGCCCCGGCAACAAAGGCCATAGGTCACCCTGTACAATACTGAAACTCAAACAATGCTAAAAACAAACTAAGTGAGGAAAAGAGGGAAAACCCAGTGGGAAAAACCTTCCCTCAAGATGAACACTGAAAGTAGTTGGATCACCCTGATGAACTCACCCCCAACAGTGAATGGAGGTAAGTGAACTTCTTTTCTAAAAAGCTCTTGGTGAAGATGTCTGCAATCTACTCATCAATCGAGAAATATTGCAGAATGATGGTCATGTCATGCACTAGCTCCCTAATATAGTGCATGTGTATCTCTACATGCTTGGTCCTTTGCCTGGTAACTAGATCTGTGGATTTTTTAATAGCACTTTGATTGTCACAAAAGAGGACAGTAGACAAAGTACTATCAAGATCGAACTTTGAAAGAATGCCTTGCAACAAAACAACTTGGATGCAAGCATTCACCGCTCCTTGATACTCGGCCTCTGCTGAAGACAATGCTATGGTGGCCTTATTTTTGCTAGACCAACAAATGGGGCCACCACCAAACATGAAGACATATCTGGAAGTTGACTTCCGATCAATAGAATCACCCGCCCATTCGGAATCTATGTATCCAACCAGCTTTAGCTCGAAGTTTGCAACATAGTGAATGCCGTAGGTCCTGGTTCCCTGAATGTACTGGAGGATCCTCTTGGATTCCTTCCAATGAAGATCATGGGGATGCTGCATGTATCTTGATACAGCATTCATGGCATAACATATATCAGGCCGAGAATGAGTCAAGTACAACAAGCTGTCAATCAGCTGTCGATAAATAGTGCAATCCATGGGAGGCGTGCTTTTTCCTTCTTCCAGGATGATCCCTGAAAGGAAAGGGAATGGAGCAACTCTACATTTATCCATGTTAAACTTGACTAACAGGTCTAATATGTATTTGGACTGAGTGACCAATATCCCATCAGAATTTTTCTCAATTTCGAGCCCCAAAAATTGTTTTAAGAGCCTCAAATCGCTCATTTCAAATGCATTGTGGAGAACAATTTTGATGACTGAAATAGAAGCAACTGTGCTACCTATGATCAGTAATTCATCAAAATATAAAAAAATAATAATCAAATGACCATCAAACTGCTATATATACACATTTGGATCTAATTTACACCTTTGGAAGTTTTGCGAGAGAAGGAAGGCATCCATCTTGGAATACCACTCTCTTGGGGCTTGTTTTAACCCGTATAGTGACTTCTTTAGTTTGCAAATCAAAGGTGGATCAGAAATGTATCTCTTAGGATGCTTCATGTATATCTCCTGAGGAAGATCTCCATGCAGAAAGGCTGACTTAACATCCATATGATGCACTTCCCAGTGCTTAGATGCTGAAATTTCCAAAACTAGGCGGATGGAGTCCATTTTTGCAACCGGTGCAAAAGTCTCATGTCCACACGTTGGACATGGGAGAAACCTTTTGCTACTAGCCTTTCCTTATATTTGCAGGATCTGCCATCAGCAGCAACCTTAGTTCGAAACACCCACTTGCATTGAACCAATTTTTTCCCTAGAGGAAGAGAAACTAGCTCCCAAATAGTGTTTTGCTGAAGAGAATTCATCTCTTCATCCATGGCAACTTGCCATCTCGGATCTTTCCGAGCATGGTAGTAAGACTTAGGGTTTGAAATTATCATCAAATAACAAGATTCGGACAGCAAATAATCAGGACAAGAGAGCGCAATACCTACTCTTTGGAAATCAGACCGGGTTCTCCTTGGATCATCCAAATTTCCAATGTTATCTCCTGCGGAGGAGAGTATCTGTCGGGCCCAAGTTGGGAGATAATTTTGTACTTCAGGTTTTGATTCAGCATTTGATGTTTGCTGTACACTGATATTAGAAATCAGAGGATCCAAATTAGGGTCCTTACCCCCAATTACATCATCCAAATATTCAGTAGAATAGGAAGGAAATTCAACAGTTTTCTCCTTCATTAGTTCCACCTCCTGAAGAGGCTCATCGAACTTGACACTCTTTTCGATGATGATCTGTTTTGTTTTGATATCCAACATCTTGAAACCTTTTGATTCATTAGGATACCCAATAAATAGACATTCTATGCTTTGCGGTTGCAAAGCCCTCATTTTATCAAGTGAAATTCGGTTCCATGCAGTGGACCCAAACACCTGCAGATTCGACACATCCGGATTGTGTCCGAAGTATGCTTCGAAAGGGGTCTTCCCTTTCACGAATGAGTGTGGCACTTTGTTATGAATATATGTTGCAATATGCATGGCTTCATCCCACAAATTTGCAGCCAACTTCTTTGATTCCAACATACAGGTGGTCATGTTCTTGAGAGACCGATTCTTCCTCTCCGCACACCATTCTGCTGGGGAGTGTAGGGAATTGACTGCTGGACCTGAATACCACTTTGGGAACATATATGCAGTAAATAATTACTGACATACTCTCCACCATTATCATATCTCAAGATCTTGATATTTTGGCCAGATGCATTCTTAATCAAGGCCTTCAATTCAGTGAATTTTTCCAAGACTTCCGACTTCTTTTTGATAAAAATGACCCATGTGTATCTGGAAAAGTTATGAATGAAAGTCCAAACGTACCTTGATCCATTCATGGATGTGATAGGCATGGGACTGCTTATATTAGTATGTACCAGTCCCAAGATGCATGATGCTCGACTTGCCTTCCCCCAATCGAACTTATGCTTAGAGTGCTTTCCAACAACACAGCGCTTGCAAATTCCAATGGTTGATTTGATGACCAGGAGGCATTCAACCATAGAATTATTTTGTAATTGCTGCAAGTATTTGAAGTTCAGATGGTCGAACCTCTCATGCCACAGTCTACTAACTTCATTTCCATGAGTCAGCAATGTGGTGGGCTTTTCATCCACCACAAAATGGGAGAACTCATAGGATTTTGCATGATGGTTTGCAAGTCCTTTTGCTACAAGTTTTTTGGATGCAATTTATGTGATCTCTACATCATCTAGGCTAAAGGAGACTCTCTTGGGCACTCCCGTATGTGTCATTTGATGAACATTTAGGAGGTTTGATGCAAGAGATGGTACATACAAAACATTGGAAAAATAACCATGCTCAAGATCTACAGTACCTTGCCCTTCGGATACGATGGTGGAGTCATCTCCCATGTGGATGGGAATGGATTTTCCGGTCTCCAAAGATGAGAAGGGGTCTCTTTCAGTCATCATGTGGTTCGAAGCTCCAGAATCTATCAAGAGTGCTTTGGACTTTGAAGTGCTTGCCATGAGGGCATGACCTCTTTCATGCTGTGTTTCTCAATCTTGCTGATCTCTCCTCCGAAAGCTTTCTGGAAGACTGATGTGATTTCTCTCAAGGAGAGAGGTAGCTTCATCAAGTTTCTTTTTCATGCAAGCTTGTTTAGGGTGGATCCCTTCCCGCAGTATGAACACTTTACTTTTTCCTTTCCATGATGCCCTTTTCCTTTGTTCTTCTTTGGGCTGGAAGACTCTTCATGCTGTTGGTTTTCAACTTTAGGCTTAGGAGCTTCGAATTTGGTTTTTGGGTTCTTTTGTTGCTTTCCTTTATCCTTCAGATCTTTTGGCCCCGAGACATGGAGGGCTTGATCACGGGAGGATCTGATGATCCCCATCTGAACAAGATTATCATGTTCACTTATTAGGGACATGATTGAAGTCATTGAGTGAAGGCATCTTCCATCTAGGGGTTGTATCTTCCCTGCACGGAATGTAGAGACAAACACCGAATAATCAGCTCCAAGTTTGGAGAGTATGGCAAGGATGAGCTGATCATCCTTCTTCTCCACCTTACATTACTTCAACAGTAAGACAATGTGCTTGAACTTTGTGAAAAAATAATTTAAGGTCTCGAAATTGGAAGGTTGGAGAGACATCAACTCGTTTTCAAGCTAGTATACTTTCAAATCATCTTGTTTTCCATACAGGGTTTCCAATTTGTCCCAAATTTCCTTTGGAGTCTTCAATCCCGAGAGATGGAAAAGAAGATCTCAGGAAACAAAGAGGCATAAGAATCCAAATGCTTCATCTTTCTTGTTTAAGAATCTAGCTTTGTTTGTCACAGAAGTAGGCTCTTCTTCAGTGTCCATAGTGATACTATAGAGTTCTCTGGTACGTAGCTGGATCTCCATGTCTCCTTTCCATGAATGGAAATTGAACGGAGTCAAGAGTTTTACGGAAGAAGCAATCTGAAACTGCTGGAGTGAATGCTTTCACCTATTAAAAACCTGCAAATCACAACAAAAGGGGCACCGTAAAGTCGGACAACCTACACATTTTAGGCATTCATCACACCCAGCATAGTTAATCAAGCAAGCTTGATCAACAATTTCCTTACTTGGGGTATTAAGTGGTAAGCCTTGGCTTCTGGTGCAGTGCTGGAATTTTGAGCTTTTCCTCAATTTTTCATGCAAGATCTGTCAAAAAACTTGTTTTTAAGAGATCTGAGCTTCGTCTCGCCGTGAGCTCTGATACCATATTAATTTGTCACAGTGGTCTAGGAAGTGAAAACATAGTCTTACAAAGAATACAGACAAATATGCATAAAATTGACAAAAATGGTGCTGCAATGGAAGCAACAGCTTTGTATAATCAAATGAAAGAATGATGATACAATACAATGACCATGCCAGATGCATTAATGCCAAGACAATTCAAATTCCCAAGGAGGTCATTCGAATTGAATGAGTGAGTCTAACTTAACTGAATGTAAGCCAAAGTGAACACACCAGTTAACCACTGATCAAAACCCTAATTGACTCAATTGAGTCCTAACTGAAGTCGAAGTGCAATAAATGACTGAGTCTAACTGAAAGTAGCTCAGACACATGTCACTGCAAGCCAACCAACAAGTGGTAGCGCATCAATAACTCCAATGAACCCTGATGAGGTTAACTAAAGTCTAACTGACCATTAGAGGTGGTTGGAGGTGCCCTTGTTGACTCCAGTTCATTAAATATTAATTAAATCATCAATTTAATGAAAGGAGGCGCCTTCACTGCTCTGTTTAATTGATTGTAACCATCAATTATCAATTAAGTGCATTTATGACACTCAGATCACCCCCGGAGTGCTCCAGTTAGCCTCCCCGAATGAAGGAGAAGGCTTAGTTGGCCTCCTTGACTGAAGGTAGGCGTGGGTGTGCTCATGTTGATGTCATACAATGCTCCTCTGATGTCAATTAAGTCAAAATAAACTTAGGATAGTGGTTTAATTAGGACAAATTGACCAAAATGAGTTTGTATGGTGGTAAATGTATCCAACATTACATATGACCATGGGAGGACCCGCCTACCACAATGTCAGAAGGGCTTCGCACTTACATCTGACCCAGTCAGAAAGGCTCTGCACTTACATCTGACCATGGGAGGACCCACCTACCACCATGTTAGAAGGGATTCACACTTACATCTGACCATGGGAGGACCCGCCTACCATGATGTCAAAAAGGCTCACAGACTCATCACTTCCTCTTGGAAGGAACCTCAATCTAGAGAACACCAAGCTTCTCCCTGAAGTACTCAAACTTCACTCTGGCTGATGGATTGATCAACACATCAACTATATGCTCGTTCGTCGCAACATATTAGAGCTTCAATGCTCCTCTCTACACCATATCCCTGATATAGTGATATTTGACCTTGATGTGCTTCAACTTGTCATGAAACACTGGGTTCTTTGACAACTTCACACAACTCTGGTTGTCACAATATATACAAGTAGCATCCAACTGGAGATCAAATAAATCAGATAGTAGCTTCCTCAGCCACACTTCCTCACAACTAGCTGAACACGCTACGACATACTCTACTTCGCCTGTACTCAATGCCACGCAAGACTACTTCTTGCTAAACCAAGAGATCACACCTAATCCCATACTAAAGCAACACCCTGAAGTGCTCTTCCTATCGATGGCACTGCCTACCCAATATGAATCAACATAACCTTCCAGGTTAATCTTCTGATCTGTCTCATACTTGAGCCCATAATTAACCGTACCCTTCAGGTACCTCAGAATATGCTTTGCAACAATTCGGTGAACATGTCTCGGATCCGTCAGGAACTGGATCAATGTGTTCATAGCAAGGAAAAATGATCTGGTCTCGTATTTGTCAGGTACATTAAGGACCCAATCATCTGACGATACATGGTAGCATCAACCGTCTTTGATGAAGCATCACTCAATAGCTTCAGGTTCGATGCCATAGGTGTGGTCACGGCCTTGCAGTCCATCATCGCGAACATCTTCAGGATCTCTACTGCATACTTCCCTTGTCATAGGGAGATTCCATCTGCACTCTGCCACACCTCCATGCCTATAAAGTAGTGCATCATACCCAAGTCCTTCATCTCGAACTCGACAACAAGCTTCCACTTTGTATCAGCAATCAACCCAGCTACACCTGTTACAAACAGATCATCTACACACAGTAGGAGTATCACTGGATTCCCTTCTTCAACCTTGTAGTAAAGGTTGGAATCTGCTTTACTCTTGGTAAATCCCATACTTGATAGGAAGCTGTCAATTCCACCGTACCATGTCATGGGTGCCTATTTCAAATCATATAGGGATTTCTTCAATTTACACACGAGTCTCCCTGTCATGTGTCTCAAAACCGAGGGGCTTCTCCACATACACTTCCTCTTCTACTACACCATTCAAGAAAGCAGTCTTGACATCAATCCAATGTATCTTCCATTTCATCACTGTAGCTAGAGCAAGTATTGATCTGATGGAAGTGTATCTGGCTATAGGTGCAAAATTTTCTTCATATCTATTCCTTCTTTCTGGGAGAAGCCATGAGCCATAAGTATTTCTTTATTTTTCTCTATGCTACCATCTGCAAAATGCTTGATCTTGTAGATCCACTTGGAAGTCACAACAAACTTCCCCTCTGGTCTAGGGACAACATCCCATCCATCATTCTTCATGATCGACTGGTACTCCTCGATCATAGCATCCTTCCATTCTTTCTTCGCTGTCGCTTCTTCATAGTTGGAAGGTTCTTTATCAATGATGTCACATAATAGGGCTACATAACCGGACCATGACCTGGTTCTTTTCGTCTCTTTGTGCATTTATTTTGGAGCCCCATATCTTTATGCACCTTGGATAGCCTCTCATACCCATGCAGGTTTTCTCTTGTGAGTATTCTTCTATTGGGGTGGATCTACAGGTTCCTAGGGTTCTTCTATTTCTCGATCTTCATCTTGATTTGCATCGTTCATAGTTGTATCTTGAATTGTTGGTACTTTTGTTTCTTTAGAGTCTTCAACCGGTCTCTTTCTGGATTCATTGTAAGCTAAGTCTTCGTCGAATGTTATGTCTCTGCTAATGTCGATCTTCTTGAATCCTAGGAAGTATATTCTATAAGCTTTCAAGCTTTCACTATATCCCAAAAATATACCCTTCTTTCCAGAAGGATTTAACTTTGTCATCTTTTTTTTTGGAATGTGTATGTACACTGGACAACCGAATTTTCTGAGATGGCTAACCTCTGGTTTCTTTCCAGGAAAGAATTCTTCAGGTGTTTTTTTCTTGAGTACTCTGTGTGGAGTACAGTTTTGTACATACACTGTTGACCTGGCAGCTTCTGCCCATAGATGCATAGGAAGATCTTGATCATGAAGCATTTCCCTTGCAGCTTCCATGATCGTTCTATTATTCCTTTATGCAACCCCATTTTGTTGTGGATTATATGGAGTGGTCAACTCCCTCTTAATCCCTGAATCTCTACATAACTCTTTGAATTCATTTGATGCGAATTCTCCGCCGTTGTCTGATGGAAAGGTTTTGATCTTCTTTTCTGTGGGGTTCTCAATCAAGGCTTTGAATTCCTTGAACTCACTGAAAACTTCGTCTTTGTTCTTCAAGAAGTATATCCATGTCTTCTTAGAAAAATTATCAATGAAAGAAACATAGTATACATACCCACTCAATGAACTGGATGACATCTGACTGCATACATCGGAGTGGATGATTTCCAAGATTCCTTTTGCCTTGCTCTCACTACTTGGAAATGTCTTCTTTGTGTTCTTTCCTTTCGCACATCCTTTGCAGACACCGTCATGTTTTGTCTGTATTTCTGGAATACTTTCAAAAACTTTGATCGCAAGTGGTAGTGCTCTATAGTGCACATGTGCAAGCCTTCTATGCCAAATTTCATTTGGCTCTACCGAGTCATGGGCCAAAGCTTGTTCTGGTTGGCCCTTCAGTTTGTATAGTCCTCCTTCTTGTTCCCCAATCACTATTGCATCATCTCTAGTCTTTCCCTTTTGCCACATAAGAACTTGGCCATCTACAAATGCAACCCTTATGCCTTTTGCATCCAATGCAGATATGGAGAGGAGATTCTTCTTTAGTCCTGGTACAAACAAGACATCATTCATCTTCATCGACTTTCTAGAGTCTTTCTTATAAGACGATTCAACGCTTCCTTTTATTGGATACAGGTAATCATCCCCAAGTTTCACCTTGTGAGGTGACTCATGTTCGGATAGTTTCACAAAGGATTCTTTGAATCTCGTCATATGTTTGGAAGCCCCACTGTCTATAAGCCAATCATTACTTCTATGTGTGATAGTTCCCGTGAGAGAGGAAATCAAAACATATTCTTTATCACTTGAAGAATCATCACTTATTGTTTGATTCTCTTTATGGAAGGTTCATCATCCTCTGCAGCATGAGCATGATGTCTTCTCTTGTTTCCCTTCTTCTTATGAGAGCCACTTTTGTTTCCAGGACAATCTCTGGCATAGTGTCCTCTCTCATCACAAGTAAAACATCTGAGTTTAGATAAATCTCTATTAGGTTTTCTTGGGTTATCTTTCTAGTGAGAATGCTTACCTTTGGGATGATGATAGTCCCTTTTGCTTTTCTTGGAGTGTACTGTGAGAGCCTGATCTTCACTTCCCATCTTTTCTTCTCGAGCTACTATTCGAGCTTCTTCTTGTGATAGTTCCTCCCACAGTATTTTGAAGGTGACTAGATTTCTTCTAGCACAAATCCCTTGAATGAAGGAGTCCCATGACCTAGGGAGACCATTCAAGGTGGTCATCACAATCTCTGCATTATCCACTTCTTCATCTACTGCTTCAAGTTGTTCTTTGATCTAAGAGACCCTTGTAAAGTATGATTGTATGGTCTCCGCATTCTGGATCTTCACATTCTTCAACTGGTTCCTCAAAGTCATCTTTCGATTTATGTTCTTTCCTTCAAACAACTTGGTCAAGGATTCAAACATCTCTTGATGTGTCTTTAGGGAGGACACCTGTGGTATGAGGTGATCCTTAATTGAATCAGCAATAATCCTCTTGGCCATGATTAAGTTATTCTTGTGTAAGGCCTTAGCCTCATCTCCCTCTGGAATCGGAACCTCTTCACTGACGTAAGGGTCCAACTCATTTTATTCCAGGACCAGGGAGATCCTATACTTCTAGGCTCAAAAGTTATCAGCTCCCTCAAGCTTTTCATCAAGATTGAAGTGATGAGACATCTTAACTAAGAACCTCAAATGGAAATACAAAATATTTAGATCTTACCAATTTGAGAAGCTGAAAACTGGATCTGGAGCTGATCTTCTGCAATGTCGGTTTTCTGGTTCCATGGCAGATTAGGGTTTGAATTTCCCGGAGTTATACCCAACCAAAAACCTCAATTTTTGTCTCTAAACTTTGATTTTGAGGAGGAGAGCAATCCTAGCCTAGGCTCACTAAAAAATTCCTCTTCAGTGAAAATCCATAATTTCCCAATGTAGTGGCAGGACAAAAACTGAAAGTGCTCATAATTAGATTCTGCTTCGACAGAAAGATGCGCCCTTCAATGGAGGTTCAGCCTAGCCTCCTTTTGCTGATGGATTGTGGAGAGAGACCCAAAAAGTAAGAAGCCCTAGCTTCCAGAACTGCACAGTCTCTTCTTCTCAGATTAGCTCTGATACCATGTTAGATTTTTATCAATTAGACAGTATTACCTTAGGATCTTATCTGGGAGAATAACATGCACAACAATCAAACACAAGAGACAATAGACACAAAGATTTTCCTCGAGGAAACCATAAAGGATAAAACCCCACAACTTCCTCAGAGATAGAATAAGCACAAATAGCAGCAGTAAAGCCCAAAGATAGTAATATGATCTCCAACAACTGTTCTTTCTCTTATCCTAGCTCCTCTCTCACTCATGCGCTAGAACTGAGTGTGAGTGACTGTGTGATAAATAGAGAGGATCACTCTCTATTTATACTAGTTTCCGAATTGATAATAACTTACCAGGGCCAACTTCTCTAGGATAGTCTAATAACCTTAGTGCCCCACAACTGCGGGGACTTTAACCCCTGATCAATAAGGAGGGTTAACCTCTATGACTTTACCTGACTTGTTTACATTATTTATTCTCCCGATAGGAACATTGGGGACTAATCAAATACAATATATGAAATACATAAGTGAATACATTCCGAAGTTACAAATACATCAACAAAGTCGAAACACATTAGGATGAAGTATAACTACATCAGATACATGGTCCAAAGAGGTTCCATAAGACTTCAATACATTGATACTGATGATAAGATTGCAGATATGTGGACTAATACTTTTTCCTTGACGAAGTATAGTTAATTTTGAGACAAGCTTGACATGGAAGAGAATGCCTGCCTTTTTGAGAGGGAGTGTTAAAGTTACAACATCATGAGTCGTTCTCTAAGCCAATCTTGTGTGTCAAGATTGAGCCTCATGTGTTGAGGTAGTTCCTTAGGTAGCATAGTTGGACTCAAGAAACTTGGAGTAGATTCTTGAGTTGGAATCAAGGATGACTAAGCAACCTATGTGTAAAGGTTAACCCTCATGTGTAGAGGAATGTACCTTGATATGCCAAAGTGATGTTATTGTACAATCTTGTTGGACAAGACTATGGACCTGTGTGTCAAGTCAGATCTACATGTGTTGAGGTGGACCTTATGTGTGTAGGTAATGCTTTGCATGTCGAAGTTAATGGTGTGTGATATATTACTAACCATGGTTACTTGAGATGGATGAGCTATCAAGTCTCCTCTGGAGACCGACCACCTCTAGAGTGAATTACTTTAGCATATGACCACTTGGAACGATAGTAATAAAATATGATCACATCATTGGACAAATCTTCTTAGTATAATTGATATGATAGATAAATTAAAGTTGGCACATGTGGACCATGCAGATAAGCTAAATAGATAAAGATAAGTTGCATTGAGAATAGAGAATTTGAATTGCTCATGATAAAGACTTTTGTTAATTAAGGAGAACTCAAATAGTTTAACTCCAAGTGATATTAACAAAGAATACTTCTGCTAAATAAGGAGAATTCAAATTGATCACTTCAGTGATGCAATCAAGAAAATATTCAGTTAAGAGAATTAACAAGGTGTTAATAAATAAGATCTAGTTAACTAAAAGTGTTTTACATGAAGACACTTTAGTTAAAATAAAAGTCGACACTTAAGCTGCGACACTTAAATGTTAAACTAAAAGATAACACTTAAGTTACAACACTTGAGTTATGATATTTACACGATGACACTTGATTTAGAATCCTAACTAAGTGGTATAGCATCTAATTGGTAGGCGAGTCCATCCTATAGTGAGAAGAGAAAATATGTATGCCAATAATGAGAAGGTATTGCTTATTTGTTGTGTAGGATTAATGAGATCAAGGTGTAGATATATTCTCCCATGCATGCATCCGTTACCATCTAAATGAGATCACTTTCTCCCATGCAGGCATTCACTATCTCTTGTATGAGACCCAAACTTCCAAGTTAAATTGTGTGTAGGGAATACATTTGGATCATCTGATCTTTCTCTCTTCTCTGTTTCTCATTGATTACACTTGGGGTGTTTGAATTCTCTATTATCTTACACCAGGGGTGCCAAAAGTAATATGCAGTTGTAAAAAAAACTCTCTCCTATATATCATTATGCTAAGGAGATTTGTTGGGGGGTTTTCTCCCTCATTGTTTTGAAAGTTTTCCCCGGGCTACATATTGTGTTACGTGCGAATGCATATGCATATTATTGTTCAATTGATTTGAAGTACTTGATAATTCTGCATTTAAAGATTAAAATATCAAAGTTCAAGAAAAATCAACAGGTATTGTATATTGACTTCAAGTGGGAGAATGTTAGAAGATGAAGTTAACATTCAAATCTCCAATATTCTTCTTGTATAATTCATGACTAGGCATAGTGATTCATATGGTGGGACCACTAGGCTCTCGTTGTCCAAGATTGGAGCCCTTGCGCAATTTTTTTTAGACCCTTCCAGTGTATTTCAATTCCTTCTGAAACCCTCATATCTATTGTAAAAGGGAAGTTAGTTCAATTAGATTTCTTATGAAATCCTCATATGTACTGTAAAAGGGAAGTTAGTAAATAATTTGATCCCTTATGAAATCCTCATATGTATCGTAAAAGGTAAGTGACCCCCGACATCATATTACAAGAGAGAAGAAAGCATTGTAATATTTTTGTTGAATAATAATAAAAGATCAAAGTTTTCATTTCCTTGTCGTTTTACCTGCATGCAACAAGGTTTATACATAAATCTTGTATTACGTTGTTATAAATATTTTCTTCCATTTTTATAATTTTTCTATTAAGTATCATAAACTTTGTTCCATCAATGTTAACAAACATTACCCATATTAGAGAAAAAATATTGAGAATAATTAGTTTCTTATAGATATCATAGGGACTCCTTGCCATAAGAACAATATTATTAATGTAACTTAAGAAGGATAATGATTGTGTCAACTAGAGTTTTGTGGAAACAATCTTACTTCTTCCAAAAAAACCCTAAATTTTCGGTATATATGCCCAAAAGGGTAGAGGATAGAGCACAACATTGCTTAGCTACTATATTACAATTAATTTCTTTCAACCCCTCCACGAGGTTTCTAAACTTGGCAATAATGTTTTGATACAAGTTATTGCAACAACTCGCAACTTGAAAGGAAATTTTAACTCTTCTAACATATCTCAAAGGTCAATTATGTGCATTGTGTCACACTCTTTTCTAAAGTCATAAGAGAAACTCATGAGATTGGTTTTATTATTGTGACACTCCTTTGTAATGATCCTAAGTATAATGAGGTAGTCCATAGTTGAATGATATCTCCTAAAGCTATACTATCCTTTAGTTGTTTTTTGTGGCTTTCTATACATAGACCGATCTTTTTCTGTATAATAATTCCATATGACTTGCCTAAAAAGGGGTTAATCATAATGGTCCTATAGTTAGAGCTATTGTTTTTATCCTCAGTTTTTAAAATAGGAACAATGAAACTGTGAATCTAGTGTTTAAGCAAATACATCTTGACTACTAAATTGAAATTGAAGAGCTTGTGGATGTAAGGCATGTGGATAGGACCTCCAAATTTTAATATGTTTCTTTGGCATCCTTCAATGCCCTTAGCTTTCCCTTTTGCAAGCTCCGTAGTCCTAAACTCTGTCTTCTAAAGAAAATCTTCTTCCTCCATAGAAAGTGTTTGAACGTTGTCCATGACAGAGCATTTATAAAGCTTTGAAGGCAGTAATTCTAGTCTCTCAAGGGAATCATATTATTTGCTTTTGTTTTACAAGTTAGAATCTGCTTCTATAATTTCTTAGGATCTACCTTTAGAGAAGTGCACAAGTTTCTTTCTTTCTATCTATGTAGCATATTTTTCCATTTTAATTTGGGCTTTATACATATTTATATTGTCACAATTGAAGCACTCTTAAAGCATACCTAACAACTTTCTAGCAATCTTACACTATTTATCATGCCAAAGGTTTGTTTTTTTCCCTTTTTTATACCACCTCGATAGATAACTTATTAATGGAAGTAGAGCCAGTTGTTGTAAATTATGATAAAGTTCTTCAATATTGTCTTTATTTAATAGGAAATTTAATTCATTATTTAAATCCTTCTAAAAATGATAAACTTTTTTTTTAAATAAATGCTTTTAGTTATTAAAATTCTTTGAATTTTTGTGTATTATAAAATTTAAAATTAAAATAAAAAAATATAAAATCATGATCAAACTCAAAGTTATTTTAAACGCCAAAATTTACTATTTAATTATACATAAAAATATCACATATCATATAATTTACAGCAATAATACCAAAAATCCAAATCATTGAATGGTATATTATTACATATTATTAAATACCACCAAACCCAAACCATACAATTGTATATCAACCACTTCATTATACTATTGCATATTATTAAATCTTGAAAAAAAAAATTCCAACAAAACCGAACTTACAATCTTCATAAAAGAAAAGTGGAATTTATTTGTCTTATCAATAATTATTCTCTTTTACAATTAATAACTCCTTATAAATAATAAAAATAAATGATGATGACAAAACTATGCCTACAAGCTTCGTATAAAGTCATTAAGTTAATTTATTTTAAATGAGCACAACTCGAAAAGTATTCCATTCTCAGGAATATTTACAAAAGTGAAAAATAATTGAGTTTCATCAGTAATTTAATAATAAAATATTCTATAAATATTTTTGGAACTTAATATCTAATCGATCCATACTCATTGGCATTTTCACTTTTTTCTTTTTTTTTCGGCGACGATGATAAATATTTATACAAGCATGGAATTAACTCTTCATAGATGTCCAATCTTGTAAGCATTAGATATTGGAGTTACCTTTTCACTGGATCATTTACACCGATCAAATGACCTGGCTGGGCGTAAGCTTTCACATCAAGCTTTGCTGATAGTCCCATCTATACAAATGGTCAGGTGGAAAGAAGCTAACTCGTTAGATATTTGCCATTGCAGACCCACTTATCATTATGTAATAGGGTAAGGGCTAATAAGAAGGATGAAGTACACGGGCTAATAAGAAGGATGAAGTACACATTGATAACCCAATTAAATATAACCGGGGCGGTTTAGAACATGAACTTGGCATGAAGCAAGCAAGTTAAAGAAGTGCTCCACAAATTACAGTTTGTGCATAATTTATGAGATGTGTTTACAATTTGTGCATGATTCATTAATTAATGGGATTTGGGTACAATTTGTGCATGATTCATTAATTAATGGGATTTGGGTACAATTTGTGCAGGATTTTTGGGTTTCACAAAGTGTGTTATTATGTTTATTTTCTTTTTTTCATCCAATGTATCATATGTTTTCATCTTTAGATAATATAAATTATAAATAACTAACAAAAGAACAAGAAAACATATAGTACAGTTTATATTTGATGGATAACTATATTTAAATTGAACCATTAATCATGATAACTTGATCACAAATTTACTTGTGTTATTTATATTTTGTTTAAGCAAGAACAAGAGAAGATAATATGATGATAAACAAACTTCCCAGATTTATAACAGGCTTGTTCTTGCTGCTACTATTGTTGGTTACAATAGATTTTTCTTTTGATTTCCTTTTTGCAGTTCCAGTAACAATCTCAAAAATCGTTGGAATCTCATTGATCTAGATAAAAAGTAGTTTCCTGCAATTAGCTCACTTTAATTAGCTCAAAGAGAAAAAACAACAATAAAAAATAAAAATAAAAACAAAAAACAAAAAAACCAGAACTTAACAGAATAAACAAAACTCTCAAGTTACATTCAAACATCAAACTAATTTAAGTTAATAAATCCAAAATTAAATTAAATTTAGACTAATTCAAATTAATAATATAAACTTATAATTTAAAACACTTAATTATAAAAAAGTTAATAACATTAATATGACACTCTCTTTATATATATAATGTTCTTTAATTAAATGATCTAATTACAATAACTTTTAATCTTAAAAAATAAATATTTACTTTTCTTTACATTTTTATTTATAAACTATAAAGAACACATTTTAAAATCATATCATATATTAAATAAATTAGTATTAAATTAAAAGGAAAAAAATTAGTTTAATAATGAATTAATATTATTATTATAATTTATTTTATCTTTACATTGTTTATACAAAATTAAAAAATATATATAATTACAATAACCTTGTCTTAAAATTAATTGCTAATTATACTTCTACATCGAAGGGAATTCATTTAAAATTGTATTACTTGTAGGGCATTATTACACACCCAAATGGATACGACCGATCAAAGGCCAACAAATTAGCGAAAGGGCCGAACGGGGGTCTGAAGCTGGTGCATATAAGACCTAGTGACGAGACCGATAAGCTCAAAGAATGATTTTAGATTCAAAACCTTCTGTATATCTATTTTATTCTTCATAGTTTAAGCCTCTTCGATTGCCTTGGATTAAAAAAACTTGTGTATATACATTTTCAGGAGAGTGAAAAGATTTAAAATAATATAAAAACACAATACATTTAAAAATTAATTTATTTTTTGAAAGGGTTTGGATTCAAGGCCCTGTGTATATACATAATGAAACTAAAAATCATTTTCCACTTTTCAATACTTGTGAAGTTTTAAATTATTATTGTATTATTTTGATGATGTATATATTTATAACTCACTCTATATATATATTTTAGTTTTAATTGAATATTAAAAATGGAAAATAATTTTATATTCTTAAGATTTTAAACTAAGTTTATGTATGTTTAGAGTAATTGAAGTCTTAACTATACATCTTGCATGCCCCTCTGTCTGTACCATATTTGCTAAATGACTACCTTAGCTTTTGACATTTCCTATAGTTGGTTATTCAAGGTAGCTAGTTGGTTTTGCACCTGAGCCAAGCCTAAGGAAGGCTCGATAGAATCAATCCAAACACAGCAATCTCCATCTTGCTTGGTTTATGTGTATAAAGGATATGTGGGATACTAATTTAATTTGGGTTTTATTTAGGGCAGTGGCATTCATTATAAGATTTTTTTTCATTAATTTATTTTGATCAGTCTTTCCATAACAACTACATTGCTAGATCCTTGGAAAACAATCCCAAAAGCATTGAGGTGAATGGAAAGTTAAAAACCATATGCAATTTTCTATGATATGCAATGAACGAAAGTATTCAGTCACAAACGAGTTGTCACTCACAAACCAAACAACTCATAAAGTCAGGTGATGAGGCTAGAGACCCAAAGGCAGACCTCTCATAATGAAATGAAGCTAGTATATTGTAAACCTATATGCTCAAACTGATAGGAAAATCCAAAAGAAACTATATCATTACTCAAGGAAAAAAAAATTTCATGGGAGGAAAACTGGCATCCATAAACCATGTTTCCATCTCTATAATGCTCAAAGCAAACGATGATAGCCATGTGATTTAAACCTTTAGTAAACCATGTTTCCACCTTTACCATGCTCAAAGTCAAACTCATTGAAGAGACTATTTTTACTTAAGGTTTTTGCAAGTTCTATTTGATAGATTAATCACCATTAGACCCCTAAATCATAGTTTTTGCCATTATTGCTCTTCATTTTTTTCTTAACATGCAACCATGTTAATAACAATTATCCAATGACAAAATATTGGTATCAATCATGCACATACCCAACTATGGTGGGAAAGAGGGATGTTCTTCTGCATCAATCTCATTTCTTACATAATCCCATTTGAAATGATAAATTGTGGTTACATAATCCCATTTAAAATGATAAATTGTGGGAAACTTTACATACCTGTGGGGCAAGAAGAAATCTCTATTCTGGTACATTTTCTGCACAACATTCAAAAACAAGATTTAAAACACCATACAATCCAATTACCCTCCAAGCATAATGCACACTTTGATAATGCTGCAAACCAACAAATTCCAAAGTTTCCACATATAAGTGAACATTTGAAATAAAGGAATGAAGAACAATTTGAAATAGCAGACAATATTAAAATAACATAAACATACAAATACACATTTTAATAATACAAGGTATTGAAAGATAAGATTTTAACATAGAGATTAAATTCCTGAAACTATTTCATATTTTTATGCATCTAAACTAGAATTGATAAAAACATCATGTATAAAAGATAACTCACTTGATTATATATCACTTTTATTCCCAATTTTTCAAATGAACACTTCACCCATATTCAACATAAATAACTAAAAATAAATTATTCACCCAAAATATTAAAAACTAAATCAAAATATTAAAAATTAAATCACAAAACTCTCAACTTTTAGGCCATGCATCATGCCTCCTAAATGACACATGCCCTGATTAAGGCCCTGTGTCCCACAACATTAACCAACTAGTAATTACTAATGTCCCTTGCCTCGACATTGATCAATTATTTCCAGAGTATGAATACTTGAATATTAATGCATTGATCCTAGAGATGATCACTTTTGGGAATATTGTCCCTTTTGAGGGGTCATCTGTAACACCCGCAAATCCAACATTTCCAGAGCATCAATACTTGAATATTAATGCATTGATCCTAGAGATGATCACTTTTGGGAATATTGTCCCTTTTGAGGGGTCATCTGTAACACCCGCAAATCAAACATTTAGGATATAAAAGTTGTAGCAGGGAGGGGAGCACAGTGATATTGGTGTTAATAATTTTGATTGTGAGATCTAGGATATGTATATATTCCCCTGAAGAATTCATTCAACCAGACAGCTTATGAACCGATTTGTATGTGTATGAAAAAGCCATTCATCACCCTGAAGAATTCATTCAACCAGACAGCTTATGAACCGATTTGTATGTGTATGAAAAAGCCATTCATCACTCAACCACAGAAATCACAGTCATTTTTGGCAAAGCTTTCCTTCCAAAACCAATGTTCTTCTAGCTTTTGTTGGCCAAGATTTTATCCCTCACTAAAGCTTGCTCTAGGTATCCTGTCCAGAATCTAGGCATCTAGCACTCTATCTAGACTTTCTAACGAAATCTATCCTATCAAGATTTTAAATGTTAGAGATTACCTGTCATGGATCTAGGTATCTAGAACTCTGGCTAGTCTATGGTCCCCTTGATATGTGGAGGTTTGTTTCTCTACTCTTCATAGATGGTAGATTAAGTGGGAGATTAAATATTTTTGTCATTGAATATCATTGTGGATTTTCCATCTCAATGGTTTATTGTGGGGTCTCGTTCATTCACGACAGAGACACTCAAACTATCTAGTGCAAGTGTTCAATGCCTCCTCCACCTCTATAGGGTATATTCGTAATGGGCATAGTTCAAACAGTAAGCTCTCTTTTGTTTTGGAAAAACTCATGAAAACCAGTGGTTTCTTTAGATCAAAATCATGTTCAAAAAGAATATTATTATTTGATGAATAAGAGATTAATTTGCAAATTTTTTAGCTAATAATCCTTAATCAAATATATATTTTGTTATCGAGAAACTAATTAAAATCAGTGGTTTCTTTAGATCTTTGGACAAGGCATTTTCATCGTGGAATTCCTTGAGCCCTCGATAGAGCACATATCATGAAAAAAGTCCCTTGGTCAGGGGATTTTCACCCTAGGCAAGCAGTAAGCTCGCTCTTGTTGTGGAGAAACAAATGAAAATCAGGTTTCTTCGGTTCAAATTATGTTCAAGAAGAATATTATTATTTCATCGATAAGAGATTAATTTGCAACTTATCAGTTTATGGCCCTTCGATCAAATCTCTCCAACAGTGGATTTTTGGAGCCTTGGAAAGCTCACCTGAGAGACGTTGTGGTTATCCATCCCTGGACAATGGATTTTTACCCTTGTATAGAGCCTGTATTATGAAAATAGGTCCCTGGTTTTGGACAACGGATTTTTACCCTTATATAGAGCCTGTATTATGAAAAAAGGCCCCTGCTTTTGGGGTAATGTGGATCTATTTATGAGATCCTAGATATTGAGATTTGATCCACATTCGAAATCAGTGTTAGCAATGACCATATGGGTACGGATTCCTAGCCTTCCGGATTAGAGGCTATCTTAAAGGCCTTAAAGATTATCATACATTGCAGCAAGGCTTGTACAAGGAACAATACAAATATTTCTATTGCCATAAAAATGCAAAAGCTAGGGTTTAGTATGGCAAAGAGAGTATTTGACATTAGGAATTTACAAATATTCCAATCTTCTTTTATTAAGTGCCTTCTTACAGGACTAAATACGCCGCTCACAACTGATACACTTATTAGTGATGTTGAAATCCATTAAACGTAGGGTTTGTAAACTGAAAAAACCAAACAACAAAAATAATCGAAAGAAAAGAAAAGAAAAGAAAAAAGGTTTAGTGAATAATACGCTATAATGAGATTAATGTCGTGTGTATTGGTAAAGTCTCCAAGGCAGGAATGAGTAACATTGGTGGGCTTGTAAACAGTCACAACATAGTTCCAGGTATTCATCTTGTTCGGCTTCTTCGCCTTGCAGGTCTCGTTCGTTCTATTTTCCATATCCAAGATTTTGGAGGCAAATACGTCCAAGGATCAAAGCCCACTGCTCCACCAAACATAACCTGCATGAAGATATTGGTTTTGCAATTATATCTTTATGGAATGTCGTGAGTGTCTCTTGGCTCTCTAACAGTTGATGCATTGGCACTTGAAGGGTCATCCAGTACGAAGTAATTCAACGCATCCCCGGCCAGGTTTAATCTCATAATATTGAAATTATTTTTAAAATAAATTTTATAAATTTTAATTATCTTTAAAATAAAGAACTTTTATATGATTTTATAATAAAATTATAGTAAATTTTATTTTTTCATTGAAATCATAATTCACAAGTCCAATTGAATTCCATATATTTAAATTATTTTAAAATAGATGTTATATACTTATTTTATTTTTAAAATAAAATTTAGTATCATTTTTATTTTTTTAATTGAAATCATAATTCAATGATTAATATATAACTTTGGGTTGTGAACACGTTCATAACCAAAACTACTTTCAAAGTAGGTTAAATAATCTTATAAAGTATTTGGTTGGTTGTAATAAAGTGTTGTTATTTGAAATAGAATTTGGGATATTTAAGTTCAAAAGGTGAAAAATTTATTGTGTTATGTTTTTTTTTTTTTTTAATTTGTAAAACAATGTCAATGATATGGAATTGTAAATAAAAGTTATTGAAATCATATAATTTAAGTACAATATAAATATTTAAGAGAGTTAAATCTATTTATACATTCAAAAATATAATTTTAATGATAAAAAATTATAATTTAATTAAAGATTATATAAATTTTGATGATGATATTCAAAATAAATAAATAAACAAACATATATAAAATTTAGACTACATTTTTTTAATGATAAATTTTCATTAATTCTTTAGATTGGATTTTACTTATTAGATTAAAGGTAGACCCTATCCAAAAATATGTATTTGGTTGGCTAGCTATCTTGCTTCTATCTTAATGTATTTCATTCACATGTATGTGCATTAAGTAAATAAACAACCTACACATATTACCATGGACTCATTGTTGCATTTGTCACTTTGAGGGTGACCTTCATGCATGTCCCTATGTCGGGATTTCATTCCACATTAAGACTCATCTTACTAAATTGTGCATAGTGTGTTAAAATCATTATTTGGTATTCGTTGTGAATAATTTATTTATGTTAAATATAAATTATCATATTTGGTTTAATACAAACAATGGCTCAATCTTTGCATGCTAGGTCACTAAACCCAATACAAAGAGATACAAAATTAATCCTTAAACTAAACACTTTGGTAAAGTTTCTTTTCACATTAAGTAAATGCACTAAGAATAAAAGGCAATTTGAAAATAAATTGATGAGCTAAATACGATGAAGTTCAAATATTGATGTGCTCTTATAATATGTGTATAATCATGACTAGTCATATGCGTATATGAGAAGCTCGGGTTCTGGTTGTAGTGAAATCACTGTCGTCACCTTTCACGACCACTTTGACATTAACTTGGACAATATGATTGGCCAAGCTCTATTCGGAGATAGTGTAGTTGTGTTCATCGTGGGAGTTGATCCCATGATGGTTTCTAACACATTCCATGGGCCTTCAATCCCAAAATTAGTGTTTAAAATCCCCTAACGACATGAATATCTCTTGATGTGCAACAATGGTTTCTTTAGGGACAAAGGAATAGTATTCTTCCGTGGAAATCCATTCCCAATGCCCTAAGACACATACACATTCTCAAAATCACCTAATGGCACAAACATCATCAACCATAGGCTAATGATACCCTCAAGAGGCCACTTGTTGTTGGTGGAGGAAATATTCTTATCCCTAGATGGTTAGACGATTCCTTTAGGGATTGAGTTGCAGGTCTCCTCCATTACCATGTATAAGGACCTAAGACCACAAGACCTAGATACATAAGCCAATACTAGAAGCTTCCTTATTGGGCCCCATGTTTAGATCTCTTTTATTGACCATGTTTAAGGCCCTAAGGCCACAAGACCTAGATACATAGTGCCATGGATACCCCTGCAAAGTCATGTGTGGTTGTTAAAGGAATTTTTCATGGCTCTGGAATCCTCAATGATTTCTTTGGGGACAAAGCATGTTCTTCATCCATAAAACTTAACTCCCAACACATCGAGACATGTACATACTTTTCAAAACACCCTAATTTCTCTAACATTCTCAATCATAGGCCAATGACCCTCAAAAGGCCATATGTTGTTGGTGGATACTACCTGCTGGAATATATTAAACCCAATCAATACTTAAGATAAACTAATTAATCATTATTTGATTAATTATCTACCCACTAGCTTAATTAGTTGGCATCCACTTGCACGTTAAAGTCAACACATGCCATCTATACCCCAAGAATGCTTTATTTCTGATTTCTAGGATGATCTTGACCACTTTATGGAGATCCAAAATTGGTAGCTGCACTTTACTGCAGTTTTTTATTTATTTATTCTGCTTTATCCTAATTTTCCGCGGATAAGGTAAAGCTAGTTAACTAGGAAACTGGGTTCTTTTGTTGCCAACCCATCCTTCATGTATTTCTCTCCATTTTCCAGGATTAGCTTGTTTTTCCATCACTCTTAACAACTCACTCATCCGTTTGCTAATTCATGAGGTCCTTGACTGATTTGGAAAGTGCTTTAGCCACCTATTGGAAGTTTATCATATTTTGGTAAGTCAACCTTTTTGAGCTTTATGATTTGTCTCCATACAACTCTATTTTCCTTTATAAGGATGTATTACCATTGTAATAATATGAATTATCATTTATTGATCATTCATTAATGTGTGTTCATTAATTCCTCTTCTTCTCTCCTTATGCTAATTCTCTGCAATTCCCAGTGAGGTTAATTGTGTGCTTCGATTCTTAGCTTGTTTATGGAATTCATGTTTCCATCAAGGATTTAGAATTCTGACATGGTATCAGAGCTTTGGGAGCTCATCAATTAATTCTCCTTTCATATTTGCAAGTTTATTTGCAGGTGCAACAACTGCAATATGGATTCGAAAGTTCCTCTATTATCTCCTTTCAACTATGATGATTGGAAGCCAAAGATGAGCGCATACTTGAAGAGGTAATGTCTCTTTGATGTCTCCATTAGTGCTTTGAGCGAATCTGAGTCTTATTAAGAGAAGATTGTCTCGCTGAATAATTGTGATAGAGCTTATGGAATCATGTGCTTGGAAATGTTTCCAAATATACATCATCTCATAGATTCTGTTGAATATCGATTTGAGCTTTGGAAATATTTGGAAAAAAAAATTGGTGTGCAGGAAGTAGAAGATGAAGCATGGAGCGAACCCAACATATCCTCTTGTGATCTCTCTCAAGATTTCTTGGCCTCTACATTCTCTGACGAAGTCGTTTATCATGAAGAAGTTTCTCATACAGTTCATGTTGTTGCTACCCTCTTTGATTCGAATTCTTCCTCCTTCAATGAAAAAGCAAATATTGAAGAGCAATATTTTTCTGTGTCTCTTGAAGATACTGATGATGAAAAAAAGTAACAGATGGAGCTTCTATTATTATTGATGATGATTCACTCACACATTCATTGTTTTATATGTCTCCTATCTTAGATTATGGGATCTATGTGCCAGATCCTTCACACTTTGTGCATACATCTCTCATTGATGGTGTGTAACCCAGTGACCTTCAGGATGTTTTCTTAGCCATATCAAGTCTTATTAGTTCCTTTCCACTTATCATACTTGATCTCATTTGCTTTTGCATCCCCTCTTTTTCTCTTGGCGTCAATCCTCAGAGCCTCCTTGAAGATTTTGAACATCTCCTTCCTTCCTCCTTTCATACTTCGACCATAGAGGATTCTTTACCAGTGTATTCCCATGAGTCTACTGATATGATTATATGTGATCTTCTGGATTCTTTGCAAGCTAGATCAACCCATGGATTCCATGCATTCACACTCTTTGATCCTATGCCTTCTCTATGTTCCTACATGATCACTTGCACACATCCTCTTTGTATAAATGAAGTTGGAGACCTCATACATTCACTTGGACTCTTACTTCACCTATCTAGAGATGATTTCATCTCTATTGGTTAGAAGTTCAAGTCATTACATCATATTGGAGTTGATTACAACTTTCAAGAGCTTTCACATCATTGGATCTCAGTTGTTCTACATGGTCCTAGTTTCCATCCTGCAGCTGTCCTTGATCCAAGTGAGCATATTTCTCTTCTTCCCAAGAAGAAGATTCCTCCAGACATCAACATTTAGTTTGAAGCAGCATTAGCAACATTTTTGGTTTGCCTCTCATGTCCTTTCTTGAGGGAGTATTTTCCCCATGTGGTTTTTCCTCTTTCCCCAGCTTTTTTGGACATAATAATTGTTAAAGGGTGACCATAGCCTTGTTGTTGGGCCTTATATACAACTATATTTTTGACATACCATCATAAATTTATAATTAAAGAGGGGTGTTGGAATATATTAAACCCACTCAATACTTATGATAAAACAATTAATCATTATTTGAATAATTATTTACCCACTAGCTTAATTAGTTGGCATCCACTTGCACCTTAAAGTCAACACATGCCATATATACCCCAGGAATGATTTATTTCCGATTTTGGGTTGATCTTGAACACTTTATGGAGATCCAGAATTGGTAACTGTGCTTTACTGCAGATTTTGTTTTATTCTGCTTTATCTTGCTTTTATGTGGATAAGGTAAAGCTAGTTAACTAGGAAACTGGGTTCTTTTGTTGCCAACCCATCCTTCATGAATTTCTCTCCATTTTCTAGGATTAGCATGTTTTTCCATCACTCTTGAAAACTCACTCATGCTTTTGATAATTTGTGAGTTCATTGACTGATTTGGAAAGTGCTTTAGCCACCTATGGGGGTTTATCATATTTTGAAAAGTCAACCCTTTTGAGCATTATGAGTTGTCTCCATACAACTCTATTTTCCTTTATATGGATGTATTACCATTGTAATAATATTAGTTATCATTTATTGATCATTCATTAATGTGTGTTCATTAATTCCTTTTCTTCTCTCCTTATGCTAATTCTCTGCAATTCCCAGTGAGATTAATTGTGTGCTTAGATTCTTAGCTTGTTTATGGAATTCATGTTGCCATCAAGGATTTAGAATTATGGCACTGCCTTCTTATCCATGTATGGATAAAATATTCCTTTAGGGATTGAGCTTCATGCCTCCTCCCATGACCATGTCCAATCCTCCAAGTCTCGAAGATTTCGATACATAGTGCCATGGATACCCTTGCAAAGTCACACATGATGCTTTAAGGCATTGTTCATGGTTTTGGATGTCTCAATGATTTTTTAGGCCCAAAGGCATGATATTTTCCATAGAATGTCATTTCCCAAGGATTTAAGACACATACATATTCAAACCCACATAATGGAATTGTCACCCTTAATCATAGGCCAATGAGGCCATGTGTGGATGGTCTGACAAGACCATGTGTGGTTGGTGGAGGCAACATTCTTAGCCTTGGATGGATAAAATATTTCTAAAGGCCCAAGGGTTAATGTTTCTTTCGCTGACCATGTGTAATGTCCCCAACTAAGACCCTTGATTTTATCATGTAAATATTGATATGTATTTCCCAAGTGGAAGGAGACATGCAACTATCTAACATGATTACTTTAAAATAAAGTTGGCTTTGGCGATGGGAGAACACTAAAGAGATAGGGTACGGGTGAATTCACCAGGGGAAGGTAAGGGGGGGTTGTAATAGCCTAAGGGAAAATTATATGAACTTGTTTAACTCTGAAAACCATGAACAAACCCTTAAACCTCTTTGGAAATCCTTAATCTCCCTAATTAATCCCTAAACTTGTTTTACAAGTTGAAAGTGGGAGTAGTGTAAATTTTGACAAATGTCACATGAAAGCAATAGATTCATGCAAGTGGGTGAAGTTAGGATGGAAGAACATGGGAAAGGAATGAGAGGAGTGATGCACATGTAAAGAAGCGCAATCCATGAATGCATGGAGAGGGTGCATAGAGAATAACTGCCTCATGAATGAGGACAATCTCATAAAAATTTCTAGGGAAGGAGATTATCTTTAGTAATAAAAGGGGAACAGTGGCCCCAGTGCATTATTGCTATATTGTGATGTGCATCCTCACAATACATAGAGCTAAGGAGAGTGTGGCATGAAGCCTGAATGAAATGTGCAGAGTGATGCACATGTAGAGAAGAACAATCCATGAATGCATGGAGAGGGTGTACAAGGAATAACCACCTTAGGAATGAGGACAATCTCATAGAATTTTCTTAGAGAAGGAGATTATCTTCAGTATGAAAAGGGGAATGATGACCCAGTGCACCATTGTTCTATTGTGAAGTGCATCCTCACAATGCGCAAAACTAAGGAGAGTGGGGCATAAAACTTGAATGAAATGTACAGAGTAATATGATGTGTTGCAAGACTTTATTGCCATCTTGTGAAAATATATGGGAAGCACCTAAAGCTAGTATAACATATGTTTAACCAAGAAGGTGTCACGTTGCGATGAAGTGCGTGGAGCTAAGAACATGGTATGAGGGAGTGCATCCTAGAGAATGAGCCGTGGTTTGGTCAAATCCTAAGTTGGATGATCCAATTTGAATAAGATGACCCCTCTGTATTTAGTTACCTCTGATCTACATGGCCTAATATTTAGCCCTAAAATGTTATGTTCAACCTATGGTTGACTACTGGTTGAGGTCAATGAAATGGTGAATGTACATGAACTATTTTGGGGGAAGTTTCAGAGCACTGAATAACAGTGATGGGTTTTCACTATTGTGTAGATGGAAGGAATCTAGAGTGGTAAATATACTTTTGGCGTGGAGTTGGTTGTAGCATGCATGTTTCCTAAATTCATGTGATTATGTGCTAAATCGCTTTATTATTTCCTTTGAATGGTGAGGAATGTTGAGTGTTAATCCCGTGTTGGAATGGAACTCAAGTTAATGGAAGAGTCTCCTGGTGAATTCATAGGTCCCAGCTCAGGGGTGGTCTCTGAGTGTCAAAATAATATAGATTGGGTAGAGTGTCATGGTTTTTCTATAACGTTTTTTTCTTGGTTGTTTTCCTGTGGTTTTCCTTAATGGCGATTTGTTTATGTTCTAATGATCTATGCTTTCCTTGTCTTCAAGTTGTTTATGGTTAGTTGTGATTTGTTTATTTCATTTTGAATTAAATTTTGTGATTTTTATAGAGCTTAAGTAGTTCTATTGAATATATTTAGCTACAAATGAGTATTTGAGTAGTTGTCTAACATGTGGGTACATTACACCATGTTGAATACCTCAAGGTCTTAAAACCTAGATACAAATCCCAATGTATGCCCTTGAAAAGTCATTCATGGTTCTTTGAGGCATTTACCATGGATCTAAATCCCTCAACGGTTTATTTAGATCCAAAGGCATGGTATTCTTCTATAGAGAATCATTCATGAGGTCCTAAGACACCTACATACTTATCAAAACCACATAAAGGTGTTAATATACTCAATCATATGTCAACAACACCCTCAATAGGCCATGTGTGGTTGATTGAGCCGATATTTCTATCCATGTATGGCTATAAGATTCCTTTAGGGCCAAAGGTTCGAGTATCCTCCCTTAACCATGTACAAGGCCCTAAGCCTAGCCCCAATACATGGATACATAGTGGCATTCATATCCATGCAACATTATGCATGGTGCTCTAGGAATTTTTCATTGCTCTATATGCCCCAATCATTTATTTAGGGCCAAAGACATTGTTGTTTTCCATAAAAAATCATTTCCAAGGCCCTGAGACATGTAGATACTACTAAAAAACACATAGTGGAAATGACATAATCAATCATAGGCCAATGATACCCTCAAGAGGCCATGTTAAGAACCTATGTCAACCCTCCTCTTTATTTCATTAGTATATTTTGTTCGATGCATATGCTTTGTAAGTCGTCCTATTAGTATTTTTTATTATCCCACATTCATGGGGACTAATAGTTGTCTAGATTATACTTAGTATATAAGTGAGTGTTGAGGCTAATGAAGGTATCCAAGAGTTGTTTTGTATTGAGCTTTCTTGCGATCAATAAAATATCTTATGTGCTCCATTCTTTCTGTTATATCATGCATTCTCATTGTTTATTGTAGGAGTTTCTCCACATATGGTATCAAAGAACTTTCCTTGAGACAAGTGAGAAATTTTTTTCTCTTATTTTTGGCAAAAAAAAAAGAGAGGACAAAACTAGGCGGTGACTTTCAGATCAATTTATGAAACTTTTTGCATAGATTCAGAAGAAACAAGTTGTAGATATGAATTCCTCTTGCAAAAAATAGTAGTTTCAAAAAAAAATCATCTCATTTGTAGTTATGAAAGTGGAGATATCGTTGATTTAAAATCAGAAATTTTCTAGAATTTTGGTGGCGGCCGTGAAAATTGTAGAGCAAAAATATTTTGAACTGGGTGTCCAGATTTCTGTTACGATTGCGAGGGTAGATGAAGAGCGGTTGTTCTAGTTCCGGAAACAGGTTATAATAGCGATTCTGAGCAATCATTAGAGGAAATTTCAATTTAAAATGGGCCTTCCAAAAATAATACAAATTCCATGTCATCATGTATTAGCTAATCAGAATGCTTTAAAATTCAAAAAGGGAGCACCTCTTAAACAAATTTTTAATATAAATTTGGGGATAAGTATCATAAAAAAACTACTTTTTTTGTTTGTATTTTCGACATATTGCCCTGTGTTTTCACTTAAATTTCAACAGGAATAGCTCGTTGGATGCGGAATTAATTTCCGAATTAATTTCCGCATCCAACGAGTACCCACTCGACATACTTTTGATGGGCCTCGCTACCCCAAAAAAAGAAATACCTGAAAAAACTTGATGATGATGCCATCATCACGTTTTTTCAAGTATTTCTTTTTTTGGGGGTAGTGGGGCCCGTCAAAAGTATGTCAAGTGGGTAATCATTGGATTTGGAATTTAATTCCGCATCCAATGAGCTCTTTCGATTGAAACTTGAGTAAAACACAGGGAGATATGTTGAAAATACGAACAAAAAAGTAGTTTTTTCTTTTCTTCCTCCAAAATTAATAAATATTCTTTTATTATTTTAACTATTATTTTATTAATTTTCCTTAGTAGAGGTCCATTTTGAGTTGAAATTTCCTCTAATGATAGATCAGGTTATGCTCATTTTAAAAAATTTGTCTCAAAACCCTAGCTCTATTTACATGTTTTTTTGGGCATTTGGTGGAATTTATGGTGCTGTGATTATTGCAGTAGTTATTCTTCTTACAACAGTATTATTCATTCGGATCAGGGAATGAATCATATCCACTTAACTATGGGAAGTAATTGGGAATAACCTTAAAACTCATTGTGAGGAGTACCAGAGGAACCTCAAAGTAGCTAGCCATTGAGAGGACCTGTCAAGCGAAAAGGGAAATGACCCCTACCTGATTGACTAGTTTCCACCCGTGAGGTAAACCAAGAGCTGTCATTTGTGGAAAAGTGGTTATCAGTTGTACCTAAGCCATGGAGTGATGGGTACTTCCCAAATATGCAAGTCGTTAGACTACATTGGTGGTCGAGTGAATCCCTTGAACCTTTAGAAATTCGAACATACCTGGGGTCCATCTCCATTTACAGTTGATAAAGCACATACTTCCAGAACCGCCATAGATCATTTCCTCCATTTCTAGTTGATAAAGCACAAATTTCTAGAACCGCCACAAACCACCCACCCCCCCCCAAAAAAGAGTACAACTTTCTGATTTTTTACCATATATTCTTTGATTTAGCTCCATTTACCTTGAAAATTCATTGTAACCCCCGTAATCCCATTTTTGCTTCCTTATCCCTCTCTAAACATTTTTCCAATTCTTTCACCATGCCTCTGAAATTTACATTTTCTGCTTCTTGTCCCTAATAAAGTGTCCAAAAGCCACTAGAACCCCAATTAACCCCCAAGTTTTTCCCAACTCAAAATTTTCATTTTCTAAAACCCTCTTCGTTTTTGTTTTTCTACCCATTTCCCCACTCCCCCCCCCCCCAAAAAAAAAAGCTTATGGTTGTCACCCACGCAGGAGAAAATAAACAAATGGATGAAGAACATGCTGCCATCAAGACCAAACTCGAAGATCTGGATAAAAAAATTCTCTGCCTCCATCTTCTGCATCCATCCATGAGAAACCGACTATAGCCCGGGTCTTCTGCAGAATCTAGGTCCTCTTCCTCTAACAACTTTTGTGGGCCGAAGCTTGATTTTCCTTGCTTCAATGGTGATGATCCGACTGGATGGATTTACAGGGTAGAACAATATTTCTGTCTACATAACAATTTTGATGTCAATAAAGTTCCACTTGCATCCTTTCATTTGGAACATGAAGCCCTTCAATGGCTTCGTTGGTACATCAAGGATCATGAAGAGCAAAACTAGACAAATTTTTTCCAGCTCCTTTTGCAACGATTTGGCCCTGGTGGTTTTGATGACTTCACATAAGCACTCACCAAAATTTGCCAGACTGGCACTATGAGAGATTATCAGACATAATTTGAGAAATTGGTCAGTCACACAGAAGGATTGTCTGATTCATTCTACAGGAGTTTTTTTGTCAGTGGTTTGAAGGATACAATCCGATATGAGGTTAAAGTCTTATGTCCTAACACAGTGATGGAAATACTAGGGTTGGATAAGTTAGCGGAGGACAATATCAAGGCTCAAGATCACCCCAAATCCACTTTTGTTCCATTTAGAAATATGGTTCCACAAAAACCTCCAATTCTGCTAGCTCCTAGTGCCACTCCTATCAAGCATTTGTCTAAAGTCGAGATACAGACATGTAGGAAAAAGGGGATTTGTTATCATTGTGATGAGAAATTGACCTGGGGACATCAATGTGCTGAGAAAAATCTCTATCTCTTGGATGTGGCTTCTTTGCCTGTACTTGAAATTTGTGAAGCTGCTCAAGATCTAGTAGATGATTAGTTTGACATTCAGCAACCACCTATTGACCCTCCTTCTCATGACGACCACCCAGAAATATCTCTCCATGCATTAGTCGGAGTCACCACCTCACAAACCATGCTGGTTAAGGGTTTCTTCAAGAATACCCCTCTTACAATACTCATTGATTCTAGTAGCACCCATAACTTCATTGACCTTCAAATCACTAAACAGGATGATTGTTTTGTCCATCCTTGCTCCAGCTTTAAAGTCATGATTTCCAATGGGGGCACCTTACCTTGTAAAGAAAGTGTCGCAATGTGTGTATCTCTATTGGATATTATAAATTGCACTCTAACATGTTTTCCATTCCCTTAGGAGGATGTAATATGATTTTGGGCACTCAATGGTTACATACACTTGGACCCATCTTATGGGATTTTGCTGAACTATGGATGTAGTTTTCAGTTAATGGGAAAAAACACACATTGAATGGATTACAACCAGGGCCTCTCAGTATCATCAATTCACATCACATAGAAAATATCCTTAAGAATAATTCACATGGTGTCATCGCTCAACTCCATTTCATTCAGATGCAACCTTCAACGGTCTTAACTACTCCCTTGGACCTTTCATTCAGATGCATGCTTTAGATGCCCTATTTTTCCAATCCCTTCACTATTGAATGTGGTGCTTGTGACAATGGACTTGGTGATGTCCTCCTTCAATATGAACGACCCATTTCATTCACCATCAAATCCCTTTTTGGTAAGAATTTAACCGCTTCTACATATGAGCAAGAAATGATGGCTATTTTGCATGTAGTACAGAAGTGGCAACCATACCTCTTAGGGAATCATTTTTGCATCAAGACTGATCACCAGAGTCTGAAATATTTCATAAAACAACGGGTCTCATCCCCAACACAACAAAAATGGGTTAGAAAATTCAGGGGTTATGACTATGAGGACAATCTTGTAGTGGATGTTATTTCCTGTGCATTTTATGACCATGTTTCTCTTTCATCTATTTCTATGCCTATTCCAAATTGGTTACACTCTATTCAACAAGGCTATTTCAACGAATATTCATTATCTGAAACCATCCCACAGTTGGCTAGTAACCCTTCTATTGTACCGCATTACTTTTGGTATCATTCTTCTCTGAGAGACAAGGGTTGTTCAATGCTTCCCAAGAGCACATATCTTAAACATGTGATTTTCTATGAACTCCACACTTCTCCATCAGTAAGGCACTCTGGGTTCCTCAAAACGTATGATCGATCATGACGTAACTTATTTTGGAAGGGAATGAAATGATAAATTCAATAGATGGTTTCCAAATGCGCTACCTATCAGTGCCATAAGGGTGAAACTACACTCCTTCAAGGATTGCTCGAACCTTTTCCCATCCCTACAAGGATTTGGACAGATATTGCGATGGATTTCATTGAAGGGATCCCTAACTCTGGAGGGAAGACTGTAATATTGGTTGTGGTTGATTGACTCTCCAATTATAGTCTTTTTTGTGCTATCATCCATCCATATGACGCCTCCTCAGTTGCACAAATTTTCATGGACCAAATATTTCGTCTTCCTGGAATCTCATCTCCTTCCATTATCTCAAACCGTGGCGCAACTTTCACAAGTCATTCTTGGCCCGAACTATTTCGCCTCACTGGCACCAAACTGAATATGAGCTCAGTTTATCACCCACAAATAGATGGTTAGATTGAAGTCATCAACAATTCTTTGGAAATTTGTCTTCATTGCTTCACCTCTAAACAACAGCATAAGTGGGAAAAGTGACTCCCTCTCACTGAATGGTGGTACAATACTTCCTACCATACTGCATCTAAAATGAATCCATATGAAGCATTTTCTGGTCAGATACTTCCAGTACTCTGTCCATTCACCCCGAACTGTTAACCAGTTCAAGAAGTTGACTTGTTTCTTCCAGGGATGATTTTAGGGGTGAATTACAGCCCATAGGCGAATTTTAAGGGGTGGCCAAAAAAAGGTGGGTGAATTTTTAATATTAAAATGTTTTTTTTATTTAATAAACTAGCCCATTTTTTATTATATATATAATTTCCCCAAATTAAATAGCTAGGGCTGTGAAATTGTGAAAATTCATAAAATGGAATTTAGCCCACTGTATTATGGGGAAAATCTTGACATTCGCTAGGATTTCTTCCTTAATGGAGGTCAAATCGCCAGAAATTTCCAGTTTTGGAGGAGAAACGAAGCTGGTTCGCCTAGATTTATGGATGATAGGTTAAAAATTTTGGTATTTTGTGGCTCAATCCACATACCGAATCATCATTAGTGCATGAATAAGCCAACTTGTCTAGTACAGGGTGTTCACAAATGAACAACCCTGTGATAACTACATTGAATATTTTTTTCCCATCAAATAATATCTAATCAAATGCTTGTCAATGTGGAATGTCGAATCAAATCCAAAGTATCCATCGCACTTAGCACTGCCACCATTGCCAATTCTCTACCGAAAGAATGGCCAAGAGAAAACCCAACACAGGAAGAAGCATAAACCATTAAAATATCTATTGGGTATAATAAAAAACATAGTCGAATATCAGTGCCAAACAAAGGCATTCTACCTGAAGCTATTACAACGGACTACAATTGCTATCACATTCTTCTGGAATGGTGTGTAAGGTTTATGGCACTTGCAGAGGGAAGACATGTACATGCCCACACCATTATCTCTAGTTTTTCATCAATTCTTTTCATAGGAAACAATTTCGTCAACATGTATGCCAAATGTGAAAGAATTGAGGATACGCGGAAAGTGTTTGACAAAATGCCTTATAGGGAGGCAATCACATGGACCACCATAGTTACTGGGTCTGCTCAGAATGGGCCTGCGGAGAAATCCTTAAAACTCTTTCGGCAGATGTAGAGAGCAGGAATGAGACTGAATGAGTTCACATTTTCCAGCGTGATCAAGGCGGGCATGGGATTGAGGCTCTGGAAGAGGGTAGATAGGTTCATGCTTGTATTCTCAAGATGAGATTTGATTTAGATATCTTTGTGGGTAGTGCCCTTATTTATATGTATCCTAAATGCTGGTTTTTCGAGGAAGCACGACATGTGTTTGACTGTATTACTGAACGAAATGTGGTTTCGTGGAGTGGGATGATTACAAGTTATGCTCTAAATGGCCAAGATGAAGAGGCTTTCAAGGTGTTTTTGTAAGCGTTGATGATGGGGTTGAGGCCAAATGATTTTACTTTCTCGACTGTGCTTTATGTTTTCGCGAACATCACGACACTTGATTAGGGCAGGTAGGTTCATTGCCTCAGCATAAAATCTGGATTTGATTCATGCACTTTTGTGGGCAGTTCTCTGGTTGTCATGTATACGAAATGTGGGTGTATAAAAGAGGCAAGTTGAATGTTTGCCAATTTGCCTCAATGGAATTTGGTTGCATGGAATGCAATGATTATAGGATGTGTACAGCATGGGCTAGTAAAGGAGGCTCTAGAGCTCTTTTCAGAAATTGAGCTGGCAGGAATGAAACTGAATGATGTCACATTCCTTTGTGTTCTCTCTGCATGCAGTGATGCAGAGCTAGTTAATGAAGGCCATCATTACTTCAATTTTATGAGTTGAGATTATGACATTACACCAAGAGGGGAACACTATGCCTGCATGGTTTTAGGATATTTAGACACTTGGGAGTTAGTTAAGATCAACTTGAGTAATATATTCATTAGGTAAAAGTGTGTTTCTTTAGTATGCATTAGTATGCATTTGTAAATATTCTAATCTGACGGTCACGATATGTTCTAGACATAGAGTGATCCGACGGTTCAACTTCTCTTAGATCATACCTACCATTGATCCGTGGCTTAACACCCGATTGGTCTATGATCTCTATTTAAAGAGCATAGAGTGTCCTTGGCTAGTCGATGGATTATGAGAAGCTCATGTAACTTTCTTTCTTTTGCATAATAAATTGCTCCAAGTAGCTATTTGATTGGGGTCGTGGACTGTTTCCCTCTCAAGGTTTTACCACGTGACAAACATTGGTGTATTGATCTATGATTCATTTGTGTAAAGCGGTTTCTCTTGGTGCTTGGTCTTTTGGGAGTACTATGTGTACCCTAACATGGTATCGGAGCTTTTATGAAGAGCCGCTTTTGGTTTTGATCAAGATCTGGAACTGGTGTTGCCGAAACTTTGAAAGGGTTTCTGGTTCTAGATTTTTTGTACATTTTTGGCCTATGGGAGCTATTCCATTGCGTCTGGAGCACCGTTTCCATTGAAAAATAGTTTTTGTTTCACCGAAAACCATTTCCGTTTGCTCCAGAAACACCCATTTCGGCAAATCTGAAGGTTTGAATGTTACAGTGACATATTTGTTTTTTTTAAATCTCTTATATTTTATTAGTTTATTATTAGATCTTTTATGTTTTAGTCTCAGACTATTGTTTTCCCTGATTACATATGCTCTTTGCCATGCACCTTGCGCGATCACGGTGAATCAGAAACGGTAAGGGAAATTTTTTTTTCTTGTCTTCTCGGCTACGTATGCTCTTTGCCATGCACCTTGTGGGATCATGGCAAATCAGAAATAGCGAGAAAACTTGAAAACGTATATTTTTCGGGTAAGCTAATCAAGATTTAACCCCATTGTGTAGAAAAAGTTTTTTTTGTTTTTGTTTTTCATTTTTTTTGTGATTTGCAGGAAAAGAAAGCAGGCACGAGAAACGAGAGAGAAGAGTAAAAAAAAAAGAAAAATCCCCCTTCCTCTTTCCATACTTTTACATACCTTTTAAACTTAGCTCACTTGGTCCAAAGTTGCTTTACACCTTGATAAGTCTTGAGTTCAAGTCTTATCAAGCTACTTTTTAGTGCATGCAATTTCTCTTTTCAAGTTACTTTATTGTAAAAGTGCATCTCACATTAATAAAATAAAATAAAAGTGAGTCACTTAAGTCTTTTAATTTATTGCCGCACTTTTTAAAAAGTCACATTATTGTAAAAGTGAACATCACTTATTTTACAAAAGTGATTTACTTCAAAGCAACTTTATTGTAAAAGTGATTGTCAAAGGTTGATCTTGGGAAGAGGGGGCTTCTTTTTTTTAGTTGGTCAAGTTAATATCTGCCACGTCATTATTGGGGACATCTTCAACATTTTCTTTGATCAAGCATAAATTCATCACCCAGAATCAGTTTTAAGTGCCATTTTTTTTAAACCGCATACTTTTTCGAGATCTTTGCATCCAAACAGTTAGTTTCTATTCTTTCAGCCATTATTTTATAGTATAGCCACCCCTTGTGATATTATACTTACAAGTTCTAACTATTTCTCATGGAAATCTCATATAGAGGATGTTCTACGAAATAGGGGACTTTTCAGGATAACCTCAGGGAAAGAAACATAACCCACTGATGATGACAAAAAAATTAAATGGGCAAATAGATGT
The DNA here is from genome assembly GCA_001517045.1 of Pseudotsuga menziesii. Lineage (NCBI taxonomy): Eukaryota > Viridiplantae > Streptophyta > Pinopsida > Pinales > Pinaceae > Pseudotsuga > Pseudotsuga menziesii. Next base: position 284,392 of record LPNX010525053.1, on the reverse strand, counting down.
GATGAATCTCGTGGATTGATTGGGATGTCAATCTCTATTGATTTGCATTTCCACATATCTCAAATTGATGAACCTGATAAAGCTTGGGAAAAGTTGGAATCTGTGTTTGGTAAACACAATGAAATTCGAGGTCATCAACTTCAGAATGAGTTGATTTCCTTGAATCCAAATGATTTTTCATGCATTAAAGACTATTTTATCTAAGTATAAAACTCTTAGACTATTATGTGCAGAATGCAAGATTAAGAAAGAAGACAAATAATGTATTTATGATATTCTTTCCAAACTTCGACTTGCATATTCTATTTTTGTATCTACATTCTACTCCATGAAAGAATTCTTGATTGCAGCTAGCTATCAAGAGCCTAGCTTTGAATCCTTTTGTGATTCCTTAATTAGAGAGCAAGATAAACTCATTCATCTTGGAATAATTAACAATGCAGATACATCTGGGAAAGCCTTATTGTCCCAACAGAAAGAAAAGTCCAAGCCTCCCAAGAAACATAATTTTCACAATAATAAGCCAAACAACAAGGGTCCCAAACCCTCTCAATAAACTCCTTCTTTAAAAAATGACAAAGGATCCAAGCAAAAAGGAAAGAAGACTGAGTGTCATTGCAATTTTTGTGGGAAAGATAATCATGATGAATCTAAGTGTTTTAAGAAGATGGTAGCCTTGAAAGCAGCAATGAAGAAGCACCACATCAGCCTAGATTCATCTTCAGAATCTACCTCTCATGGACATGCACTTTGTGCTTCTAGTTACTCTTATACTACATCTTCTTCTTCTACTTCAATTGAATGGCTCATTGATTCTGGAGCATCTTATCATATGGCTAAGGATAAAGCCATCTTTTCTACTATGCATGAATGTAACACCAAACAAATATTTGTTGGTGATGATAGATCTGTAAGTGTTGTAGGATCTGGAATAGTTCCAGTAGAAAATGGTCATTTTAGTGATGTACTATGTGTTCCAAAAATTTCCTGCAATTTTTTATCAGTCTATCAAATTACTCATTCAGGTGAAAGTAAAACCGTGACGTTTACACCTCACCAAGTTTTAATCAAGGATTTTAAAAATCCTCAAAATATCCTTGCTACTAGAACTGTTGATGATATTACTAGGTTGTACAAATTTAACAACTTTGGGTCATCACCTTTTCCTTCAGTTTTTGTTGTTCATAGTGATAACTTGGTCAAACTTTGGCATGATCGATTTGAGCACTTAAATTATTGCTCATTGCAACAACTATGTAAATAAAATATGGTGACTGGTCTTCTGTTGGTATCTTGCAAGGATGGTGTTTGTTTCGGTTGTGTACTCGGAAAACATCATCGGGACAGTTTTGACAAGCGTGCCTCTTGGCACGCCTCGGTTCCCTTGGAGCTTGTGCATAGTGACTTGTGTGGCCCTCTTCCATCTGCTTCCCTTTTTGGTTTCAAATATTTCTTAACCTTCATTGATTACTACTCTATATGGACTTGGGTTTACTTCCTAAAACTTAAGAGCGAAGTATTTAACATGTTCTTGGCCTACAAGGCCCTTGTTGAAAAACAATCTGTCATCAAATTATTAAGTTAAGATCTGACAAGGAGGAGAATATCTTAACAACAAGTTCACTACTTTTTGCACTGAACAAGGAATCCAACAACAACACATTGTTCCATATACACCACAACAAAATGGTGTAGCTGAACAGAAGAACCGCACTTTAAAAGAAATGGCTAATTGTATGATCCAATCTAAAGGACTAAGTCTTTAATATTGGATTGAGGCCATAAATTGTGCAAATTACATAGTTAATCGCACACCCACTAAAGTTTTACAGGGTATAACACCAGAAGAAGCATGGAGTAAAATTAAACCAGATGTAAGTCACTTTCGTGTGTTTGGTTGTGAAGCATGGGCTCACATTCCGGATGAAAAACGGAAAGCATTGCAGCCTAAAAGTGAAAAGTGCATATTTGTTGGATATTCTAAAGATGTAAAAGGTTATGGAATTCTTCAGCCACATTCTCATGATATAATCATTAGAAGAGATGTTAAATTTGATGAAAATCTCTTGTCCTGCGAGCCTAACTTGGCGGGTGTGCCATCTTTGGCCTGTGAGCCTGATTCGATGATTGTGCCTTCTTCTTCTTCTTCTTCTTCCAACTTCCTTGACAGGTTTCCAACTCCAGTTTCTGATGATGACAGTGAGGGTGAAAATCCACCTCTGCCTGCTCATGTTCCTCCAATTGCATGAGCACCAATACTTCCTCGATGGGTCCGTTCAACATGTGAAGCAGTTGGTGATCTTGTCGGTGATCCTAGAGATCAACGTCGAACACGTTCTCAGTTTTAGCGAGCCTCTTCTCTTTTGGCTCAAGTTTCCGAGAATCATGATCCAAAAACTTTTGCAGAAGCTTCAGGAAATCCAGATTGGGATGTAGCTATGGATGAAGAATATCGTTCCTTAATGGTGAACGATACTTGGGATCTTGTTCCTCTTCCAAAAGGAAGAAAAATTGTCAGATGTAAATGGGTATACAGAACTAAGTATGCAACAGATGGAAGTGTTGAAAGACTTAAGGCAAGGTTAGTTGCCAAAGGTGTTTCCCAAGTTGAAGGGATTGACTACAATGAAACCTTTGCCCCTGTAGCAAAAATGAACTCCATCTGCCTTGTTCTTTCCCTTGCAGCCTTACATAACTGGGAATTCCATCAAATGGATGTCAAGTCTACCTTCTTACATGGTGATTTACATGAGGAAATTTACATGGAACAACCTCTTGGATATGTTCAAAATAACTCTAGCCTTGTTTGTCTCCTTAAGAAATCCTTATATGGCCTTAAGCAAGCTCCTAGATCTTGGTATGCCAAAATGGATAGCTTTCTCATTGACACTGGTTTTTCTAGATGCCATTCTGACTCCAATGTCTATACCAAGAAAGTAGGAAACCATCTCATCATACTTGTTCTTTATGTTGATGATCTTATCCTTACTGGTAGTGACCATAAACTTATAACCCATGTGAAATCCAGTCTTAAGCAAAATTTTGAAATGTCAGACTTAGGACATTTGCATTATTTTCTTGGTCTCCAAGTCTTGCAAACCAAAGAAGGAATCTGTCTTTCCCAGTCTAAGTATGCTTGTGACCTTCTTCATTGCTTCCACATGGAAGATTGTAAACCAGCCCCTTCTCCCTTCCAGTCTAGAGTCAAACTTTCTGCCACTTGTACTTCCCCTGAAGTAGATGCCACCTTGTATCATCAGCTTGTTGGTAATATTTTATACTTGACTCATTCCCATCCTGAACTTTCCTTTGTCGTTGGTCGTGTTACCCGTTATATGCAAACTCCTCATGAAAGTCACTGGAAAGCAGCAAAAAGAATACTTTGATATATTCGAGGTACAATTCAGTTTGGGATTCATTACAGTACAGGGGGAAACCTTTGTTGGTTGGTTTCATTGATTCAGATTGGGCCGGAGATCCCGATGATCTAAAGTGTACTGCAGGTTATGTTTTCAGTCTGGGATTTGGACCTGTCACTTGGGCTTGTAAGAAACAACAAGCTCTTGCTCTTTCTTCAGCAGAAGCAGAATATCGAGCTGCAGTTAATGCCAATCAGGAAGCTTTATGGCTTCGACAGATCCTTTCAGAGTTTGGATTTGAGCAGCAGTAGCCTACTCCACTTTGGTACAACAATCAAAGTGCCATCAAACTTGCCAAAGATCCAATTATACATCAGCGCAGCAAACACATTGAGCTACACATGCACTTCATCATAAATCTTGTTCATGATCGTGTTATTGAAGTGCTCTATTGCCCTACAGATGATCAAGTTGCAGACATCTTCACCAAGTCTCTTACAGAAGCGAAGTTTTCTAAACTTCGGTCTATGTTAGGAGTTTAGGGATGTGTCCTTAAGGGGGGATAGGCTCTAATGCCTCCTTCCTTCTCCTAATAGTGTCACTTTTGTAAATCCTTCAATCCTATCCCAAGTTGTTCTTAAGGGGGGATGTTAGGATATTTAGACACTTAGGAGTTAGTTAAGATCAACTTGTGTAATATATCCGTTAGGTAAAAGTGTGTTTCATTAGTATGCATTAGTATGCATTTTTAAATATTCTAATCTGACGGTCACGATATGTTCTAGACATAGAGTGATCCAATGGTTCAACTTCTCTTAGATCATACCTACCATTGATCCGTGGCTTAACACCCGATTGGTCTATGATCTCTATTTAAAGAGCATAGAGGGTCCTTGGCTAGTCAATCGATTATGAGAAGCTCATGTAACTTTCTTTCTTTTGCATAATAAATTGCTCCAAGTAGCTATTTGGCTGGGGCCATGGACTGTTTCCCTCTCGAGGGTTTTAACCACGTGACAAACATTGGTGTATTGATCTGTGATTCATTTGTGTAAAGCAGTTGCTCTTGGTGTTCGGTCCTTTGGGAGTACCTTGTGCACCCTAACACATGGTTGATATTCTTGGTCACTCTGGACGGTTGCAAGAAGTAGATGAGTTTATCAAAAAAATACCATATGAACCAATAGCATTCATGTGGGGTGCTTTACTTGGAGCCTACAGAATGCATGGCAATATGGAGCTGGGTAAACTTGCTGCAGAGAAACATTTTGAGTTGGATCCACACAACTTAGGAACTCATGTGTTGTTGTCTAACATATATGCTACAGCTGGAAGGTGGGAAGATGTTGCCAAAGTAAGGAAGATGATGAGAGAACGTGGGGTGAAAAAAGAGGTAGGGCTTTGCTAGATCGAAGTAAAAAACAAGGTGCATACCTTTGTTTCAGATGACAACTTGCACCCTCAAGAAAAATAAATCTATGCGAAGTTAAAGACATTGAATGAGCAGATGAAGGCATCAGGATATGTGCCTGACACAAAATTTGTGCTTCATGATGTGCAAGAAGAACAAAAGGGATCCCTTCTTTTCTTTCATAGTGAGAAGCTGGTAGTTTCCTTTGGGATTATCAGTACGCCCATGGAGACAACTATAAGGATCATGAAGAATATTCGAATGTGTGGTGATTTCCACAATTCTCATTAAGTTCATATCCAAGGTTGTCAAGAGAGAAATTGTGGTAAGGGATACAAATCGTTTCCATCATTTCGAGGATGGAGTTTGTTCCTGCAGGGATTATTGGTGATAATAAGTTGAATGAGTAGAAAAATAATGAATGATCTTTTGTGGGTATTCTGGGTTCACATATGTGTTGAGGTTGTGATTATGGTAGATAATTTTGACAAGAGACCCCCCTAAGTTTTGAGTTGCAAATTTCAATGTAAACCATGATTTCAGAGTGGAATAATTTCCTAGACAATATCCTCATTGGGAAATGTTTTTGTAAAATTAGAGAGCTCCAAAATGTTAGGAAGTTCGCCTATTTATGTATTTTCCTCTTCTTCTAGTCTGCGTGATTGAAATTGCTCCTACCAAAGGATGAGGAGATCACAAATACAGATCTTTGAAGTTATATTTTTATGCATAGAAGCCTAGTCCTACACACATACTATCAACTTAATCGTGTTCTGGTAGGGATGAGAATTCCATCCATACTTGCACCTATTCCAGACAGGATAGTCTCCTATGTCAACCTGCTCAAATCATAGGTCGGTTCCTTTTGTATACTTAAGTGCTTTGGAGAATTGATCAAAACATCAAAGTGAAAGAAGTGTAGTTCTTGGCACACACAACACGTGTCTCTCCTGACTTCCTAGTAACTAGGATACCATTTTCTTAAATTGTAGTTGTATCATAAAGACATGGTCACCACTGCCTTGTACTTAACTATGTAATGAAGAGTCACAAACTGCGCTAATTCACTTGTAATTATCTTAACATTAATGATGATCCATGTCTATCATTGTTTACTGGAGTAGGGAGGCATTCCTTCTAATCAAATTTAATTATACGACTTGAAAATGTTTCTTTTATTTTTGAACAAAAAGACTCAACACTATTATATCCCTTATATTTACCAAGCATTGGAGGGGTGTAAAACCAAACCAGAAACCTTAGATTTATTGTCCTCTCATCTGGAAATGCATTTTTAGCAAAAAGTCTGGCCAGTGTTTTCATTCCTAGATCCCAAATTGAGTGAACTTGTGAATTTGAATATTTTGGATTGTATGGGATTTCTTTAGAGATCGAGGCTACTTTGGGTAGGTTATAGTGGTGAGAGGATGTATCGTTTTGGAATTTAGTCCCCTTTAAATGATCAGATGTCAATGTTTGGAAGCCAATCTCAGGTATTATACTAGTGAGGTTTGGTTACATTATCATGAACTCCTCACTGAGCTGTTCATTCTAAATATGTCTGTCAATGGAGTTCTTAATGTGCATTTCAGTTGAGTAATATCTAGAAGTTGAGATCCAGGGGTTTTAATAAGAGAAATTATTGGGGATACTTTCATGAGTGGAATCTTGAGTTCAATGTGATTTTTGCTATGAATCGAGAGGTAAATTACTGAGTTGACAGTTACCTATGTTTCTAGGAAGGAACTGGTAATTGTAAGGCAAATTTTGTTTCTACTACAGTAGAAAATATTACAGCCTTTATGGTCCACTATTTTGAATTCTGAAAGGTTTATCATCTTCCACAGCCTCAAGGACCCTTTTCTCTTGAAAATGATGCTTCTATTAATTATAAAAATTATTAACATACATAAAGTGTCATGATTCAAATTTTGAACTAGTCACTATGAAAGAAAAGGACTTCAGTTATGTCATTAATAATGCCATATTCTCATATAGTGTCTGGAACATGCATATCAAAGTGAAACTATATCTTTGAAGTGTGAACTCTTGGTTTCTCCCATATTTTTAGTGTCATAATGCAAAGCCACACCCTTAATGAGCAGGCAAAATTTTTGATAAAGACAACTAATCATTTAAAATATTCACGAGATCTGAGATTTTTCACATTGGGCTACTCGGTGCCCTACCTTTCCAATGATCACTAATGCACCAACATAATTTTTATCCCACCCCTTTGCTCTTTGTAATTTCTTGCCCAAGCAAAGGAGCTAGGCTAGCCTCTAACATTCTTCTTCAACCCAGTTCTCATAGTAGTCGATCATCTAATGGAAACTCTTGGTCACTTCTTTGGTGCTCTAGAGACTAGGGTTTTCCAAGTTGTTAGATTGTTTATTCTAAGATCACCTCACTTAGTCAGTTCAATCACAATCCTTGCCTCTCCACATTTGTTGTTGTTACAAAGGGGGCTCTTTGTTAGTGTTGTAGGGGTTTACTACTGATGTGTAAGAGCTCAATATGGTGGTGTAGCTCTAAAATATAGCCTTGATAGTTGAGATGGAAATCAAATATTTCAACCTGAAACCTGGGTTTTGGAAATGAAAACTTAGGAAACCCCATCTCTCCAATTCCCTCTACGTGACACTACCTCCCTACAAAAAAAACTATGATCTTAAAAACATTGATAAAAAGATGAAAAACCAAGTATTTTCAAATAGGGAATAAAATACAACAACATACCTTGAATTCCTGGGTTTCAGATTAAATGGAAGAAGGTGCCTCCCCCACTTGTGAAGCTCAAAGAGATAGTTTAATCCAAAATCAAAGTGGAATATCTTAGGTGGGCCAAGGTGCTGAATTCAAGAGTCAAAGGACTCCTTTCTTCCTTCTCTTTGAATCCTTTTCTCGTGGGCCTTACCTTCCCACATGATACCCTTCACTTGAAGGACCATAGACTTGAGTGAGCTTGGGCTAGAGATAACTTGCCACTTTTCCTTTGTTTTCAGTCCTTGAGAGATTGGCTTTGATCCCTTAGAGCTAATAAGTACCTTTCCTCCCTATCACTTAGCATTTTTTTTATATGTTGATCTCATGAGATCTTAGTTTGACAACTTCAAGTGAGCTAGATAAAAAGTTATGGAAGCTATGAATTAGGGAAAATGGGTGGTTATTCATGACCTCCACACACTAATTTGGGACTTCCCCCCACCTAGTTGGTCTCATCTTGGACCATCCAATGACTTCTTCATTGAGAGGGTTTGGGAATGATTTATCTCCATAGCTTAATGGAACTACAATAGTTTGATATGGTCTTCTCTAGGCAAATTTTATGATGTGCTTGGGTCTTGAGAAAATTTTCCCATTTATACCCACACAAACCAATGTGAGCTCCCTATTGTCATAAATTATCATTGGAATTCTACCAGTAGACAAGGTAGTTGTCACTCAATGACAACAACGGATTTGGAGGTGTGGCATGTGTCATTTGCGATACCCTTCATGACATAGTTTCGGTGGTAGACTCTAATGACCATAACATATTAATGTGGATTTGAGTTTGAGGAAGTGACCCCTTCTCTCTTGGGATATTTTTTGTTATAGTTTTCTACGTTCCGAGCTTCCTTGAGTTATGCACTTCAAAATAAGTTCAATGAGGACTCCTTTATTTACTAGTATGTAGATATTTTCCATTATGTTATGTTGGGCGATGTTATCTCTTTGGGATATTTCAAATACCCATACTAGGTTTCTTCAAGTACCAATTCATGACATATTTTACAATGCCCTTTGGTTTAAGGAGATCAAATAAGAAACAATGGGCCTTCATAGGGTTTTATATGATAATTAAATCCCCTCATGAGTGATAACATATGAGAGACACCTCCTTCAACTTGGTGAAACTCATGACTTATTGATTTAAAATGGCCTCTCGTGTTACCCCGTCTCTAGCAGCTTCCCATGTTCCCCCCAATGTCGGTGCTAGCATGGTTCATTATGTATTGTCCAATTAGGAGATACTCCCTAACATCAGACACTTTTTGGTATTCCCTCCCTCCCCCTTATTGATCATGCATCCCTTACTTTCTCCCTTAGTGTTCTCTCCCCTCCCCTCCTTCCCCCACCTCACTCCACTTTGAGACCCCTCATACCACTATCCATTTTGATGGGGATTGTGCCACCTCTCATAATTCTTACTTCTTCTTGTTGGTCCTACATCTGCACGAGGGCATCACATAGGGACCAATATGATATCACATTCGTTCATATTAGGGGGTTAAAAATAAAAAAAAAATATATAAACCAATATATCAATGCTATATTAAGGGTAAAAGGGTTTTATTTATTTATAATATAAATATCTAATATCATGGGGCATATTTTATTGAAAATTTTTACCCGTGCCTCTACCATATGCCTGCGTGATGCTGCATAACATTTTTTCCACTTTTTTTCTTGATTTGGTCGTGGGTTTGTGGTGGGTTTGCAGTGTTGGAGGAGGGCGGTTTCTCTGGTACATAGTAGTGTTGGAGGAGGGAGGTTTCCCTGGTGCATAGCATTTTTTTCCATCATTTTTATGGATTTGGTCGTGGGTTTGTGGTGGGTTTGCAGTGTTGGAAGAGGGTGGTTTCTTTGGTGCATAGCAGTGTTGGAGGAGGGTAGTTTCTCTGGTGCACAGCTTTTTTTTCCACCGTTTTTCTGGATTTGGTCATGGGTTTGTGGTGGGTTTGCAGTGTTGGAGGAGGGTGGTTTCTCTGGTGCATAGCAGTGTTGGAGGAGGGTGGTTTCTATGGTGCATAGAAGCATTGGAGGAGGGCGTGTATAGGGTTTCTTTGGTGCAGTTTTGGAGGCAAAAATTTGCAGGTGCCTTTGCCATATGCCTACGTGATTGTTGCATAGCGTTTTTCCACCATTTTTTTGGTTTTGGTGGGTTTGTAGCACGTTGGAGGAGGGCATGCATAGCCACTACATAGCAGTGTTGGAGGTAACGGATACTGTGTTTTTATACACTGTCTAGTCTTATTATTTTTCTTTGGGTAAATATGGGCTTTTTATACAATGTCTGGTCTAATTACTAACCAACCAAGCAACCATTGATAAACTTTGCAGGTTTTGAAATGCAATTTTGCCAAGGAAATTTGTTTCTTGCACAAGAGAGTAATTCCAGGCTTTGATTTCCAGCCATTTGAGGCTTATGTTTCAGCCCTCGTAGTGAAAATTTTCTTATAGGTAATAGAAAAATAAATCTATCCCTGAAAAAGTGAAATTTCTTATGTTCAAAGGAATTATTCTAGCAATTAGCAGCCACACTTGAAGTACTTATACTGACATGGATTTCTGTTATTGTAATTGTTCATCAATTCCTTAAATTCAATTAACAATCAAGTATATAGAAAGAGTTTAAGGAAAATCTGTGTTTTTTAGGTCCAATGCTTTGGGTTGCTAATGCAATTTCCATCATTAGAGACAGTGACTAGATGAGAAGAGTGGGTTGGAGAAGAGCATTAGATTAAACCAAGATCATAAACTAGCTATATATAAGAGATTTGAGCTATTAAAATAGTAGAAGAGGTTATTTTTTCCAAGATGTCAGATTGGTAGACCATTTATTGTGAGATCATTATTGTACATCCCATTTACTAGTTAACTTAATCAGAGAAGTCATAGAAGAGGATCCAAATAGGAAATCTAAATACATGAAATTGACTAGGGAAATTGAGGAATATAGTTGCATGTCTTTTCTGGATGTATTGGTCACTAAGAAGGATGATGGGTTTTTATCACATCAAGTATACTGGAAAAAGATGCATATAGGTAGGTATCTGAACACTGACTCACATCACCATCATGCACAAAAACTTTGGTGTCATAAGCACACTTGATGTTGAAATTTAATTCATGATACATAGCTCTGCAATCCTAGTGAGCAAAACCCGTACTAAAACTGACTAAACACCTCTCAAAACAGTGCATTGTTTAGACTCAGAAAGCTAGACTATACTCACAAGTGCAAACACTGCATTAAATGGAAAGACTCCCAACAATGATTGTTATGTGTTAATTTGCATAAATATTAGAATTATGGAAATTGTAACATCATGTAGATAGCAGCACTAGATCACACATAACTTCTATTACTCATATAAGAAGTTACAAAACCAATAGCTCAAAACTGAATGTCTCACACACTAGCCATGCCTTTCTTTTATAGACTATGAAAGGATATATGGTTTACAAAGATAACTTCTCCAATGGCATGCCTAGATTAGGAGAAGAAACCCATAACCCATCTAGTGTTGTGCCTCATTTAAGAGAAGAAACCCTAACCCCAACCTAGCCCTCCCTGTATAGATAATGTTTCCTAAATTAGAGCACCCACAAAATAAGACTAGATGCATCTTCTTTCTTGGAGATAATGCCCTACCTAATTATGGAGATTTCTTGATCCATGTTCCCTATCTATACATAGAACACCAACTAACTAAAGATCAGAAAGGCATGTTCTAAATATGGAAAAAGTTAAAGATAACTCTGCTTCTAAGGATAGCACATGCATGTTGTAATTTTTAAAGCATGCATGCGCCTCTAAAGGAGAATGAGATTTGGATCAGGAAGGTAGAGCCAACACTGCTTTGCAAGAAAGATGTTCACCAAACCAAGGCACTCCCTTTTTCATCTTGATTTTCTAGAATCTTCAATGTGTACTCCCCTTGTTCAATGAAGACTTAGTCAACAAATACATGCTTAGAATCAATTACTGATTCCACAGTGGGAATACTTCTCCATCATAGAATCTCGCCATACCTATGCTTTAGCTGCTTTCTCACTGCTAGAAACCTCTATATCAATGATAGAATATGTTAGTGCAACATGTCATGGAAACTTCTTAGGAAGAATACATACCTGAAATGTAACTTTAGGTGTTGCCACTTGTTTCTATTCCTCCTGCATTCTTGACTTCCTAATTGAACTGATTAGCACTAAAGGCATCTTGCCAATTTGAATATCATTTTTCTTCTTCAAATCAAATTTTGGGACATCAAGCTTATCTCCAACCTCAAATTCTACCGGAGGTTCATGTAACCTAGAGGACCTTCCATTCTCATCAAATATAACATCTCAACTTACCACTGTCTTCTATCATGTGGAATATAGATCTAATGAGCTTTGGAGGTCTCACAATAACCAACAAATATATCCATGATGCTTGAAGGTTCAAACTTAGTCCTATTTTCATCAAGCAGACATGGATATAAACATGACAACCAACTACACCAAAGTGTGATACTTGAGGCTTATCACCAGTGAAGGCTTCCTTGGATGTTTTATTATTCAATATCTCATGAGGCTATTTAGAATATAGATCATTGCGTTGCATGCATCTGCCCATATAAACAGGAACGAGTCCATGTCATGGGTCATTGATTTTGTATTATCAATGATAAACCAATCCTTCCTCTCTGCAATTAGAATTCAATCTCATGGCGAACAACATTTCTCTGGCCTGCCCCATTTCAGGTAGATCCACTCAAATTATTTCATCTGCCCAGAAAACTCAAATTTGGAACATGTACAGTTGTGATGCAAAGTATGTATCTTCCATCGATCCCAAATCTAGGGAGTCTCCATATATTAGTGGGTTTCTTAGTTGTCTTCTATGTTCTTACATATATTAGTGAATTTCGTGCATTTCCTTATATGGCATATAGATTGTTCTATAAGTAGACTAAATGCTGATTTTGCTTGTGTAACTTAATTCATGCCTGAAAGTTTAGCATACAACTTATTCCTTGAGAGTAATTTTGTAGCTACATATATGTAGTTTCTCTTGAATTGGATGAATTATAGTAATCAACAAGAAACTAAGTAGGGTGGTCATAAAAGTAACTTTGCAATCATCCCATTGCATCATGGATGTGCTTTATGGATCATGCCATCCTCACTTCTTTAAATAATTTAAAGGTAATGCTATGAAAAATTTGGAGTATCATTTTAAACTTTGGAGTATTTATGTGAGACATGAGGAGTATGTGACCATTGAATAATGTCCCGATAGGGGTGCACTCTATATGCAATGTTACAGAATTTTAAACACAACGTTGTATGTTTTCATCTTAAGCTCTGATTTTTTCATGCGCCTGGAAAAAAATATGTATTTGCTGTATATGTGCAGTTAACACACATCAATGTTAATCCTGTCGGAGGTCATCCGCTCGTTATACCTAGCTAGAACTTTGACTTGAACTTTTTCACATTGTATGTTTTTTCCTTAAGCTTTGATCTTGTGCAAGCACCTGGAAAAAAATGAAAAACTAGTGTTAATTTAGGAAATTAATGTGATCTCTGTGGTGTTGATCATTGTGGGTGAAGTAATGTGCATCCACAATATACATTGAAAGAAGCAAGGTGCATTGTAGAATGCATGTGGGGTATCATGACAATATAGTAGGTAGAAATATAAAGGGGTATAAAAATGCAAATAAAAAAATGGATACATGCAATATATAGTGAAAATAGGGTTTTTTTTTTTAAAATTGGGAAGGCATATTGGGAGGGGGTTAAAAAGAACGATTTTGGGAGGTATTTTCCAATATTTTTTGAAAATAGGGGTATTGTTTCATATTCCATGAACGAACGTGCTATGGCATGGTTTAACTAAGTGAAGACCCCGTGTACATCTGCCTCACTTCTCATACCTGAAAATGATTATGACTAAGTACTAGTTTCTCTCCGAGTCCATTTGGGAGGCGACTCTGGACTTCTACCCCCATATTTTTAAGCACCTCCCATGTCCCTAAAATTGGACTTTTCCTCATGAATCGTGGGTATATCAATGAGTGCAAAATCCTACATAAACACCTTTGTTTCACTCTTTCACACAACCCCCTTCCTTCCTTGGCTTCAAAAGGATTATTGGTGTCTCCTCTACCATAAAAAGTGTGAGGTTCTTTTCCTAAAAAGATATGATCTTCATGCAACCCTTTCCCATTAACCTAAATCCTTTTGGTGGACCCTTTTTCTTAGACAAGCTATTTTCCCTCTTGATATTGATCATTAGTGTTTCTTCTCCCACACTACCTCCCTTTAGAATCTCCTAGGGAAACCTCTAGTACACATAGCCTCTCACCCTTCCTCTTGCCATATGTTTATTACGTTGAAGTTTAGAAATTTGTTAGCATTGTGATCCAATAGAGTTGAACACAAGGAAGGAATTTAGTAGAAGTTCCTCAAGCATGGTATTCACATTCTCAATTTCCATACTGGTGATTTCTATAATCATGTTGTTTGTTCAATATTCCTCTCTCTTGGCCCCACCATATTATCCACGCCATTTTCAAATCAGTGGTGGGCTCAAATCCCAACAACCATAGAACCATCATGATTGTACACATCTTCACCAACCTTTATCTTACAATGTGTCCTTCACATATGGCTATTGAATGAGCTTGAAAGGGGGCACCTTAAGGCCATAGGATAGGCATGATTCCAATTGGACCATCACCCCATTGATCACATCCTCACATGTTGAGCCATTTTGTAAGAGCATCTTGGAGTTTACACTTTGATGGAGAAAATGAAATTGTCAATGTTTCGAACCCTTAATTGAGGTTCATCATCAGGAGAAAGACAATTGTTGAAGCACAATTCTAGTAAAGACAACCCATAAGTAGTTGATGAATAACATGGAGTAAAGAGCTAATCGGTTTTAATGTTTTTTCCAAAATTTGTTACAAGATCCCTAAGATAACTTTTGATAATTTTGTAATAGTTTCGATATTTTGTCTTTTGTAAAATAGTTATTAATTCAATTAAAGAATTGAGATTATTGATTCTAATTAATAACGATAGCTATATTATCAAGTATAATAATACGTATGTTTTCAAGGGTTAGATAAATAATATTAATAAACAGTTTAATATTATAAAATAGTTGTTAATAAGTAGGTTAATTATTAATAGTAGATAGTTTAATATTATTTCAATAGTCCAAGCAAGTTAATTATTACTACTCCATTAATAATTATTAGTTATTAATAATTCATATACATTGGCAGGTTTAATCATTAAGTCCTAGGATTTAATAAAGCTTACTAGGTCTCCAGGTTCTACATAGACTAGGCCATCATCCCTATTTAACCAATTAGGGTTTCTAGTAATCTCAATGGCTTCCCTAAATTTTCTTTTGGATCAATCATCGAGGATAGTAACTCCTCTTTTATTGGATTCTTCTAATATCTAAATTGGCTACAAAAAAGGCTCTTAGGAATTCGAGCAGGGGCTTTTGTGAAGTTTTTTATTTCTATTTTCAGGCATTCTGGAAAAGACTGTTTGGGCCAAGAGAAGAATCCATACTACCTTGAATTTGGCCTTAATTGGCATCCATACATTTTCATGGAAGTTTCTATTCAACATACTTATTTTTTGGGTTATATTTCCTTTCCTGTACATCTAACATTTTCAGGAAAGTTTCTTACCTGTACACACACTCTTACATTTCTGCACAAGTTGAGTGTATTTTTCCTTGCCTTGTTGGATGCTTTTATGCAATCACCATTTCCAAGATTGTAATATCCTTCTTACTGCAAAGGGAAAGTTTGCTAAGTTTTAATCCTAATATGTTCACTTGTTTGGTTTTGTACTTCCTCCAAACACTTCCTAAACCCACTAGTTTACTCACTGTTTGCATTTTAGATCTGATTCTTGGATTGTCTATTATAATTCTGAATATGTTTGCTTGTATATCAAGATATTTTACCATGCTTGTTTCAACACCCAATCATAAAGTTCATGTACTTTTAACAAGAGGATAATATATGTAGCAAATACCCCGACAAACTAGAAATTCATAAGACCAGCAAGGAATATAAATTGATGTATTTATTAATGAAGAAATAGGAATATGCCTGTAAGTGACACTAGGTGATTTGAAGCATGAAAATTTTCCCAACACATATGTAATGTAGTCTCCCTTGTTGTAGAGGTATCCCAAGAGTAGTAACAAGCTATCCACAACAGGCATATGCTTACCAATATATATTAATGATGCCCAACAATGTGATATACACTCTATAGTTGCTCCCAATCAGGAAATCCTCCACTCAGCAGTTAGATATGGAAGGATAGTGGCAACTACCCAGAAATTTTAATTGTTTTCTATCTTGGCTACGAGCATGGTTTAACTCACTTTCTTGTTTTATATCTCCTTTATTACCCTATTAACTGACTGCTGTAGATTCTTCTCTTGTAAATCTGACTTCTAGACACATTTCTACTGTTGATTTGGCTGCAATATTTAATTGAACACTTTGGATATTTCTTGTTGTTGCTGACTGTCATATATCAAGCTATTTGGAATATTGTTTGGTGCTTATATGGTCATAGTTATAGTGTTTTCTTGAGTGAAAAAACATAATATGTAAAACATATATAATATTGCACTCCCAACAAATTGTCTAGCACACTAATAAGATTTGAATAGATAAGAACAAATCAGATATGCATATTTTATTAAAAAGGGGTTTATATGCCTAGAAATGTTGGGCAAGGAAATTTGTGAATGCAATTTACAGTCAACAAGAGAAATGCCAAACCCAAGCTTAACTGTTCTACGACCAAGGAGCACGACTTCTCTTCAAGCTCATTATGCAAATAATGACGGAGAATGCTGGAAATAACTTGTCCTTCACACTTGAAATTCTATAGAGCCTATCACACAGAAATTTGTAAAAGCACTACAAAATTTCATGTAGCTTGATTTTTCACTCTTTTTGATAGATTTTGAGTTTTTGTGAGGTTTCTAAGGATGTTAAGTCCAAAGCAACTTCCTATTTAGATTTTCTTATGTTGATAAACATCAAGTATATGCTTAGATTTGGATAAAAAGGTGAGGATATGCTTAATGTTTATGGATTTGACTTGCAACCATGTGAGATGAATTCTAATAGTGGAAACTACTTGACAAGGAGAGAACCCCATCAAGCTGTATCCCTTATTTGAAAGTGAGACTTCTGAAATATGATGGCATATATTTGATGTAATTTCATTGTAGTACCAAGAATAATAAATGAGTATACCTTGGCAACTTAGTTTATATTTCATGTGACTGGCTAAGGCTTATGATGGGGTGATGAACTTGTTGACATGGTAAATTTATTCTTTGGAAAACTTAATTATACAACAAAATGCACATTCATTCTAATTCTATTTTTTAATAAATTGTTGCATTTAGATATGTAGTTGCCAATGTATTGTGTATACATGGGAATAAACAACATGAAATAATATGGATCTTAGGAGGAGGAGGAAGTACATGTAGAATAGATACATTTATGTAGATTATAAATCGTGATAGCACATGATCACAATAATGATTATCATTAGACATGCTCACATTAACGACCGTTGTTAGGCACGTTCACATTTATGCCCCTCCCTCTCATTAGATCATTTAGTGTTTAGTAACTCCCACTCATAAATATCAATCATCGAGGATAGTAACTCCTCTTTTCTTGGATTCCTCTAATATCTAAATTGGCTACAAAAAAGGCTCTTACGCATTCAAGGAGGGGATTTTGTGAAGTGTGTTATTTCTATTTTCAGGAATTCTAGAAAATAATGTTTGGGCCAAGAGTAGAACCCATACTACCTTAGATTTTGCCTGAATTGGCATCCATACATTTTCAGGGAAGTTTCTATTCAACATACTTATTTTCTGGGTTATATGATGTTCAACACCAAACTATTTGCTGCTAAGATTTACTTTTGTTCTTCAAAGTCTACCATCAGTTTTGGTTGAAATCTCTGGTATTTCATTGTCGTTGTGATTCTTCATCTCTTTGTAGTACTCTTAAAACTGTTTAAGAATTTAGTTTTTTTTCAAATTTAAATTATGATAACATAATTATGGGTTGGCTCAAAACAACAACCGCCTCTTTAACTCTGTTATGTGCCCAAAAATGACCTTACATGTGCCCAGGCCTTTGATATAGGGTTTTTCATGAGCCCAGGATTGCCAAAATGTACCCGAATTTACTATTTCCACCACTTATATCCTCAAAAAAATCCCATGCCTACTTCTCTCACTCTGTCTCTTCCCACAGTCCTAACAATAATTCAATTTACTCACCTTTCGACTACTGGAGTATGTCGGGAATTAATGTTACTGCTTTTTTGATGGCTTGTATATACCCAGATTAAGGCTTTATAACTCTGTTTACCCACACACTTTCCCCTAACATCTCGATTCAACCCAGGATTGGATTCAAGGCCATTTCTTGTTGTTCTCATCCATGGAACCAACCCAGAATGATCCCCGAAAACCCGAGTGAATACCCTCTACAATTCAGTCAAATACAACGTTGAGGAGAAGTAGAGAATCTTAGAAAGAAAAAATTGTGGCATTTTTCAACGTACTAGTACATTTGACCCCAACAGCATGTTCTCTTGTAATCCAGTAACCCAAAGTTGGGTGATCTCCAACCGCACTCTTAAATGCAAAGAAGAACTTCAACTGAAATTAGAAGGAAAAGAGAAGAGAGTGAGGGTTCTCTTTGGGATGATATCACTAATAGCAACCAATAGAATACTAGTGACTACATTTAAGGCAGTGTTCTTCCCCATGTTTTAGGCTTGAAACTTGCAACATCAGACTTGATGCAACCAATAAAACATTCACAAGTCCTGTTAAGCACATCACACCACCTATGACATCTTGTAGCAGCAATAGGGTGGTATTTGGAATTTTCTAGAGACTTTTTCTAAGCGTTTCCAACTGATATGATGATGCATTCAGTCAATTCAACACACATTTTGGAGGGATGCTCCGATGTAGTGTCCATATATTTGAGACTGTTCAATATAATTCCATTCATTTCAATCTATTGCAACCGAAGTACAAATAAGAAAGGGATTGTTCTTGGTTGGTTGTTGACAGTATATGGAGAATTAACTATAGACAACACCATACAGAGCCTCCAAATTTCCAAATATAAATGTGTTATGGAACCCATCTTACAACTATATAACAGCCCTGGTATTAGTCAACCTTACGATATCTATGTGCAGAATTTGCAATCATACAGTTGTTTACCTTCAATTCATTTTGTTTGCAGACTTTGAACTTCAACGCCATGCACCCAGACCTATTGATTAAGGCTAGCACCTAGGAGCATTCTAAGGGTCACCTCAGTGAATGTATATTTTGTAGTTGATATATTTATCACGGAGCTTGATGATGGGTACGAGTCTCTTCGTCTATGAAAGGGAAATGAAGATTTAACATATTTTTCCTGATCTTGGTATGATGTGATTGTTAAGGGGCGCTTCAATCTCTGAAAATGGTTTAAGCTTTGATGGATTTCTTGAATATGTTGAAATTATTTTCAAACATGATTCTATTGAGAACATCAAAGCTGGAGAATTAGCAATGAAGGAATTGGGTTATGGCACTTAGAAGGATTTACGACTGTTAAAAATGGCTTATGAAGCAATTTTCAATTAAGGATTTTACATTCTTAGATTTTGGAGACTTCCTGGATTTTCTTAGAAGTCACATTTTTTCAGTTTCCTGAAAAAATAATTAAAACACTGGTTGTGTTTAACAGGGAAACTTACCATTAACATCTTCTATTGCAAAGAACTAATTGTCAGAACTTTTATCACAAGCAACATGGAACCTTGGTGATAATGCAATGCTCACTAGATAAGAAGTCAATGTTATTTTGCATAAGCAGTTTCCTCCAATCAGATTTGAGCTATAATATAGTTATTCTTTTGAGGAAATCATGAATTATAGAAGGAAAAAAAAATATGAACAAAAGAAGCCAAGGTATTCAACCGCATTACTGGCAAGGAGCAACATAAGTGATCGATCAAGTCCGAGTTCAGCTATTACTGAAAAGTGGACATATGAGCCTGTACAAATAGATGGAGCATGTGGCCTCATGACTAGTGTAGATGCTTTGATGCACTTTATAAAAGAACCTATGCTATCATATCTGGAGGAGTGGTCACACTGGGAACATGATTTTGCTCCTATGTTTGGTCCAATTTTGACTAGTTGGACAAAGAAGGGAACAGTAATGATTTGCTTTGTCTTATGTTAAAGGTGTTTGTGTTTAGTTAATTAAAAAATACCTTTAATTATACATGGATATTATGGTAGGCCATTAATAGATCACAATTGTGTGGCCATTCAGTAGTCAATAGAAACCCCACTGCACCATGTATATGGCTTACCCATTTGGGCCTGATACTACTACCATTTTTTCAGTTCATGTGGTGCTTCTAGGTTATAACTTAAATGTTGCTTTTCCAGTTGAATTAAAAATTTACTGACATATATAAAAATTTCTATGTATTCACTAAACAAGCACAAATTCAAAATTGCATATGGAACCATGACAATGGAAGGGCCAAATTCTCCATAGAATTCCCAAAACATTAATGCTATGGCATTTTGTCAAACAAAACAATATAAGTGAAAAGATATATGTTTCATATCTCTTACACAAACCTAGATAATGCATATTTGTTCCTTAACACCGGACACAATATTCAGCCCTCGGCTTATGATGTTGCTAGTGTATAGATTTTACAATTCTTGAGATGGGTTACATCAACAGTGATAAGTAGCAGCAACCAAAGCAGAGATTGCAGTAATGAATTGAGGCCATTTATGAAGGAAAATGATTGCATACAAGTTGGTTTTTGCATCAAGCAATAAATGGGGAAAGGCACCTCAAATCTAACTCAACTGAACCAATCCGAGAAAAAAACTAGATGATAAACTGAAATAGGAATAGAAGTAACTAACTATATGTGATCACAACATGGTAACTTTACTTTATTATTTTTAATATTTATTATGTTAGAATACCTAGTACAACTGTTACTTAGAAATAAATTGGAAGTATAGGGAAGTTGGATTTTAATAGATTTGTATATACTATACACCATCAAGAAGTTAAGAAAGATGGATTTTAGTTTTTTGATCTTTTATTATAGTTACTTCCTCTTCACTGATGAGGTCAATCATCAGTGTAAATATCCCTCATCACTCAGACAAGATTCTTTATCAGTTCAGTCAAATCCATCACGTGTCTATCTAAACATGCATAGATATTTGGAAGTTGGATATTGTTGCATAAATGCATCTTTTTTCTGAGGAAAATCATTAATGACAGGAATAATAGCAGTGCACTAATCCATCACAGAAGTTTAGAGACACAACTTACAAGTATTACTTGAATTGGTAGGAGTTTTCTTAATGTCGGAGAAAATATCGCAGTCATCAGAAAAAAAATAGAGAATGATAAAAAAAGCATTCTAAAGGGAATGATATTGAACCAAAAAGAGGGCCATATGGTTAAGGGACATTTTGGCATAGTTAAGTCCAAAGGATACCAAGAAAGAAGCAATATTTATGACCTAGCATTGGGGAAAATTATTAGTCCCATTAAATGATGTTTATCAATGAACTGCAGAAAGGTCTAATTCTGTGAGGAAGATATGTTGTCAATACAGGTCATTAGATGTAAATAGTTACGCCATTGAATCCTTGAGAGGAAAAAGATAGGCCCTTAACACCTTGTGATTGTAATCAAGATGACATGCTAATTTCTTCATTATTTGTTAATGGCATCTGAATGGGTGGAACATATAGAAAGACCTGGATTCATTTTGCTTAGTGAAAAATCAACATTTTAGATATATTCCCACTTTCACCATTACTTCAAAATTTGTTAGGCTGCGCATGAAAAGTTTCTTGGCATGTGAACAAACCATTTTAAATAATGACTCATGAGTCTACATGTTCTGTTGTTAATGATGTGATTCATGTTATTAGACTAACGTTATTGTTCCTCTATTTTTACAATATTTTATAAATCAGTGAAAGATTCTCTAGTTTTTACAATTTTTTTATATTGAAGTGAAATATTCACAAAGATTTTACAATATCTTATAACTTAGTGAAATAATCACCAATATTTTACAACATTATACAATAAAATGAAAGATTCACAAGGATTTTACAAAATTATATAATAAAAAGAAAGATTCGCCAATTTTTTATATATATACATATTATATTATTGATAAAATCGCCTTCAAATTTTCCTATATATCGGAGAGTTTCACCCATTTTTTATACATATAAATATAGGGGGGTTCTTAAAATCATCCCCGAAGAGAAAGTACCAGAACCACAAAAATTATTGGTATTGGAGGAAGCACTGAAGGCTACCCCATCATGCTTGTGGGCGACTCATAAAAATACAATTACTGGATGGACACAATGTCGACAGTTGATTACAGTACGCTTCAGTGATGCAGAAATATATCATACTGGGAGGTACAATGGGGGAAATGACCCTAGTGGCCATTTGATGGAATGCCATACTTTGTGGGCATCATGACCAAAGGATGAATGGGTCCATGCCTTTGTCCACACATTGAATGAAATGCCAAGATCATGGTATGTATTGGTAGAGTTTTGCAGAGAAATAACCACTTGGAAGGAGTTGATAGTTTGCTTTACTCATACCTTTAGTTTCGTGGATGCCAATCGTGATGTCAATAATGCGCTTCAAATCATCAGGGATGTGGTATTAAAGTTAGTACCAGTTTCATATCCACATGCACATTTCCAGATGCAATCGATGATGGAATGTTACAATGTGTTGAGCAGAACTGAGGATGATGATGAGCTATAGAATATCAATATTCCAGAAACAGAAGGGAGTAGGGATGTTTCAACACCATATATACTCACTAATCCCATGAATCCGCCACTGAAGATTAGAAAAGTAAACATTGGGATGAAGGAGAACACAAAATTTGCAAGTGTTGGGGATTACTGGGAGCAAGAGACCTTGAAAAAGAACATAGATCTATTGCATGAATTTTAAGAACTATTTCCAATGAAGTCCTTGAAAATGAAGGGGATACTGGGTGATTTAGGGGAGATAAAAATCCTACTAAAGCCATATGCGAAACTAGTAAAACAGAGGTCGTATCGCATGAATCAACGATGCAAAGAAAGAGTCAAGGCTGAGATTGATCGGATTTTGGATGCTGGAATCATTGATCCAATGGAAGAATCAGAATGGATCAGTCCTATGGTGGTACAAGACAAGAAAATGAGGTGGGCAGAGGCTGTGCTAGTTGTGGATTACACCACCGTGACAACAACAAGGTTCTTATTTGATAATATTGTGACATGGTTTGGATGCCCCAGGATACTAATGAGTGACCAAGGTAGTCATTTCATCAACAACACAGTAAGAGCATCGATGAAGGAGTTGCAGATAAAACACAAGAAAAGTAACTCATGTCCTCCATAGGAAAATGGAATTGTAGAAGCATTCAACAAGATCTTGGAGCATGCACTTACAAAGGTATGTAACACTAACCGAGATGACTGGGATTTGAGGATTCCAACAGTATTGTGGGCATATCGCACCACTTGCAAAATATTAATGAGACATACACTGTTCAAATTGGTATATGGGAAAGAGGCAATCATGTCTATGGAGTACATTATTCCCAGCCTATGCATTGCAGCCGCGGCAGGAAAGGATGATGAAGCAACATTAGAGGAGCATGTGGCGCAGTTGATATAGCTTGAAGAGGACAAATTTATTGCATATTTCCATCAGTGCATCGAGAAGGATCGATAGAAGGATTGGCATGATCGCCACATAAAAAACAAATAGTTTCAATAAGGAGATTTGGTGCTTCTATATGACATCAAGTTCATGAGTCATCCAGGTAAGTTACAGATGCACTAGTTAGGTCCATATCTTGTTAATCCCATTACTTCTGGGGGGTAGTTTAACTACATCAATTAGATGGAGCGGTGCTTCCAAAACTGGTGAATTGTAACCAACTGAAGCCTTATAGGATAGGGCCNTTGAGGCACTGTGCAATGAAAAAAAGGGGGGGGGGGATAGATAGCTAGAAGAAGAGCGCACCAGGAGGAAGTGGATGCGCAAATAGGGGAGTCAGTAGTGCAAGTAGGGGAGAGAGTAGCATAGTTAGGAAGATCTGTTGCAATAGCTATAGGGTCGTGACATAGTCAAATCAACAATAAATGTATAATATTTAAAGCAATTAAGCAATGCTGTGTGTTGAAGTGACACGTATTGATGGTGGATCTGACTATTGGGTTGACAAGATCGAAGAAATATTTAGGAAGTTAATGCAAGATTTGGTCATGATGGCCACAGTTGATTTGGTAATGATACAAATGGATCAACTGGATGCTATAAGAAGGTGCTCGACGTGGATTGAAAGCACAATATTGCTAAGTTGAGTTGCAAGGATTGTTGAAGCAGAATTAAGTTTTAGCGCTACCGAGTGAATTGTGAGAGTTGCAGAGTAAATAAGAGGGTGTGTCATGACTATGGGGAATTGTTGCAGCATGCAGAGCAACCTAGACATAGTATATATTTCAAGTGAGAGGGACTCACTACTCATAATAGTCACCATTGTCGAGGAAGTTTCCAGTATACCGGTTGGATCATCGTCGGTCTCGAAGAAGAAGCGACAGGCATAGAAGTCGAGCTCTCCAGTGCTAACAAAGAGGCATATAAGAACATCTATAAGGGAGTAAGAAGATGCAGCTACACAGAAGGGGCCATCTAGCTCTGGTGCCATAGAGTCAATGGTATGAACTAGGGTCTCCATTAAGGACATCCTGGGCTACATTGCTCCCACCCAACCCGGTGCGCAGCCTTGATGGCTAACCAAGAATCATAAGTATCAATAGAAGATGCCATCGCTTCCAAAAGGGATGGTGTGCAACATGGATATTGTCTAGCATTGATGAATATGAAGTATGATGACCATGGCATGTTGGCCTTACAGGATGTAGTGAATGATCCTTATGAGTCTTTTGCCTGAGTCGCAGGTGGGTCCATAGTGTGTATCCTATAGGAATGGGCGCAAGGGTTGGATAAAGCTGGATTTATAGGGCTCATCAACATGCCACATTTTTGGTGGTTGAATGAAGCAAACACATGTGTCAAGAAACTCTTAGATTTCTTTCATGAATGGATGTTGTGGTTGGACACACTAGTCGCAATCATCATGGATTTCATCTCGGATATTACGGGATTGCCAAAATATGGGCCAGACCCATTGTAATATTTTAAAGAATGGAGTAAGATGCAAGTAGTAGCACAATCTCAGCAATGGAGGCTCAGCTACAATGACTTGTCAAAGTTGTCAATGACGCAACCGACGCAGGCCCCAAGGAAATGAAGAAGTCTGCGTAGGAGGGATTCAAGGAGGTAAGATCTAAGTTGAATTTTGTACATAATGTTGTTTTGAAATGAGCACTAGAGAGCGCATATGTGTAGGAATATGTGTCAACTAGCACTGAGCCATAGGTCATGAATGTTCAGATTCCCCCAACTGTGATTGACGCTAGACGAGAGGATGTGAATTCCTCACTGTGGTAGCTGTAGAGCATGCATTGGATATCAACAAGTTGTCTACCCAGAACTTAGTCCACATGCAGCAGGTCACCAACCAGGAGTTGGCCGATAGCCTGAAGGATATCAACGAATAGTACTTGCGGTAGCAAGAGGAAGAGGAAGCACTGCAGAAATAGGTAGAGGAATTGCACCATGCAAAGGAAACGTTGACGACAGACCAAGCACAGGAAATTGAGGCACTAAAGAAGGAACAAGAGGAGCTAAAGATGAAGATCGCAGAAGAGATCATAGAACTAAAGAAAGGAACCAACATCATTGTGATTGAGAAGCCACACTTATTTTCTAGTTGAGGGAAAGTGGAACAGGCCATTACTGATTCTTGTCAGTACATCCATGAAATCACTATGGAGTTGGATGCGGTAGAAAAGGCAAAGTGAATCGAGGAATTTATTGCATAGTTACATCTAGACAACAATATTTTGAATTCTCTTGTCTACCCAGACACACCACCAGATAAAATTACGAAACGGAAGGGTGCCATCGAGGATATCACGGCACAGCTTGAAGAAATGGACCAGGATTCCAAAACGATTACTGAAGTGACGACACAATTTTGGGGTAGTGTCGTTCAAGATGAACAGTTAGAGAAAATGGCAAAGCAGTTGTAGGAATCCAAGGGCCAGTTGGAAATGGTGAATAATGCCACTAATTATTCATATTACGTGGTCAACAGAGTCAAAGGAGTGGCGGCAATGAGTGGGAAAGGCTCAAGAGCGACAACGAAAGTGCAATGACCAGCTCGATGAGTTCCAAGAAATTGGAGCCCAATTGTCGATGAAAGAAGACACTGCACTGCAGGCTGTGCAGGAGGGTAAGAAGGAAGTGAATGCAAAGAGAAGCAGGATTTGCTCGAAAGTCAGGACCTTGCTGAGAAAACTAAAACATAAGTAAAGGAGATCACTCAGTAGTACGACGACTTCAAGCTTAAAATCAATGAGTACACCATGTCCAAATGATGTGGCATGAGGGCGAGACACAAGATTGTGTTGGGGGCCTATTGGTAGGGGTTTTGGGATAAGTTAGTTGCACAACATTATGGATGCTGAACAAGCTCAAAAGACACCGCACAAGTGAAAGATGGTCTGCAAGGCGGAAGATAGACCATTTTGAATATTTTGTGTGTTTTTTTTTGTACTTTTGGACCATATTTTGTGGATATTGGTCATTAGTTGGTAGAATCAGTTAAGAATTAGTTACAAAATCGTCCAAGTGGATCATGAATGTAAAGGCGCAAGCCTATAAATAAAAGAAGCATAGTAAATGTAAAAACAATCATAGAATGAGAATTGAGAGCTTGAAACTCAATTGAGTTGTTGTGTTTTTTGGATCCGTGATTGATTGCAAAGAAATAATATGAGAAGACAGAGGTTGATCTGAATTATTGTTATCTTTTTGTCTCTTTCTATCTTTCTGGTTTTGTTGATCCAATGGTGAACATGTGCGGCATGGATCTATGATGTGATGTTTATTACTTAGGAATAATGTTATCTTTCTAGATCGGTTTGCGAAACCAAATGGTCATTTATTTTATAAATGAATGATGTGATCTGTTAAAGAGAAATGATGAATGGTTTTATTGATGGTTAAGTAATTGGTTAGATCTGGTAATTAATTTGATGAATTGTCGATGCTGATAGTTCTCTTCTATTCTATAAAAACTTGGTTTTGTCAGGCCTCCCTTGAACATCTCGATTGAGACTTCATCCACTTCGCAGGTGTTGCTAGATAGGTTAAAACCTGTCTAGGATGGTGCTTAGGGAGATTGCAATGAGTTGAGTGTTGACAGAGTGGGAACCCCTATCCACTGGGTTTTTGTTGGTTGGATTTGCGCCAACACTCGACGCTATTTTACTAAGGGTTTAATGATCATGAGAACATCATCAAAAGCGTGCAGAATCTTTTTCATGCTTTAAATAGAGCATGCAAAAGAAAAAAAGTAAGCTCAAAATGGGTTCCTTTTTCTTAAATTTAGTCCCCCTGGCTCGAAAATGAGTTAATTTAAAACTAGGGAGAACTCTTCTGGCCATAGTGAACTAGAGTATTCATTTTTCATAAGTAATCCACATGGTATAGAAAAATGGTTAAAATTATATCTATGTGGATGTTCCTTCAAGTCCTTTAACAAGTTTTGACTGAACAAGATAACTCAGAAATATTGTCAATTTAAAGGAGTCTAATAAGAGCTTAAAGAAAATTCCATATACCTTTCTCGTAAAGGTTTATTGAGCCCATAAAGGTCAACTTGTGGCATCCTTTTTTTAATGATATCAAAGGAGATATGGAATAATGCTCATAATGGGAGGAAACGAGTGTCAGAGGCATGCAGAACTAGTTCCAAGCACAAGGAATAAACATATGTATAGTGCAAGAAACATGAGTAAGATAAGGAGACTCAGGGGGTGTCTCCTCCACGTAAAGGGTGTCAAGTTGCAATGGTAAAATGATACAAGGTTGAGAGACAATGAGAGCATAGATGAGGGATTATATAATGAGCTAAAAGAGTTAAATATGACATCAGGCTCATGAGTGCAAGCAAGGTAGATACAAATGTAGTTACAACTTAAACTAAAAAATAGGATCCTTATAGGGAATGGACAAAAATATATGAGAAACAAAGGCATGAGGATTATTCTCAATGTTAGGGAAAAACTATAAAGGCTCCTGAGCCTATTAGAAAAAATCAAAATGGATACCAAAAGGCCATAGTGGTGTTATCTAGGGTGACCCGTGTTAGGTAGGATTCATTGTTTGATTGCTGCAAAATGCATGAAGAGATGTCTAACACACCAATATACAACAAGTTTGACCCTACGGTGGATTCAAGTGGCACACGGCTGAAATGAACCGTAACAGAGGGGAGGGATACAACTATTTTCAATTTTCGAATATATTTGAAGGAATCGAGAAATATGTCAAAAAAGACCAAGAATCAAACATGAATCTAACTAAAACTCCTATCTCCAAGAAACAATAGTACTAAGATAATATAGAAAATAAAATATTTGATATAGGTCACTTTTGTAGAAATATTTTCAACTTCGCCTTCTTCAATAATAGGCATAAACAAGGCAAAGCTAACTAAGGAAGACTATATAGTGCCGAGTGTTTGAATTATTGTGCCATTGATATTCAGGGAATGAGTGCAATTAGATTTTATTTTTATGCAGTGTAAAGGAATGAATAATACACACTGAACAAGACAAATTCCATAGGAAAAAGATAATTATTGCTCAGTATAATTACAATATACACTTCATTAATCCCAGCAGTATATAACATGGTTACATAAAGGAGAATTAGAATCATGTGGATAGGATTTGAATCCACCAAATCAATTTGACTGCATGGCTAACTAGAAGTGTTTAAATCACTATTAGAGCTCACTAGATCAAATCTAGTTGTCTAATTCAGTCTCTCAATCAATTATAAGCAGTTAACCTAGTCTAACTGATGTGGTAGGTGAGAAGTAAGTGAGAATAGGTTCCTTCCCACATGCAGCCATGAAGGACTGGCGCTAACTTAACTGAAGGACATCTAACTAAATGTAGCTTGAGCAAAACTTAGCTTGACTAGTCACCAACTATAAAAAACTGAAGGAGGTTGGTGCTGACACTCCTAGTGGTTCATAAACTGCTGGGATTGTGGTCTAGGAGGTGCATAAAATAATGCAAGAAGGTGTAATCAGATGCATTTAGCCTCTATCTATTTTCCTCACACTCTAGTGATGGGTACATGTGGCCCCATTAGGACAAGTGGATCTAATGGTACCANAATCCTAACTGGGACAATTGCGGGCCCTAGAAACAATTCCCAAAAGTCACACATATAAAACATAAAAGAATTAAAAATGTTTCTTAATAAACCGATGAAATAGAGGAAAATCTCATGGGAAAACCCCGCCTCAAATTAAGTAGGGACAGGAAAAATGCAAGCTATCTTTATAAGAAAATAAGCTTCCTCATGAGAAAATAACTTGCCAAAACTTTGCTGCAATTTGCAGCACTATGCAATAGTATGGTTCTTTTGTGCAACAACATCTTGAAGCTGTACATGTGAACCTCTCAATTTCCTTCTAAATTGATGGATGTTGTATTTGTTTCTTCTGTATGGAAGAGGTAGAGAATGATCAATTTTATTCTTCTGTGGGCCAAGCAGTTGATAAATTGCTATCATCATGTAGCACTTTCCTAGAACCTTGTTGCACCACTCTTTATGGAGTGAATCTATGAGAGATAGAGAAACATGCTCATTCTGATACTGGGATCTAGTTCTCCTTCGGTCTTCTGGATTCCCAGTACTATCCCCAACTACAACAATGAGCTTTTGAGACCATCTAGGATTAGGCCATTGGTTTCGAATGGTTGCTGGATCTGGATCTAGAATCTCATGAGGTTCAACCTCAATAGAAAGATCATGTTGATCTTGATCCTCTTTATATAAATATGAAACATGTAACAAATCATCTTCATAAAAAGGTAGTGGAAGAGTAATTATACCTTCTTGTGCTTCGAATGGTGGTGGACCACACAACTGATATTCTTCAAACTGAATACTCCTCTTAATGAAGCATTTCCTAGTTGCAACCTCCATCAACTTGTATTCTTTTGCATATTTTGCATATCCTAGCAGAATGCATTCTCTACTTTGGGCTTGGAAGGCCTTTCTCTTATCGATGGGAATTCTGGCCCAAGATTTGGAACCAAAAACTCTCAAGTGAGAGAAATTGGGATTATGCCCATGCAGTGTTTTGAATGGGGTGGCACCAACCATTGATTTATGAGGCACTATATTTTGTAAGTATGAAGCAAAGTTTACAACTTTTTCCCAAAGAGAAGGAGGAAGATTCTTGGCATGGAGAAGACATGTTTCCATCTCCTTCAGTGATCAGTTTTTCCTCTTAGCCACACCATTCCAATGTGGTGTGTATGGAACTGAGTGTTCCATTTGAATCCCCTATGATTCACAATAATGATGGAACTCTCTTTTAATATATGCTCCTCCTTTATCAGATCTCATGGACTTGATTTTTTTCCTGAAACTATTCTCAATCATAGCTTTAAAAACTTTAAAAATTGAAAAAACTTCCAATTTCCATTTTATGAAGTATATGTAGTAGAACCTAGAACAATCTTCAATAAAAGTAAGGAAATACCTGCAACCATTAATTGATGTTGTGGGAATTGGTTCTACCACATCACTATGTATCAAATCAAGTATAGAGGCAACCCTATGTGCCTTCCCAACTTCTTACCTCCTTTTTGGATGCTTTAACTTAGCAACCGAGACATACTCCATCGAAAGTTTGGATGAGAGGAAAACCTTTAACCATTTTATCATTGTGAAGTTGTTGGAGATATTTGAAATTGAGATGACCAAATCTCTCATGCCATATCTTACTGGTGTTGTTAGCATGAGTCAATAGAGTTGTAGGAGGTGAGACAAGAAAAAAATGTGAGAACTCATAAGCCTTAGTGGCATGATTAGAAATACCTTTCGCTATGAGATTTTCAGTAGATTTTTTTGTGATTTCAACTGAGTCTGAGTCGAATGTAAATCTTTTGGGAGATATTGTATGGGTCATCTGATAAACATACAACAAATTAGATGCAAGGGAGGGAACAGAGACACCATTTTTGAACTCACCATGTTGGGTTTTAACTGAACCTCTACCTGTTGCTGGAATTTGGGAGTCATCTCCCATGTGAATTCTAGGGCCTTCTAATAGAGTAAGAGTGGAGAAGGATTCCTTGGAAGCAACCATGTGTTTGGATTCTACAAAATTAATCAAATAAGATTTTGAATGAGTAAGGCCAGCTTTCAAGGCATGACATCTCTCATGATCTTATCTTTGTGGTCCAACATTAGACTTCTTTGCTTGATGTGGAAGATAAATGTTGTTCTGTTCAAGGAGGGTGTACAAATGGTCGATCTGCTTCTTAATGCACTGGTTTTCAGGATGAAAACCCCTCATACAATAAGGACACTTAATCTTTTCAAATGTTTTCTTCTTCTTGGAGAGCAAAGCTCCTTCAAAATACTTTTGACTCTCTTTTGGTTTCGAATCAGATGCTTTAGGATCCTTCCCCTTGTTCTTCCCTTTAGCTTGTGCATTGGTAGAGTCCGAAATCCAAAGATCTTCGTTCTTGGAAGTTTGGAGGACTCCCATTTGGAACAATTTGTCCTACTCCTATATTAATGACTCGAAAAAGGTGTCAAGTGAAGGCATATTCCAATTGGGGATGGAAGCTCTTCTAGAATTGAAGGTAGAGACATAGAAATAATACTCAGAACCAAGTTGGTTGAGCACTGAGAGCACAAGTTTCTCATCCTTCCTCTCTATTCCACACTGCTTACATTGTAGTGCATGAGAATTGAATTTAGTAAGAAAATGTTGTATGGTTTCGAAAATGTTGGGTTGCAATGATATTAGATCATTCTCTAGAATATGTCCTCGAAGCTCATATTGCTTTCCAAACAAGAATTCAAGCTTCTCCTAATATTATTTGGGAGTATTCAATCCCTCAAGATGAAATAGAAGTTATCTAGATATGTGATAAAAAAGGAATCCAAAGGCTTCATCCAACCGGTTTAAGAACTTGTTTTTCTCGGTAGGATGATGTGGTTTTGTCTCTCAGCCCATGGTCATCCTATACAATCCAATATTGCACAAGGATGCCTACATATCTTCCATCCAATCAACATAGATGAAGGGTGTTAAGATGCGGGGTAAGAAAGCTTGAGAATCGATCAATTATCCTTCTGATCAGTCAATTATTTCAATAAAGCTATGTATCACCTATAAGAAAACACTACAAACACAAAAAAAATTCACACTATGTCAGAATCAAGCCTTCCATATCAACATGTACACTTTCTCAGGGTCCATCATGTATGTAGAGAGTTCTATGAAAGAATCTAGAGTTAGCAATGCACACGTTGTGGGACTTATATGGAAATCCAACTACTTTTGGTGTACAATGGAGAATGGATATACTTGCTTCTTTCATGAGGAGGCTTTGATACATTTTTGAATTATTGTTCCATTGATCTCCAGGGAATGAGTGCAATTAGATTGTATTATTATGCAGTGTAAGGGAATGAATAATACACATTCAATAAGACAAATTTCACAAGAAACAGATAAGTATTTCTCAATATAATTATAGTATAAACTTCATTAATCCCAACAGTATACAACAATGTTACATAAAGGAGAAATTGACTCATGTGGATAGGATTTGAATCCACCAACTCAATTTGAATGCATTACTAACTAGAAGTTTCTAAATCACTATCAGAGTTCGCTATATCAACTCTAGTTGTCTAATTTAGTCTCTCAATCAATTATAATCAATTAAACTAGTCTAAATGATGTGGTAGGTGAGACATAGGTGAGAATAGGCATATTCCCACATGAAACCATGCAAGCCTGGATCTAACTGAACTGGAGGACATCTAACTAAATGTAACTGGAGGAGAAATTAGATTCAGTAGTCACCAACTACCAACAACTGAAGCAGGTTGGTGTCGAGACTCCTAGTGGACCCTAAATTGTAGGGATTAGTCTAGTATGCGCATAAACTGATGCACGAAGGCACAATCAGTTGCAGCTAGCCTCTATCTGTGTTCCCCACACTTTAGTGACTGGTACATGTGGCCCCATTAATCCAAGTGTACCCAATGGTACTAGTGGACCCAATAATAACTAAATGACTCCCAAGTTAGGGAAATATAATCTAATAGACTAGTTTGGACAAGGGAGGATTATGAATCCTAACACCAAGGCTTGAGGATTTACAATCAACAAGATCCAAATAAAGAGGAATATCAAAGTTTGAATAAGTGATGGATTTTGTAGGAACAAACTTAACATCATGGGAGTAAACAATTCTACAAACAAAATCAAACTCAGTGGGAACATTGGCTTGTTTTTCTATTATAGAGTCAAAAGACTAAAAAATACCAATATTTGAGAATCGATCATCAGAAATATT
Source organism: Pseudotsuga menziesii (assembly GCA_001517045.1). Taxonomy (NCBI): domain Eukaryota; kingdom Viridiplantae; phylum Streptophyta; class Pinopsida; order Pinales; family Pinaceae; genus Pseudotsuga; species Pseudotsuga menziesii. The sequence continues at coordinate 251,130 of LPNX010525053.1, read as the reverse complement.
AGAATCAAAAGGAAAGTTGGGGATGGATCTAACTGTAACTGAGTCAACATCTAAAATAATTTTAGACTATATCATAGAATCTAGGAAAAATCATCTGAAGGAAGTATATCATTCCATATAGGACACATGTACGAACATTCAGTTGAATAACTAGGGTGGAGAATTAGTTCCAATGCCCCCATTGGATTGATCACCTATTTAATTGTTTGGAAAAAAACCAAATAAGGTAAGCATAAGTGCATAGGATCCTTCTCAATAGAAATCAGACAAAAGGGATATGAGGTCACATAATTCAACAGTTGCAGGGTAGACATGTTTACCAAAATGTTGGGAATTGACAAAGGATATATTTGGTCTAAAGTCGGGTAATGAGAGGGATAAAAAATGTCAGCTGATCAAAAGTGACAGGTTGTCATTTTCAGGAGAATACATCACATTGTAAAACGTAGACACCATAACACTCATAGCATAAACATAATCACACCCAAGGAGTATATTGAAGTCTAAGGGGTCCTCAATAACCATAAAATCGACTAAGACAATATTCCTACCCAAAGTAATAGGGGATTGAGAAAGAAATCCGAAAGTTTCACTAGGTATTGTAGCAAAATACATTGGCTAATTATCATCTGGCATGAGGTTAGGAGATCCCATACCTCTCCAAGAATGCATAGATAAAATACTAACAAAGGATCCTTGATCTAAAATACAATCAGAAACCATGTAGTGTTTAACTTGGACCTTTATTTGAAAATGTGCAACAAAAGGAAGACAAAACTCAACTAGACTATTCCAATCAAAGAAAGAGATCTGAGGGCTTAGTGTGGGTTCGTTCGAAGCAAAGTAAGTGCCCCATTGTTTATAAAGTTATGAAATTGCAGTGAAGAAGACATGTTTAGTAGACAAATCACCCTCCAAAGGAAGAGTGATATTGACCAAATATTGCATTGGTTCAACCACTAATTCATCAACCAAAGGTTGAATAGGTTGTTGAGAATTCATAGGTTTTTCAGGGGCAAAAGATCCTTGAGATTCAGACCACACTCTTTGTATGTCTGCAATAGTGGGGCACAAGTGAGTAAGATGATATCCTATGCAAATATTATAAGGGAACTTAGGATTGCAACCTATAGGTTTTGGTTTCTCAATAGTGTCAACATGACTTGCATTGGCTAATTGTTTCCCCCCAACATGATATGCAGAGGCTGGGTGGATTCCCTTAGCATAAAATCTAGAGGCTTGACAATTGGTCCATTTCTTTCATGTCTTCTTCTTGTCCTTCCTCCTTATATTCCTTTTAGATGTTGGTTACTAGTATCAAATCTTTCTCCACATTAGATAGAAGGACAAGGAGATGATGTTATTGGTTAAGGGGGGACACCATTTTGATGCTCTCTATATAAGTTTCTTACTTGAGAAGCATCAAGATCAATTAGGGGAGTCAGAGTAGAAAACAAACAAACTAGATACCCAAGGGTGAATCCCACAATATTAAGAGTGGCCATAAAGGGAGCACCAACATTCCAATCAAATGGATAAGAACAAGAATCCCCTTGCACAGGGTTCCCTTACTTGGTTTCCATAAGAATACTAGCCATAGTTTTTGACTCAACAAGAAATAAATATTTGAGGCTAACTGAAAACAAACAACACAAAGATCACACCACTAGAAATATTCCTAAGTATCTGACCCAGGTAAATAAATATGCCTTCCAAAGGAAAGTCCGAGATGATTAGGGCCTAGACCAGTGAAGGATGAAGGATAATTACCCGGGGTCCACAATACACCTCCTTGGGTCCAAGTGCTTGAATCATCAAACCACTTTCACAAATTGAATGTAAGGGATTTCCTCCCACATCTCTCCTGGGTACAGTGGAGATAACCCTCCACCATAAACTACGTATGATACCTAAGAGTTAATATACTAATCCTACCCATATTGTATAGAGGTTCCAACGGAATAGTCGTCAATCCAATTAGTATGCATGGGAAGGGTAGCAAATCCCAAAACTTAAACAACTCTAGAACCATGTGGGGCCAAAAGGTGGCGTTGCGTAAGTCCCTAAATCCGCATCGACTCTGGTGTATGCTCGATTGAGTATTGGAGGGGTTATCTCCTCTACTCAAACTCACATGACCTTGTGCTTGAATCCCATGTTAGAGGAGCTTTTGGGTTCACCTTTAACAAACTTAGATTTCCTAAATATATACCACTATGTTACAGTTTAAATGCTTTGGATAGTTTAAAGCCAAAACCTAATCCAAAGCACTAGCCTAAGCTAGTAGGTGATTGTCCCTAGAAAAATAAAAGTTACCAATATATTTTAAAAGCAACGTTCTTTTTAAAGGGATATGATTACTCAAGGGGTAATGGACATGAAAATAGTGATGTTTTGACTCAAATAATGTGAACAATATGAAAAATACATAAATTGAAATCAAACGTGTAATGTTGCCACTTCTCTTTCTTTTCGAAAACTGACAATGCGGGCTACAAATGCACGATTTTCTTTTTCTTTTTGAAAAAAAAGTACACATGCATGTGCAATTATGACTATGATACTATCCTAAGATGAATACACAATAAAGAACTTGTTTTTAAAATTTTCTTTTAATATGAAAAGACGAAACTGATTGTAAACAAGTAAGATCAATCTGATATGAAAGAAAAATGATTTAGATCTTTGCTCTAAACCTACAAGGTCAAGTCTCTAGACTAGCTAACTAGCTAAAGGGCTGATAACACCCAATTCAGAGAGAAAAGTTGAAATAAAAATTCAAGTAAACCACCTTTGTATAAATACATTGACCAATAATACTGAGCAAGAAAAGGATGAAAAGAAAATCATTCAAGAGTTCAGATGACTCAAAAATAGTCTATATGTATTGACAGAGGTTGAACAAAGTACCATCTGAACCAAATAAATACCAAGCATGGAGGTTAAGCACAAAAAATCATAAACCATCCCAAATTGCTTCAAAGAGATCCCAAAAATAAAATTAATATCATTCAAAATATAAGACACTACTTCTAAGGGGTCGTACATAGACCTAAGATCAACAGGGACTCCAAAAAATGAAACCAAAAACTCCCAGTCAACCCTGAAAGTGAAAAACACACTTATAGGAGGGACATGCTAGTGAACAACATGTACAATAGCACGTGGAAATTAGGTAGAAAGGGAATTCACGTGTGTGTATACAGAATACACGCACCTATATAGTCTATCACAAGCGTGTGGGTACTGCAAGCTCCAAAAATGTGAATCCAATTCCCAAATTGACAATGGAAGTGTATACAAAGACTCAATGTCCATTCCTAACTTGAAATCAAACTCTAACCTTCAAATATATTGGAAAAATAGCATTGGAGACCCCAAAGCAGATAGGATTCTCACCAGTGGAGTCACCTTCTATGTTGTTAGCGAAAATGTTGCTATTGCTGGGGTGAGGACACCAACATAATAGGGTTAATAAACATACATCATAAGTTCTACAAATACAATAATTAAGAAAAAAATAAAGGGTTAAGAGGGTGTGTACCTTAAAAACATAAGGTTGATCCAAGTCTCTCTTTGAGTCCTACTCTTGCTTTCCAATCAAGCAACCTACAAAACGACTTCAAGACCTTTCTCAAACCAATTTGACTACATATTAAAGATTGATATTCAAAAGAACATAAAATAGTGATCTCATAAACATCAATAAGTAATAAAAAATAAGATATACTTGTACACATTGATTTGTAAAGAGAAGAATGTCTAATATTTGATTAATGAATGAAAAAAGTACATAATACCTTCTTTCAATCAAGCCACCTCATGAAACCTTCAACTCTGAATCTCCTACTTCTCTCCTCCAAGAATCCCAACCTCCAAGCAATGCTTTAGGGGTAGATGGAAACTAGGGCACAAGTGAGGGTGATGAGAGTAAAATTTTTTCCAGCATAACATTACAATGGTCAAAACCATATTTCATGGTCTCCTCTCCGTCCATTATATAGAAAATGAAGAAGACTTAGGCCGAGGAACACAAGCAACAGACATGTGCAAGGAAAAAACGACGGCTGACCAAATGCAAGGGGCATTTTTTGGGGGAAAATGTCATTTTAGGGATTTTTTAGATGTCTTTGGGGCTCCAACTTGTGTTCATAAGTTTCCTAACTATTAAATGAACCATGAATGAGGTAAGTCCATCCTACTGATGTCCCAAATATGGATCTTCATCCTTAAAATGTCCTTTTGGTGAGCAACAATAACTTCATGGAATTTCATCATGCAAGTGTCATCATGCGACCAAAACATTTAAGTGTTGTCATGGATGGAGAAGTGCCAAATTTGGCTATAAAACGTTGAATACTTTCAAAAAGTTATAAAAAATGCATACATGCTATGCTAATTTACAGGTCAAGACGATTGGATTGTTTTTGAACATGTGGATCATCTACAATGAGACTGAGGATCGACGATGTCCATCGATATTAGCCAACCAAGCACATTGGAGATCGAAGATTTTGATAATAACGAACCAAGTGAGGAATTGGTGGAAAAATGGGGTAGCTCCAACAATGTTACTTACCTCTCAAATGTTGGCTGGTCATTGACATGTAAGAGACATATTATTTTCTACCGAATATTGGTGAAACAAATTTTTTCACCTGGAAACATTATAAAAATAAATATTTATGTGTAGTTCCCCATACAAAATTGTTATTAATATTAGAAATGGAAGTTTTTATATTTCACAAGAAATTCAGAGAAAATGCCTCGAAAAGAGAAAAAAAGGGGAACAAAAAAAGTACTTATGAAGGAAAAAAAACAAAAAATGGGGATGAAAGTACTTTTTTAGAATTTGAATTTAAGCACAAAGAAACTTCATATGAATAAGAAACAAATGTGATACAATTTTTGAATCTATTTCTTTCCAAATTTGATGTTGGGATCTAGTCATCTAAATGTGACGTCAATGATGGGAATTCACTATTTGCAAAATTTCTGAGGACAAGTAATGAAGAAAAAGCATTTGGGGACCAATTTTTATTTTTTATGGTCTATATAGAGATGTACCATAGATAAAGAAGGAAAGATAGAAAAAAATGGAGAAAGTGTGGGAGGAGTTCCCAATGAAATCTTTGAAAAATAATACAATAATGATTATTTTGGAGGGTGGTAATATGAAAGCACATCCACCTCAAAACTATATTTTGAGTAAGCCTTTTACTGCATCGTCCACTAGGATAGATAGTGAATTGGTACATTGAATTTGAGTTAAAATACATGAATAAACTGATATCAGTACCTTCATTGCCTCCTAGAATAGAAACCATTAAATGTAACTTATCATTGCCTCTTTCAAGAATGGGAAACATTAGATGTTGTAACCTATGGCGATTTTAAATTAGTTCATGTATTTTCCATTTTTTCCAATGATAGTGGTATTTTCATATAAATCTAACTTATTATTAGTTCAATGTGATGCTTTTATTAAATCATTTTAATCTAAGAAAATTTGGGTGATGTTTGTATTAATCTTTGGAATTTAAAATCTTCATTTATAGCTGCATGTTTGTGATCATTAAATTAATGAATGAACTTTTGTTGTCCTGGTAATATATATAATCGCATTTAAATTTGTTTTCAGTTTAGATATCACCGCAAAATAAATTATTGGTCCTTGGAGTAGAGGGATTTCTTTTTGGAGTTTGTATTTTATCAAATAGAGAAGAATTTTCCAAATAACCTTATTTTTTCCATAATTGCTATCATTATTGTGTGTGGATGTTCAGTATTGATAATATAAATGCTGGAAGAGAGCATTTTGACATTATTCTGTGGTTTTCCTCACTCGAAAACATGGAAATTAAAAAATTCCTTAATAGATTTGAATGGTTGAATAATGAGGACTTTGTAATTATTTGGGGTCAAGAGCAATGTAAACATTGTATGATTTATAATTCCTCAATTTTTGCATATTATAATGTTGGTGAAGTACTGTACATGCAAAAATTCATTCAAATATGTGCTTATCCAATACAAAGATATATACAAAAAACCATACATGTTATTTATAGATGAAGGACGATATAATTCAGAAGATAATAGCGAGGAAAACTGCTTGAAAATTCCAACTAGTTGGACATTTGATGGTTCACAACATAGAGAAATAACTATAAAAACCATGTTGTGTTCTCTGTTGAATCATCTAGGGCCTTGTTAAAAAATGAGGCATTAGTTAAAAACATTCAACTTCAGACGACCGTTAGATTTTACATAACAATTCATTTAGTGATTTGTATAGTTTGACAACTTCAACAAATTGATGTAAAATTCTTTTGTATATTTATCTTGGATAGTTATAATATTATTAATTATGTGTTCAAAAATTGCATATCTTGCAAGCAATATACTTAGAAAAATTGAAACATGATATTTTATTGATTGGATTGTGTGTCACTGTTTTTAGTTTGCAGATACTAGAAGATTAATTAGTGGTAAATAAATGTTTATTTTCTATTTCAATGGAGTTTCATTAGACGCAACTCACAAATAAATCAAAAATTCAGAGTGCCATGAACACCAGATATTGAATCAAGCACAAAGTATTATTTTATATGAACATAATTGAGGTAAATTTTTGAAAAATGATCTAGTAAATTTGAAGCAAGTGTATGGACATCTGCAAAAAAAAATGTGGAGTAGTTTTTTCCAACATTTTTAGAAAGAACAAGATTGGAAAGGGAAAAATTTAGAGCAATATTAACATAAGATGATTGTTCTTTCATAGCCATTGAGGGTTATCATGGTGATGAGAATCCTAATGTATTTCTTAAACCTTTGACCAAATTTGGGGACATTTTAATCCATGGTTATTGTTACAACTAATTTTACCACACATGTTTGATCACATATTTATGGCCTTCCCTATCCCTCTGCAGACTCTTTGGACCCCATAGACTGATATTGTACCTTTGATGTTTCCAAGTTCATCCCTTAAAACACATGTTTATTGTTGTACGTGACTTTTAACCCCATACTCGTGTGTATACACGAATATTGACCTCAAACCCACATACATCGGGATGTGTGCATAAATCCAAATATTTTTGGAGTTTTCCTTGATGTGTGTCTAAACCATTTGACTCTTGGCCTTCCATATGCCTTGAGATCACTCGAATTTGACCCTCCATTACCCCTTTGGAGTGTTATATTAGGAACTCCTTGGATACATTGAAGATGAGGAATTGAAGAGCAACAAAACTATAGTCCATTGTAGCCATTGCTTGCATATACTTGAGTCTACATCCCTTTGTCCCTTTGGAGCACTTTTTGTTCTTCCCAAGCTTGCCTTTTCTTGTGAGCTTGCTATAGAGAGATGGAGGATTGAGGTGGTGGAGGCCCAAGTGGAGGACTCAGTTTCTTCGATTTGCAGCTGCGTCGACAGAGGTTCTCACTTGTGTAATCTCTGATTTGATTAATAGAAATATCTTTTCCTATCCAATAATGTGCATTTGAATGAATATTGAATCCATGGATGTGTTTAATTGCTTATACATTATTGATTATATATGATAGAGTATATCTAACACCATATTATATAGCATGCTTTTCTTGTTTACTATTGTTGAGAGCAATTGCTAGTGCAAGCGGGATTGGAAAAAGCTCAATATGGATCTACTTCAACCGTCCGGAATAAGGTATGATTTGAGATCCTTTAGTGTTAGATGTTTGGTTTCTCTTGCATATTGGGAAGGGATTGATTTATGTGGTTTATCTGTTTGTTGTGGTACACCCCAAGGCATAGGAAGTTTCTCTTCATAACAGAATTGGAGAAACTGCTGGGGAGGTTCCTAGTTTCTTCTCTTTGGGGGTTTTTGGCATTCAATGTACTTGAATTGCTCTGATTTATCTGTTTTTGTGTCGGTTCTGGGGGCATGTTTTCCTAGTAGGGTCCTGAAGAAGTAAATTTTGTCTCAGCCTATCTGTTTACCTGATTTTTCTCTCTTTTTCTTCCTGTACGTGGGTTTTGCTTTCACAGTCACGTGTACACATGGGTTTTCTTGGAATAGTCGCGTATGTACGCAGGTTTACTGAGAACAGTCATGTATGCATTGATTTTGAGCTTTATTCAGAGGATTAAGTGTTGCTGGGTGAGTTTGGATGATTGCCGAGTCTTCTTGGATGCTTCTGGAGTCTGTATACACCCCTGTTTTGGACCAGAGACTTCTTTTAGTTTGATTTTTGAAAATGTTCTTGTCATTCATTTTCTACTTTTTTTGTTTTGATATTAGTGCATTAGGTCTCTTTTACCTTGGTGCTTTGCTTGGCTGCTGTTTGTGAGTGGTTGCAGAGTCTGAGGGTGGTAGAGTCATCCTTTTTCTTTTATATCTCATTTAATTCAAAAATACAAAATATTTTTCTTTTTGCATAGTTATGCATTGCTTGCATTTTGCATTAGAATGGTACCTGCATTAGGTTTGATTGGTGAATTATAGTCATATTTTCATATAGGAATGATTGCATATACATTTGAAAGAAAAATATTCCATTTCACGTAGTAGCATGCCCTATTTTTCATTCTACACAGTGCATTTGCATTGCTTTTGAGGTGTGCATTTTAATTCTTGTTGCGGCATAACTTCATTAGTTGCACATCCATTTACCCTTTGAGTATTACAACCAATTAAAATCAATGCATAATAAAATGAATACACTATTTTATTTTCTAGGGTGCATCAACAAGATTAGGTTTTAGGGTCTTGGAATAGTTCATTGCAAGTTAATTCTCCAAGACCACTAAACAAAACAAATAGGTGTCTGTCCAAGTGAGAGTGTGAAACCCTTAGTATAATTAATGTTTCTCAAAACGCTACTCTTACATGGGAGTTAAGCACGAGGCAGTGCACGTGATTGTGACTCGAATGACCCTTGGTTACTTTATGTGAGCACCGAAGATATTTCTAGGATTGTATTTGTATCTGGGGGCCTTTGAGGTATTGGATGGTGCACCCTTGGGGTACCAGTTGTGATTTCAGGATTTGGGATTTTCTACCCTACCCATATGGTCAATCCCTCTTGTGACTATCTTCCTGAGCATTGGTTATATTGAGGTGACCTTAGTTATCTTACCTAGGTTATCGATGGGGTATTTGCAGAGGTTATTCTGCAGGTGTCTTGGCTAGGTAGGGGTCAGACGGAACAGTCACTATATGCGTTGAAGCTGAGGGACACTATAATTGGTTAAGAACCTCTGCTTGTTGTTTATGGGATTCTCAAGACTCTCCTATGAGGGACATACCCGCTTCATTTGGGAGCTCACATATCCTACCCTTGGTTTTCTTGTGATTTGGATTTATATTTTTTAGGTGTATGCTCTGTGCACGCTAGTTTTCTTAGGGTTGCGTAGTTAGATTAAGTCTTTTATTTTTATTGAGTCATTGTGGATTTGAGGGTGGCACCTCTCCATTCTCTTCGTTTAGCAGGACTTCCGCCTTCCACGTCTCCTGCTCCTTTGGGAGAGAGAACCAGACAATCCGAGCAGACTACTTCTCACTTTGATTCACACACCATGGGAGATCATGAGGATGAGATTCCAGAGATTTCCTCTCCACCTCACGAGGTTGGGGAGGGTGATCCTACTAGCACATATGATCTGCCACATGAGCATCCTTCACGATCTGGCTATAATCCATCATTCACAGGTCACTGCTATTGGTTTCCTGGCAACAAGACTCACTATGAACCCACAAGTACTAGTAATGTTAGATATATCATGCTTGATATCCCCGAGTCTGATCCGACATATCATGCCGAGTCGAAAGTTGAAGCTAGCACTACATTTGGGGGCACTTCCATTCCTTTCCATGTGGAGAGGTTTGTGGGCACTAGTCACATTGCACCTTCCATCCCTATGGTGGAAGCATCTTCACATGCTCATCCTAGGCCTAGTGTTAGTAACCCTATTCAGATACCAGAACCGAGACGTGTGAACATTGGGAACACCACTTACATTCCTTCACATGTTCCATCATCTTCAACACCAATTCCTTCAAATGCCTTTTTAACGACCCATCCTCCCCCTAATTTGTGTGGGTCTTCTGGTCGGAATACTGCTACTGGTCATGTCCATTATAATCATGTTCACACCATAATATCCCAAGGCCATGTGCCTCCTTCCATGTTAACAGGACATGTACCTTCACATGGGACATCTCAAGGACCATCTTATGGTTCAAACTACGGAGCTTCACATATACCTTCTGATGGACCATATTACAGACAAAAATATCAATCATATGGGTACGGGTATCAACAACTCGCTTACTCTCCTAATTATGGTTTTGTAGCACCCCACAATCAAGGTACTCTGCATTACAATGCTTCCATGCAGCCCTTCATGGATCAAATGGGAGGAGCTTATTATCTCACTGGCCAAGGCCATGGTATTTATAGCAATCAAGCTTATCAAAACCAATATTATCAGGGAGCGTGGCATTGACTGGCTCAACCTAGGCTCCCTTTACTTGCGACCTTGAACTTACTTGATTTGTCGAGATTGACGAATGATCCCGTGTCTCATAATCTGGCATGGTCGATAGTCCCTACCAAGATTCCTTCATACATTCCCAATTTCAAAGGTAATGCTGGTGAAGATCTTGGTGAGCATGTCACCACCTTCCACCTTTGGTTCTCTTCCAATTCCTTACATGACGATTCCATCTGTTTGAGGCTATTTCAACACACCCTCACAGGTCCTGCGGTGAAATGGTATATAGAGTTACCAGGGGGAGGGGGGGCTTATGCTACGTTCGATGATCTTTCCATGACTTTTCTTAATCTTTTCCAGCTACCCGTACATTACGACGTCGGTACCGAACTCTTGTCGACCTTTCGGCAAGACAAAGCCATGCACATTTCGGATCATATTCAAGAGTGGCGTAGACGGAAACGATTAATTAAAGCCTTTATACCACTAGAGTTTCTTCTAGAATGGTTCCTCAAGTCATTGTTACCTTACATCATGAAGGATGTTTCTACATCTGGAGTTCAAAATGAGGACCAAGCTATCTTTATGGCTCAAGAGTTGGATTTAATATATGATCAATCCGAACTCTTGTATGAGATGATCCCGAATGCTCCAAGATCCAATTTCGACCACAATATTAAACCTCGACCACATGCCGATGGTATTCATGGATCCACAAGTACCAAACCTATGGACTCGGTTACGAAACAAGTGAACCAGTTATCAATTAACCAACCTGTGTCGGGACAAGCTACAGGTTCATCTCAACCTACCTAATCGGTGAGTGTAACCTCCGTGCGAACGTCGAACCCAAAAGGAAACCAGTAGCCTGGAAGGAATAAAAAGAAAGGAAAGAATAATCATAAGGGTGGGAATAAAAATGAAAATGGTAATAATAATGACAAGAACACGAATAATGCTGGGGGGGACAAGCATCCTAAATGTAAGGTGAAGTTTCCTTTTAAGTTGTGTAAGGATGGTCACCTCACTCACTTGTGCCCTCGTATGGAGGACACCTCGAAGTTCATAGCACAGGGCCCAGTTGTGTTTACTAATCCTTTACCTAATAATCAAAATATGAACTCAAAGACCGTTGATCCTGGTTGTGCATCTGGTGGAAGTCAAAACCTACCGGAGGTTGCTCCTAGTCATGGTTGCATCAACATGGTGAAAGATTCCAAAGTTGTGACATGTGTGAAAGATTATGGTTCGTCACAACCATACCTTGGGAAAGAACCTCCCCCACTTGAGAGCCCTTTGCGAATTGAAAAGCCTACAGATAAACACGAAGCTCTGCCTCGCATTCCAAAGGGAGTATTGAAGCATTTAGGGCACAGTCGTAATGATCGAGCCACCCAGAACTATTCAGTTGTCGAGGATTTGGGCTAGACTCCTTGTGCAATATCTGCATTAGAAGTGCTTCATACTTGTCCTCTGCAGAGAAGGGCCTTGTTGTATGCTCTTGGGGTTAGTGACGATAGCTCTTCTTCCATTATCAAATTTGAAACCATGGGAGTACAACCTCACTTTCCTTACTACGTGTCTCTTTTGATTCATGTAGAGTGTCTCAACAATGCCATCATGCATACTGTCATTGATGAAGGTGTTTCCACTTCCATGATGTCTTTGTCTTATTGGAAGGGATTAGGTTCTCCCACGTTGTCTCAATATTCCAACATGTTGATGACTTTCGATGGTAGGTCATTTCAGCCGCACGGTATACTTCCTTCTCTAGAGGTCCAATTGGGAGAGAAGACTGTCACAATCGAGGTCGAAGTGGTTGATGCACCCCTTGACTACAATGTTTTGCTGGGTAGGAATTCGATGTACAATATGCAAGTTGTAGCTTCTTCCTTATTTCAAGTGCTTTGCTTTCCGTTTAATGGGAAGATCGTTACTATTGATAAAAAATCATTCCATAATCCGAGTGTCAATGCATCATTGAGAGCTTCTATCCCGATTATCGATCATTCTCAGTTGTCAACTAAGAATGTGGGTGTGGGTATGTATCCTTCTCTCATGGGAACATTTAGTTGTCCTGTGCTCGTTTTTATGATTGGGTCTAGTCTTGGTGGGGCTTCATCCTCATCGAATTTGGTATCTTTTTTCACTACTCATATGGAGGATCATTGGATTCTTCCTTCACTGAACACTTCGATTGTTCTTGTCGAGACAAACGTGCTGTTTCCTGCAACAATGGTGGCATATCAAGCAAATCTTGATCATGTTGTAGAGCCTAGTCCTTCCTCTTCGCGGATGGATGAGGAGGACCCTTATGTTCTGCATACATGGGAAGTAGAGTCATCTCACTCCCATGAATGCCTTGATGATTTTTTTCCATCAGATGAATCTATTCTTGAGGCCATGTCTGGGATTGAGCAACCTTGGGAAGAGTTGCACCATAGATCGTATTTACTTCCTAAGCTTGATCGTTTAGAGTGTGATGACTTTAGGGAGATTCTTAGCAAGAAAATTGGTAGCCCCATGGTACCATTAAGCTCTCCTGGTTAGATAGCTGAAGGGAACATGGCTAACCTATCACCAACGATTCCTATCCATATTTCTCGTGATCCTGGTAAGATTGAGAACATCTTCATTAGGAAAAATTGTTCCGTCGATGATATTAAAGAGTATACTGAGTTGTTTAAGGAGTTTCATGATATTTTCACTTGGTCATATGTAGAAATTCCAGGTATAGACCCTCGTATTGTCAAACACGAAATCAAGACCTATCCGGATGCAAAACCGGTTCAACAACGTTTGCATGCCGTGAATCCTAGAAAAGCACTCGCCATTAAAGCTGAGATAGAGAAACTACTGAAATCTGGTTTTATCTATCATATTCCCTTGGTGGAGTGGGTTTCAAATCCTGTTCCAGTGGATAAGAAGCAGGGAGTGATCCGAATATGCACTGATTTCCGTGATTTAAATTGATCCTATCCTAAAGATAATTTCCCTACACCATTTATTGGTCAAATTTTGGATGAGTGTCTGGGAAGTGAGGTATTTTATTTTATGAATGGATTTTCTGGATATAATCAGATACAAATTAAGCCCAAGTATCAACACAAGACCACATTTATTTGTCCTTGGGGCACTTTTGCATATCGAAAGATGCCCTTCGGCCTTAAAAACGTTGGAGCTATGTTTCAGAGGGACATGACCTTAATCTTTCATGATATTAAGATGATTATTGAACTATATTTGGATGATCTCACTGCTAACTCTCGTTTGAGAGTGTGTCATCCTTACCATTTGCGATTAGTGTTCAAAAGATGCTGTCATTATCAAGTTCGTTTAAATCCTTATAAGTGCATCTTTTGCATGGCAGTGGGTCATTTACTAGGATTCATCATATCCAAGGAGGGTATTAGAGTCAACACCTTCAATGTTTACAAGGTATGGCGAACTTTTTTCAAAGGTTCGTGGTCAATTTCTCCAACTTGACTAAAGGATTCATGTGTCTGTTGAAGAAGGACACCCCTTTTTACTGGGATGAGCGAGCCCAAGAGTCTTTTGATGCTCTTAAGCAAGCCTTAGCAATGACCCTTGTGCTTATTCCACCAGAATATAGCCGTGATTTCTTGATTTATGTGGCCGCGTCTCAGGAGACAGTTGGTATGGTATTGGTTCAATAGGATGACGAGCTCCATGAGAATGTCATATATTATTTGAGCTGAAACCTTATTGATCGGAACTTCGCTATTCCCATGTGGAGAAGCTATATTTAGCCACCGTTCATGCAGTTCTACATTTGAGACATTACATTCTCCTTCGCCATACTTTGGTCAAAGCTCATGTCAATCCATTTCAGTTCATCCTCACTAGAAGGATGATTAGGGGAAAATATAATAAATGGATTGTGATTTTGCAAGAGTTTGATCTCGAATTCATTTCGGTGAAATCGAAGAAATCATTAATCTTTGCTGATCTCATATAAGATTTCCCAAATTTGGAGGAAGAGGAGGTTTATGAGGATTCTTTTGTTGATGAGCATATATTCCTCATCTCAACTGTGGACCCTTGGTACGGGGATATTATCATGTTTTTGCAAACATTGAAGGTCCCTACTCACCTATCATGGGATGATCGATGATGATTACATCACGTAGAGAAGAACTACCTCATAGTGGATGATACTTTGTACCACCATGGGGTGGATTCCTTTTTACATAGTTGTTTAACCCATGATGAGGTCGAGGTTGTGCTTAATGATTGCCATGGAGGGGCCGATGGTGGTCATTTATATGGGATTTCTACAACCCAAAAAATATTGAGAGCAAGCTATTTTTGGCTGTCGATCTTTAAGGATTGCGTTAATGTGGTCAAGAAGTTCCACCCTTGCTAGGTGTTTGCATGTAATATGCGCTTGCATCCAACCCCGTTGCATCCTATTATCACCGCCGGTCCCTTCATTAAGTGGGGGCTTGATTTTATGGATTGCAACCCAGCCTCGGCTGAGGGGCACCATCATATTATTGTGGCTATTGATTACTTCACGGAATTGGTAGAGGCTATGCCCACAGTTAAATATGATGGTGAGACAGCCACACATTTTGTTTTCAACCAAATTATCACCCAGTTTGGCATTCCGAGAGAGCTTGTCACTGACTATGGCATGCACTTTCAGAACAAAATGATGGAAGAGTTGGCTTCCAAGTTAGCATATAATCAAGATCACTCCTCTTCTTATGACCCTCAAGCAAATGGATAGGTTGAAGCAGCGAACAAGTCACTTAATTCCATTTTGTAGCAAATAATCGCACAAAGCAAGAATAATTGACATATCATGTTGTATCCTGCTTTGTGGGCCTATAGAACCGTGGTTAAGACTGCCACCAGTTTTTCTCCCTATCAGCTTATGCATGGGGTGGAGTCAGTATTACCAGTTGAATGTGAAATCCCTTCTTTGAAGCTATCTGTGGAGCTTATACCACACACTTCCGCATTGGAAGAGTGTTTAGTCCACTTAGAATAGCTTGATGAGCAGTGCTAAGATGCCTTAGTGGCTTTGGAGGTTAAAAAGCGTCGCATTAAGGTCCAATATGATAAATATATCCATTCGAGGAGGTTTAGTGAAGGTGACTTGGTCCTTTTGTGGGATTATGCTAAGTAACCCTTGGGGGCAGGAAAGTTTAATCCCATGTGGCATGGTCCTTACGTGGTTAAACATGTCTAAGAGAAATGCACTTATGAGATGGTTGATTATGAAGGGAGAGCCTTGGAAAAGCCTAGAAATGGGCTCTATCTCAAAAAATAATATGCATGATCTTAAGCCAGGGCTGATTTTTGTATATTATTATATAGTTTTGCATTGCACAGTTAGGTTTTCCTATAGTGATCGGGTTTGTTGATTAGATTTTGTTTCTTATGGCAGATGTCGATGGAATCTTCCATTTACATGGGATTTGCTGATGGTTCTAGCCACCACACTCAAAACTTAGCTTAAACTGCTTGGGTGATCTATACTCCTACGGGTCAGGTATTGTCTTCAGGAGGCATATGTTTACGGCCTTCGTCAAACAATGCTACTGAATATAGTGCCGTTATTGAATTATTGCGTGATACAATTTCGCATGGTGTTCACTCTCTTGAGGTACGTCTTGATTCACAGTTAGTGGTTTCACAACTTAATGGCTTCTATCATATTAGGGATCCAACATTATTACGAAGATTCTCATGTGTTATATTGCTAGAATGACAATTTGAAAATATAACATACATTCATGTTCCAAGAAATTTTAATCCAGTTATTGATTCATATGCTAACTATGTGTTAGATTGGAATTTGTTTCACAAACCATAAGCATATCACAAAAACATTTCACACTTGTAAATAGAATAATAATCGATCATCATAAAAGTTTTTCATTAAGTTTAGAAAGTGACATCATAATACATAAGTGTCATATACAAAATTGGGGCTTCTGAGCCACCAAAAAATACTACATGGTCGTACAAAAAATATACACCCATGTCTCTAAGCCTAAGGTGGAGGAGGGTGCTGATCATGATAGCACACTATGGCTCTAGCTAGCCGGCGAAACAATCGAACCCATGCTCGTGGTACTCCAACCACCTGGCACTGCATGGCCTCAAGCAAGTCCTTGACTTGCGCCATGGGTAACCTGTGTGTCAACTAAACAAAGTTCATGTGAATGCTCTGGAGCGTCCGCTCCACATCTGTACCCATGATATCATCACCTCTTCCCCTCTGTCGATGATGATGAAAGCCATTTGGATGTCATGGTACTACATCTACATATACATGATAGATTGTCACTATGTGTCGTCACACCAAAAACATGTATTTTGATTTCATATATAAAAAAACACAAAAAATTAAATAATTCAAAAATTAAAAGTGGGTTTGGGATTCTTTACCTATGTCTCCGTAGGGTGTTCCTGGTGGTAGGGGCATATTTGGGTCTCTACGGAAGTCTATCCCTACATAGGGGTAGTCATCTATGGTGACGATCTGTCTCTGCCACCATGGAAAGAAATTTGCTGGGTAGGGGATAGCCACCTTGCCACCTCCCATTCTACGCATGAATTTAGCCTAATGTCACTGAGCTGGATCCTGAACTCCATGTGGAGCAATGTCTACTCTAGGGCTCATCCTTGGCACCCGCTCAAAGAAGAATGTGCTCAGTAGGCTTCGAAACCCAAAGTTCTGCACCCTACCCATCTTGCAGTCACTGAGCTGTTGTTTCATGTTAGTCAGTAGCGTAGTACTCCAGTAATATACTGTAGGCCGCATACACTCTACCACATAGAACATCATAGGTCATGAGGCCTGGTGGAGTAAAGCCAAACCTGTAATGCTACCTAAGGCCAAGAGTATGGCTTTTAGCCCTAGAATTTGAATCGATTTTGTTAGGATTTAACTCCCAACCTTCTCTGTATTGGGAAGGAAATATAAAAAATGTAGTCATCTATGGTCATCCCACCTCCTTGCCCACGGGATCAGAGGTTCACCACCTCCCCTTGTCGAGACAAACCTGTGATGAAATATATATTCTCAACCTTAATTCTGAGCAACATCCCATCTATCTGAAATGTTTCAGACTTTGGATCCCAATAATCTACCAGCAGCTGGAGTTGTCTTGGATTTTCCCTCAAGCTTCCAAGATGCCAAAAATTGTATAAGCCACATGCTCTTAATGCTTGTTGATCCATGAGATCAGCTTGAACAGCTTCCTCAACATCACCATGTTCCCTCTCTCTCCACTCTAGTACCATGATACACAAAAAACCAAATTTTTTATCATGATTTTCCAATTAAATCCTTGTTCATGGCCCTATACACAACTGTTTGCAAAACAACCACGTATGTATGCATGTTTTAGGGCATTTTTCATGTATGGTGAGCCCTATACGCGAAAAAAAGCCAGATTTCTGTGTGGGCCAAAATGCTCAAGTTGGGATGGCTCAAAAAATTAAATTGACCATGAAAATTAAAAATTTTATATCAAAATGAATGTGAGGGGAAAGGGAATCTACTTGGATCAAACGTGGATGTATTCCGCTTGGATGATGCTCCTAGAATTTGCTTTAGAAGTTCTGAGCTCAAATGCACTATGTTGGGTAAAAATTCAAAATGGTATGAAATTTTTTAAATTTTCACTATTTATAGAAAGTTTTTGAAAATTTTACCCACTTTCTATAGTTTTTGACTATTTTTGACCATTTTTGGACCATTTGAACTAATTTAATGTTGTAGGAGCCCGTGTTGAGTGCAGTTTGACCGTGTCTTTGACCCGTTCGTGCCTATTTCAGATATTATGTCTAAATTGGAATATAGGTTAGGTTTTCACATCTGATTGCATTTTGCATAAACTTATGACCATTTCATCTTAACCCTAGGTAATTCTATCTTGTCATGAAACCTTCTTGCTGCTTTTTAGAAGTGACATGATGTGAATGGTACAACTTTCCCATACATGGGTAACCTAGTTAGATCTTGTTTTGCATTTGGTGCCCATGTTGACATTCCTCCTTTAGGGTGTGGGAGTCCTTTGTATAGTATCACCATGACTTTGACCAAGAGCTTCATACTCCTCTTGAACTTTATGCTGGCCTTTTCCTTGAGACTCCCTTGTATATGTGAAGTTGTAATTGCATTATCATGAGTTTTGCTTGTCTTATTGAGCCTTAAGCCAGCTTCTCTGACTTTGATTATCAGCCATATATCTTGATCTTGTCTCATATCTAGCCAAGTAGAGCCTTTTTTCCTATCTTTTGCAGCTTGTTCCCCATTTTTACTAGGAGGGGAATTTCCCCCAAGTGTCGTTATCTTGCACATGTTTCCTTGCATTGAGCATAGGTATGTTCCCCTGCTTGGAACTAGTTTTTTTGTCCCATGACACTCGTCTCCTCCTATATTTGTAACCATAAAGCACTTTTAATCTTTCTCAAGATTTTCAAAATATCTAAAAATGTCCACAAAAAAAACCAAAAAACCAAAAAGCTAGATAGGAAAAGATGTTATCTTTGGCAGTAATCAAGTCATGTCACCTTCAAATAGAGCACTGTATATCACATCCATTGTTTGGGTTAGTAGTTTGAATTTAGGAGTTGTACTCGTTTCTATGAGTTTATCTACATCGACTGGTTAAGTTTTTTGTCCCTATGTAGCCTCTGTTGATGCCTCCTGTGTCGCAGAGATGTCCTAGTTTTGCATATCGAGTCTATGTTGCCTACATTTAGTCACCTTTTTCCTTTATGCTCTTGTTTGAAGGAAGTTGAAGCCTGAGTCAGCCATTCCTCAGTGGTCTTGACTTTTCATGTCGTCCATTCTCGATACTATTACTGGTTTGTGCAAATCTTGTTCGAGTCCTTCCACATTATACAACATTGCTGAGTACCTCGTGTTGGATGATGGGGGATGCCTTAATGCCCTCCTTCCAGCATATTCCATCCCATCGACTTCAGATAATTTATTCTGGGATAGGATTCTAGAGTGATTTGAGTGTCTTGAGACTTACAGTCATCAGTGGTAGGTTCTCTCTCCATTGATAGTTTTGGGAATAAATCAATGTCCCCTGATCGATGGATTCTTCCAAGTGTTTGAACTCAACACATCTATTCATACTTGTTAGATTGCACTCTAGTACCTTGATTCCCATTTTCATTATCGGTGGGTGTTCTCATGTCTGTTAATGGTATACATTAATGACTGGTAATCAGACGATGGACTACTATGTTTGACCTCGACACCTCTATTCGCATAGTAGGACATGTACTTGTAGTAGTTTGTGTAGAAGAATTTCCATCTTGGTGGTATTCCACATATGCTACATTCTTGATCGTACCAATGTTCATGAGATTTCATCTCTTGTGATTTGATTCCAGTGAATGTCACATATCTTCAGCCATTATGGATATCTTGATCCATTGTATGTCTTCATCATGAATATTCTGATCTATTATATATTGTACATGGCGATGACCAAACACGTCACATTTTGTATATCATGCCTATTCATGGCCATTGTACTCTTATGTATCCGAGACTGTTATATGTATTTGCAGTCATATGGAGAGATTGATTATTGCACTGTACTAATGGATGGCTGGTTCTTCCACCTGGTTCTTCATCACTCCACTTCTAGGATGGATTTTATAATTTATTTCATCCATCATGTTACCCATCTGACCTCACACATTAGGGGGCATCTGTTACAGCTGATTTTACTACACATCGTTGATCACATATTGATGGCCTTCTTTGTCCTTCTACAGGCTCTTTGGACCCCATAGATTGATATTGTACCTTTGATGTTTCCAAGTTCATCCCTTAAAACACCTGTTTATTGCTGTATGTGACTTTTAATCCCATATTCGCGTGTATACGTAGATATTGACCTTAAACCCATGTACATCGGGATGTGTGCATAAATCCAAATATTTTTGGAGTTTTCCTTGATGTGTGTTTGAACCACTTAACTCTTGGACTTCCATATGCCTCAAAATTGCTCATATTTGACCCTACATTACCCCTTTGGAGTGTTATATAAGGAACACCTTGGATACATTGAAGAGGAGGAATTGAAGAGCAACGAAACTATAGTCCATTGTAGCCATTGCTTGCATATACTTGAGTCTGCATCCCTTTGTCCCTTTGGAGCACTTTGTGTTCTTCCCAAGCTTTCCTTTTCTTGTGAGATTGCTATCGAGAGATGGAGGATTGAGGTAGTGGAGGCCTAGGTGGAGGACTCAGTTTCTCCGATTCGTAAACATGCAGACAAAGGTTGTCACTTGTGTAATCTTTGATTTGATTAATAGAAATATCTTTTCATGTCCAATAATGTCCATTTGAATGAATATTGAATCCATGGATGTGTTTAATTTCTTATACATTATTGATTATATATTCTAGAGTAGATATAAGACCATATTATATAGCGTGCTTGTCTTGTTTGCTGTTGTTGAGAGCAATTTCTAGTGCAACCAGGATTGGAAAAATCTCAACGGGGATCTACTTCAACCGTCCAGAATAAGGTATGATTCAATATCCTTTAGTGTTATATGTTTGGTTTCTCTTGCATATTGGGAAGGGATTGATTTCTGTGTTTTATCTATCTGTTGTGGTACACCCCAAGCCATAGGAAGTTTCTCTCTGTAACAGAATTAGGGATTGATTTCTACGGTTTATCTGTCTGTTGTGGTACACCCCAAGCCATAGGAAGTTTCTCTCTGTAACAGAATTCTGTTACAGAGAGAAACTTCCTATGGCTTGGGGTGTACCACAATAGACACATAAACCATATAAATCAATCCCTTCCCAATATGCAAGAGAAACCAAACATCTAACACTAAAGGATATTGAATCATACCTTATTCTGGATGGTTGAAGTAGATCCTTGTTGAGATTTTTCCAATCTCGCTTGCGCTAGCAATTTCTCTCAATAACAACAAACAAGACAAGCATGCTATATAATATGGTTTTAGATATACTATAGCATATATAATCAATAATGTATAAGTAATTAAACACATCCATGGATTCAATATTCCTTCAAATGCACATTATTGGACAGTAAAATATATTTCTATTAATCAAATCAAATATTACACAAGTGACAACCTTTGTTGGCACATCTGCGAACCGGAGAAACTGAGTCCTCCACCACCTCAATCCTCCATCTCTCGATATCAATATCACAAGAAAAGAAAATCTTGGGAAGAACACAAAATGCTCCAAAGGGACAAAGGGATGCAGACTCAAGTATATGCAAGCAATGTCAACAATAGAATATAGTTTTGCTGCTCTTCAATTCCTCTTCTTCAATGTATCCAAGGGGTTCCTTATATAACACTCCAAAGGGGTAATGGAGGGTAAAATCCGAGCGATATCTAGGAATATGGAAGGCCAAGAGTCAAGTGGTTCAGACACACATCAAGGAAAAATCCAAAAATATTTGTATTTATGCACACATCCCAATGTATGCGGGATTGAGGTCAATATCTGCGTATATACATGAGTATGGGATTAAAAGTCGCGTACAACAATAAACAGGTGTTTTAAGGGATGAAATTGGAAATATCAAAGGTACAATATCAATCTATGGGGTCCAAAGAGTCTGCCGAGGGACAGGGAAGGCCATAAATATGTGATCAACCAAGTGTGGTAAAATCAGTTGTAATAGATGCCCCCTAATGTGTGAGGTCAGAGGGGTAACATGATGGCCGAAATACATTATAAAATCCATCCCAGAAGTGGAGTGATGAAGAACCAGCCATCCATCAGTATAGTCCAATAATCAATCTCTGCATATGACTACAAATACATATAGCAGTACTGGATACATAAAAGTACAATGGCCATGAATAGGCATGATATACAAAATGTGACATGTGTGGTCATCGCCACATACAATATATAATAGATCAGAATATTCATGATGAAGACATACAATGGATCAGGATCTCCATAATGGCTGAAGATATAGAATTGATCAAGATCTCCATAATGGCTGAAGATATATAACATACACTGGAATCAAATCACGAGAGCTGGAATCTCATGAACACTGGCACAATCAAGGAGGTAACATATGTGGAATTCCACCAAGCTAGAAAGTCTTCTATAGAAACTGCTACGAGTACATGTCCTGCTATGCGAATAGAGGTGTTGAGGTCAAACATAGTAGTCCATCATCTGATTACCGATCATTAATGTGTATCATTAATAGACACAAGATCACCCACCGATAATGAAAATGGGAACCAAGGTACTAGAGTGCAATCTAACAAGTGTGAATAGATATGTTGAGGTCAAACACTTGGAAGAATCCATCGATCATGGAACATTGATGTATTCCCAAAACTATCGATGGCGAGAGAACCTAACACTGATGACTGTAAGTCTCAAGGAACTCAAATGAATCTAGAATCCTATCCCAGAATAAATGATCTAAAGTTGATGGGATGGAATTCGCTAGAAGGAGGGCATTAAGGCATGCCCCATCATCCAACAAGAGGTATGCAACAATGTTGTATAATGTAGAAGGACTCAAACAAGATATGCATGAACCAGTAATAGTACTGAGAATGGCCGACATGCAAATTCAAGACAACTGAGGAATGGCTGACTCAAGCTTCAACTTCCTTCGAACAAGAGTGTAAAGGAAAATGGTGACTGAATGTAGGCAGCATAGACTCAATATGCAAAACTGGGACGTCTCTGTGACACAGGAGGCATCAACAGAGTCTCCAAAGGGTCTGGAAGATTAAACGGTCGGTGGAGATAAACTCAGAGAAATGAGTACAACTCCTAAAATAAAACTACTAACCCAACCAATGGATGTGATATACAGTGCTCTATTCGAAGGCGACATGACTCGATTGTTGGCAAAGATAACATATTTTATTGTTTGTCTTTTTGTTTTTTGATTTTTTTGGGGACTTTTTCAGATATTTTGAAAATATTGAAAAAGAATAAAAGTGCTTTATAGTTACAAATCTAGGAGGAAACGAGTGTCATGGGACAAAGAAACTAGTTCCAAGTAGTGGAACATACCTATCCTCAATGCAAGGAAACATGTGCAGGATAACGACACTTAGGGAAAAGTCCCCTCTTGGTAAAAATGGGGAATCAAGCTGCAAAAGATATGAAAAAATGATCTGCTTGGCTAGATATGAGACAAGCTTGGGCTATATGGCTGATAATCAAAGTCAGGGAAGCCGCCATAAGGCTCAATAAGGCAAGAAAAACTCGTGATAATGCAATTACAACTTCACATATACAAGGGAGTTTCGGGGGAAAGGCCAACATAAAGTTTAAGAGGGGTATGAATATCTTGCTCAAAGTCATGGCAATACTATACAAAGGGCTCCCACACCCTAAAGGAGGAATGTCAACATGGGCACCAAATGCAAAACATGATCTAACTAGGGTACCCATATATGGGAAAGCTCTACCATTCACATCATGTCACATCTAAAAAGTAGCAAGGAGGTTCCATGACAAGATAGAATGGGTTCATACCTAGGGTTAATATGAAATGGTCATAAGGTTATGCAAAATGAAATCAGATGTGAAAACCTAACCTATATGCCAGTTTAGACATAATACCTGAAATAGGCACGAATGGGTCAAAGACACGGTCAAACCACTCTCAACACGGGCTCCTACAACATCAAATTAGTTCAAACGGTCCAAAAACTATAGAAAGTGGGTAAAAATTTCAAATTTTTTCTATATATAGTGAAAAATTTAAAAATTTTCATACCATTTTGAATTTTTACCCAACATAGTGCATTTGAGCTCAAAAATTCTGAAGCGAATTTCGGGAGCATCGTCTGGCGGAATCCCTCCACGTTTGATCCAAGTATATTCCCTTTCCCCTCTCAATCATTTTGATATAATTTTTTTTAATTTTCATGGTCAATTTAATTTTTTGAGCCATCCCAACTTGGGCATTTCAGCCCATGCAGAAATCAAGTTTTTTCCCGCATATAGGGCTCACTATACGTGAAAAATTCCCTGAAACCCGTGTACATACATGGCTATTTTGCAAACAGTCGCGTATAAGGCCGTGAACGAGGATTTAATTTGCAAATCATGATAAAAAATTTGTTTTTTTGTGCAGGATGGTATTAGAGTGGAGAGAGAGGGAACATGGTGATGTTGAGGAAGTTGTTCAAGCTGATCCCATTGCTCAACAAGCATTATGAGCATGTGGCTTATACAAGTTTTGGTGTCTTGGCAGCTTGAGGGAAAAGCTAAGACTACTCCAACTGCTGGTAGATTACTGGGATCCAGAGTTTGAAACATTTCAGATAGATGGGATGTCACTAAACATTGAGGTTGAGGACATATATTTCATCACATGTTTGTCTCAACGAGGGGA
Source organism: Pseudotsuga menziesii (assembly GCA_001517045.1). Lineage (NCBI taxonomy): Eukaryota > Viridiplantae > Streptophyta > Pinopsida > Pinales > Pinaceae > Pseudotsuga > Pseudotsuga menziesii. Next base: position 226,251 of record LPNX010525053.1, on the reverse strand, counting down.
GGTGGTGAACCTCCGATCCCGTGGGCCAGGAGGCGGGCTGACCATAGATGACTACATTGCTGTGTACTGCCTTCCCAATATAGAGAAGTTTTGGAGTCAAATCTCGACAAACTCGATTCAGATTCTGGGGCTAAAAGCCATACTCTTGGCCTTAGGCAGGATTGCAGGTTTGGCTTCACTCCACTAGGCCTCACGACCTATGATGTTATATGTGGTAGAGTGTATGTGTCCTATAGTATAGTGACTGGAGTACTACGCTGCTGAGAAACATGAAACAAAATATCAATTATTGTAAGATGGGTAGGGTGCAGAACTTTAGGTTTGGAAGCATGCTGAGCACATTCTTCTTTGAGCGAGTGCCAGGGATGAGCCCTAGATTAGACATTTCTCCACATGGAGTCTGGGATCCAGCTTAGCGATTCCGGGCTAATGTCATGCACATAATGGGAGGTGGCAAGGTGGCTAACCCCTACCCAACATATTTCTTTGCATGGCGGCAGAGATAGATTGTTTCCATAGAAGACTACCCCTATGTAGGGATAGACTTCTGCGGAGACCCGGATATGCTCCTACCACTAGGATCGGCCTACGAAGACATAGGTAAAGAATCCCAAACCCACTTTTAATTTTTGAATTAGTTAATTTTTTTTGTTTTTTTATATATGAAATCAAAATACATGTTTTTTGGTGTGACGACACATAGTGACAATCTATCATGTATATGCAGATGTAGGACCATGATGGCCAGATGGATTTCCTCGTCATCGAAAGAGGGGAAGATGTGATGATATCATGGGTGCAGATGCGGAGCATACGCTTTAGAGACTTCACACGAACTTTGTTCGATCGACACACAGGGTACCCATGGTGCAAGTTGAGGACTTTTCTGAGGTCATGCAACGCCAGGTGGTTGGAATACCACGAGCATGGGTTCGGTTGTTCCTCCACCTCAGGCTTAGAGACCTGGGTGTATATTTTTTGTACGACCGTGTAGTATATTTTGGTGGCCTGGAAGACCCAATTTTGTATATGACAGTTATGTATTATGATGTCATTTTTTGAACTTAATGAAATTTTTTTATGTTGATTGATTATTATTCTATTTACATGTGTGAAATGTGTTTGTGATATGCTTATGGTTTGTGAAAAAAATGCCAATCTAACACATAGTTAGCATATGAATCAACAACTTGATTAAAATTTCTTGGAACATGAATGTATGTTATATTTTTAAATTGTCGTTCTAGCATCTAACATGCAAGAATATTCGTAATAATGTCAGATCCCTAATACGATACAAGCCATTAATTTGTGAAACCACTAATTGCAAATCAAGAAGTACCTCAAGAGAATGAACACCATGCAAAATGGCATCACGCAATAATTCAATAATGATACTATATTCAACAACATTGTTTGATGAAGGCCGTAAACATACGCCTCTTGAAGACAATACTTGACCCGTAGGAGTATAGATCACCCAAGCAGCTGAAGCTGAGTTTTGAGTGTGGTGGCTAGCACCATCAACGAATCCTATGTAAACGAAAGATTCCATGAACATCTGCCATAAGAAATGAAATCTAATCAACAAAACCGATCACCATAGGCAAACCTAACTATGCAATGTAAAACTATACAATAATATACAAAAATCAGCCCTGGCTGAAGATCATGCATAGTATTTTTTGAGATAGAGCCCATTTCTAGGCTCCGCCAAGGCTATGTGTTCATAATAAACAAGCTCATAGCAGCCTTTATCTAATACACATTTAACCATGTAAGTACCATGCCACATGGGATTAAACTTTCCTTCCCCCAAGGGTTCCTTAGCTTGATCCCACAAACGGATTAAGTCACCTTCACTAAACCTTCTCGGATGGACAAATTTATCATATTGGACCTTAATGTGATGCTTGTTAACCTCTAGAGCCACTAAGGCATCTCGACGCTACTCATCAAGCTGCTCTAAGTGGACCAAACACTCTTCCAATGCGGAAGTGTTTGGTAAAAGCTCCACGGTTAGCTTCAGAGAAGGGATTTCACATTCAATCGATAATACTGACTCCACCCCATGCACAAGCTAATAGGGAGAAAAACTAGTGGCAATCTTAACCACGGTTCTATAGGCCCACAAAACAGGATACAACATGATATGCCAATTATTCTTGCTTTGTGCGATGGTTCACTAGAGAATGGACTTAAGTGACTTGTTCACTGCTTCAACTTGTTCATTCACTTGAGGGTAATAAAAAGAGGAGTGATATTTCTTATATCCTAACTTGGAAGCCAACTCTTCCATCATTTGGTTTTGAAAGTGCATGCCATGGTCAGTGACAAGCTCTCTCGAAATGCCAAACTAGGTGATAGTCTGGTTGAAACTGAAATGCGTAGATGTATCACTGTCGGATTTAACTATGGGCATAGCCTCTTCCCATTTTGTGAAGTAATCTATAGCCACAATAATATGATGGTGCCCCCCAGTCGAGGCTAGGTTGTAATCCATAAAATCAAGCCCCCACTTGGTGAAGGGATCACCAGTGATAATAGGATGCAACGGGGCTGGACACGAGCGTATATTACATGTAAGCACCTGGAAAGGATGGAACTTATTGACCACATTAACACAATCCTTAAAGATCGATGGCCAAAAATAGCCCACTCTCAAGCTTTTTTGGGCTGTAGAAAGCCCAGATAAATGACCACCACACGCCCCTCCATGGCAATCATGAATTTAATGGCCCATTATGGTTCTATGTAGATAATTTATTGAAACATCAAAGGTACAATATCAGTCTATGGGGTCCAAAGAGTGTTGTTGAAGCCCCAACTGTGTATGTGGCTGAAAAGGGGTGTTTAAGGCTTACAACACATGGAGAAAACCCAGCCAAAGGCTTCAAGCAATCCCACACGAGTATTTCTTTATCCTCAAGTTGTTTGAGGTAGTGATCTCCCACGAATACTTTTGTAGCCTCTGCTGGCTTATAGGGATTTGATCCATAGAGGATCTGTTTCCCAGAGTGGAAAACTAGGTAGTTGATATAAAGAAAAGGAAAACTTAAACCTAACTAGAAAAGGGAACCTAATATGAATCTAAACTATTTTGAAAATGATGTTGAATTGATTACATGTTCTCTTGAGGTATTATAAGAATAAGTAATTCATCACATTGAGAAAATGTAAATGACATGACAAACTTCTCACTTGAATCATAGTTGTTTAATAAAAATTAAATAAAAGAAACTCAAGATTAAATCATTCAAGGTAACCTGCATGTGCACACGTTAGTTTAAAAAGCAACATATAAGCTTTAAAACTTTTACTTTTAAATCACTTACAGAAATAGATAAAGACAGTTAAAGAATAAACTCCTTAAAGCTTCGTCCATGTATTAACCAGTAATGAAGAGAAATCTCAGTTATGAGAAAACAAATTAATCAATTAGAAATGAACCACAGCACCACCTGATCATTCGAAACAAGAAAATTAAGATATGTCAAAGAAATTGGATCAGATCAAATACAAGAGATAAGAAACAACAATACTGTATTTATCCATAATTTTGCAATAAATTACATAAACCTTAATAAAAATGGAGGTGTTTTTCAATCTCCTGTACCAATCTTTCTTCCTCCAAAATTCAAAAGTCCTTCATACATTCAAGAACAACCTCTTAAATAATTATTACAAAGAATGGATTTTTGTCACGTCCCCATTCCTCCAACCGGTGAAGAAAGACGCGACGAACATCAATTAACAGCCGGGAAAACAGCCCCATGAACACAAACAACAGAGGTCAATGCTGAAATTAAGAGCTTAACATGATGCATAGTAGGAATGCTAAGCAAACAAGCATATACATGTGTATGATTCATCATTCATACAGCGAAAGACAACATATACATTTCGAGCATTCACATGTTCATCATGATTAATCAATTGACATCAATATATAATTGCAGAGATGAAATATAGACAGCAGGCTTATCTTTTGGTGAAGAATCCCGCAACCAGCTACGTCGCTGCAACGTTCCACCCAACCATAGGCCAGCATGCTCATCAAACTCTCAGCAACGCTGCCACCCCCGAGCTGGGCATGATTCCTACGGGGTAAGGGTACAACACAGGCTTACACATAGCCAAGGGGACACATTCAGCAACCAAACATAGCTAGGTTTGACAGGCCCACAATAAACGGCCAAGCCAGCACAGTCCGAAGACCAACCGTTCATAGCTCTGTGATGAAGTCATAAACAACAGGGGGGGGGCAACCCCAAACCAAAACAATGAGCAGGGCTCAAGCCTTCGAGGCAACGCGGAGTTGTTTTTGGCCCTATCATGGCCAAAACAATTCAGCAGCCACACCCAAACCAGGGTATACCAGCAACCCAATCTTCACAATAAAACAGTGGCAACAATACACAGTCCCACAATGGATAACAATGGCATTCCCAGCATAACCGTGGAAGACCCAGCCACAGATGTGGCAATCCATAGTCAACCACAACGTGGGGAAAACAACAGTCCCACGATGGAAGAAGTGAACAGACAATGCATGGAAACAACAATCCACGGCCCCAAACAGGGAAACTCAGCCAACAGCACACACAAATTTCCCAATGGAACAACTAGGCAGCTTTCACAGTCCCAAACGAAGGGGAAGCCAACAAGTGTGGAATTCAAAAACCCACCAACATCCCAACAGCAAGACACAAGGGAAAACATACCCGATTTCTGCATGAGGATTCTAGCTTGCGCATGAGGGGAAACAACCTCACCTATGTGCACGAATCAATAGGCGATCGGGGAAAACAGATAGACCCTTGAGAGGAGGAACGGGCAGACCATCATCGTGAAGGTTGAAGTCCAGCCGTGGAAGCAACAGACAACGGCCTCTACGCGTGGATGAACAGCAAAACGCTCCGCGTGAGGAGGACGAACAGGCAAAACGTGAGAATGCGTAGTAGTGGAAGAGTGGAGTGAATGGAAGGTCATGGGTGGAGTTGCCTCCTTGCCCACGTTTCCTCTAGCAATAATTGCTCTCAACCACTCAACCCTCACTCCTCAACCACCAGCTGTAGCATTAAAGAGGTTGACAAGGTTGGATGAGACAAGAAAGGGTGGCAAACAACAAAGGTGGCAAACATGGATTTTTCCCCCACAACCAAGGTTAGACATCCCCCCACCACTTTATCCTTCGGAATCATGCCCTTTTCATTCAACGTTGCACTGCCGTAGCTGGTTGTGGTTTTAGTTTTATTTGATGTGCGTGTTTACATGATGCCAATTATAATGTGCCATACAGCACGATGTACCATCGGCAACTATCCCTATTGCCTAAAACATACAAAATGAAATCAATGGTGGGGCTTTTTCCTTGAGCTCCTCACCACGATTAATTACAATATATACATCATGCAAACGGGGTCAAAACCGGGGATGTGACATTACCCTCCCTCGTCCTCGGTGTTCCATTACATATATATACAATACATATACAATTGCACATCAAAATTTCAAAATTGCATATCTGTTCCACGCTCAATCATTTACTTTGAACGTTCACGACCAAGGCTCTCAGCTTCCATGGACTTCCCCTGTTGGCTCTCCACTTCCAGCTGATCCCGAAGTCTAGGAACTTTGTAGCTATTGCCCTCATCATGTTCCCTCATTGGGCAGTCCCGACGTAAATGATGTCCTTCGCATCTCCAGCATCTCACTGGCTGCTTCATCTTTTACCTGCTCAGTTTCCTTTGAGTCTTCATTCCTGGACAGTTTCTTATCGGGTCGCTTGGACAATTGTCCCATTGTTGATCCCCGTTCCTTTCCTTTGCCAATTGCTCCCAGAAGGCTTTTCACCTCCCTTTGCAAACCAATAGAGTCTTGCAAAATCTGGTGGTTCATTTCACTCTGCCTTTTCTGTATCCTGAGCATCTCCCCAAGATTCTCTTGGGCCTTGGAAATCACTTGAAGGAGACTTCCAGCTAAGTCCAACAACTTTTGGTCTGCTGCCATGACCAATATGCACCACCTGGTTTCATTTTTTTCTCACCTGTGAAATGCACCACTGAAATTCTATCAGACCAAGCATAATATCAAAATCAGTTAGTTAATTACCCAATTGGCATGATAGTCCAAGTCTCATCAATGAGGCTTTCATATTTTTCATGCCTTCCCAACAGGCACATGAGCTCATTCATGTCCATTCTTGGGTAGGGAATTGACTATTCTAGCATTCACAAATTCACTTTAAGCAAATACACACATTCGATTTCAACCATACATGCATTCAACAATCTTTTGTTTTCACAATGCAATATATATGTATATATATAATCAAAAGGCAAGAGAGAGCAGTAAGAGTTTTTCCCCTCTTTGTTTTGTTCCATCCTCGAACCCACGCCATCGCAGTGGATTTTCATGTTCTCAGCCTCTTTCACTTCACCATGAATGCTGGACCAATCTTTCTTAGTCACGACACTTAGTGTCTTTGGTCTATTCTAGACCTCTAAACCATGGAGCCTCTCCACATGGTTTGTCTCGGCTGCTAGGAATCCCCCGTCTTACTAGCACCTTTTTCATTACCGCTCAAACCGAGCTTTCCAGGACGGTCACATGTTCACATGCATCTCTAGGATGCTCTCATAGTCCTCACTTCTAGCGACACCTATATCCAAACATTGAATAGATTCACATGTTTAGTTTATTTTCATCAGTTTTACCCCTAGAACAAGAGCTTAAAACATCATAACCAAATCATATACACATGTATATTCATAAGCAAAATAATTCAATACTTATTTGTATTGTACGTTTCCTCGTTTGTCTACAGGATCCTACTTAGCTTTGCAAGCCTTGGGATCACCTATGGACTTAGATGTTAGGTCAGCACGCCGGCTGCTCCACAACATCAAATAATTAATGTCCAGCCAGTACATAACCATGTCAACTGGGCTTGGAACTTTATCATGACCATTTCCAGGTCTAGGATCTACTATGAATCCTTAGGCATATCACAGCCCATCATACACTTATGTCAACAATAACACATACACTTATACCAACATACACTTATATCAACAATAACCCTTACTCCGCAACCCCTCACAACAACCATTTACCATTTTACCTTTACCTTTATCCTGTCAACACAAGCAGCACAAGCAATACAAGCAAACTCATCAGCGTTATTGCTTCAAAATTGTAATCACATTTCACATAATTCACTATCAAGTATTGAGACACCAGGAGTGCGTCCAATCCCTAGAGTGTAATCAATATTGAAAACCCTTTCATGACTCAACATCGAAAAAGTGTGCACCCATTCCCAGTGTGTGCCATGCAGGCCCTATCCATACTCAAGCAATCGGTCATTATGGAAATAAAACCAAAACATGTTCTGCATATGGAATTTAATAATTAAACATGCATATTCATAGCAAGGGTCATAGAACACTTATCCATTTGCCGTCGCAGTATGCCTTTGTTATGGAGGAATGGAGGCTCCTTCCCTGAGTTAACAGTCCCTCATTTTTCCATCCAAACTCTTTTTCACATTTCACATTCACACATGTCTTACCGACATAACCCATACCATCTCACTCATGTTATCACCAAACCTGCAGCGCAGATGAGACATTTTCAAAATGTCTAATGGAGTTTCACCCGAACCCCATTTCCAAGATAAGGGAAATCCTTCTCATGAAGTTTGGCTTCTGCAGGCCATCACACATGGTCTTCCTGCAGTGTGTACCCCTGAAAAATTCATCAAATAGCCAAACAGTCAATCATTACCTGATAATACAATCCAAATTGATCATCCATAACCAAGCAATGACATTAATCAAATTCAATAAGAATTTGCAATTCTATCTACTACAGAAATTGACTTGTTCAATTGTGGGTCTCTCGTAAGCAGCACTACTATGCTCATTATAATTTTATGCTTACTATCATAACATGATTACCCACTTACCATGCGTCCCTCCTGACACAATCTTATACAAGCCAACAATGGTTAGTAGTCGTTAGTACTTTCTTAAATCCGAAATCCACAATTCAAATTTAGCAACCCATTATGCATATCAACTACTTTCACAACCATGAGACTTCTTCTCGTAAATGGTAGATTCTGGCATTGGTCAGGGTCTTACCTCTCACTGCCATGCTCGAATAATCTACCTGAAACATGAGTTTCAATTAACCAAACACAATCTTATGCAAGCCAACAATGGCTAGTGGTTGTCAGCAATTTCTCAAATTCACAATTCGAATTTTAACAACATATCATATGGTAGATTCTGCCATTGGGCAGGTTCTTACCTCTCAATGCCATGCTTAAAATAATATACCTAAAACATAAGCTTCAACATCCAAACACAAGCTTATGCAAGGGAGTAGTGACTAATAGTTGTTAGCAATTTCTTAAATTCACAAATCAAATTTAACAATCTCTTTCCCATGGTAGATTCTGGCATTGGTCAGGGTCTTACCTCTCAATGCCATTCTCGAAATAATCTACCTGAAACATAAGCTTCCATCAACCAAACACTTGGTAAGTGTGGATGCATATACTATCTCATTTCTACAACCATCACTGAAGCATTGTCAGAATTTATAAAATTCAAATACTCCCAACTGTTAGTCACATCAATATATACCAAAACTCATTTGCTTCATGCAATCATTATCGTATTAACATTTGCAAGGCATAGTCACATCATTCATGCAATTTAAATGAAGTGGTTAGATACTCCTTACTTCACAAGCGTATCATTCATACCACCTTGCTCTTCAATAGAGCATTTCTGGCAGCCAATTGATCATGACTATCCTGCATTCATATCAACCTCTGCAGGGGTCGCACTTACACCCTTGACATGACCAATTTGGCTACTCCTTGCGGGAGATTGCAGAATTTGCTCACCAACTTTCGTTATGGTCTGGTTGCCTTATCCCTTCTCCATAGGGTTTCTGGTCTCATTCATCAGCATCAGCAACATATTCATCTGGGTCCATGTCATCATTGGTTTTTCCACTAATGCCAACATCAAAGCAATGATTATCATTAGTGGTTCATTACAAATATATAATTTCCAATATTCTTACCAATCATGCAATATCCTATACATGCAATACATGTCCTCATGCATTTCAAGCATAAACTTAGGAAATTTAACATAGTTAGCAAGACAAGGTTTTTAAGGAAACTCCCCTTTCAAGTTCCTCATCTTCTCATGGAATTCCTTTTCCACATAGCAGCTGGTTGACTTCATACTACCTCTGGGCATGCAATTGTTCATATTTGTCCATTTTCTAGCAGTGGCCATCACTAGCACTTTGCTACTCCATGCTTAGATTTTGGTGACTTATCCTTGTTCCCCACTGCATAAGCTTTCCAACGCCTATTCACATGCGTCATTCCGACCTCGGGTGTGAAAACCACACCCCTTCTAAGAATGAAGACTTTCAGCAACCTTTGCATTTTACACAGCTATACTTTGGACTGGGTGCCAACTTCAACCACCTTTAGCCACCTTGAAAATCTCTTTTTTAATGCACCACTCATCTTTTATGAATTCTGGGTTCTACTAAATTGCCCAAAACATAAAATCTTCTTTCAAGGGATGACGGGAGTCAAGGGGGCTTGCCCAAATCAGATCTCATTCCACCCAACCTTCCGACGTATCGGCTGTCAAACAGTTACCCCTTCCACTGAATCGGCTCTCGAAACCATTATTCCTTTCACTGAATCAGCTCTCGGAAGGCTTTCCCCTTCCGCAACGGCAACTCTCATCGGCTATCAAAAGCTTTTCCACATCGGAAGCCAAATGACTTTGGCTTCCGCAACAGCGGATGCTCATTCCCTTTCTTCTTCCATCAGCTAATATTTTTCTATCTTTCTTTTACCACGTCGGCTGTCGGCACACTTTCCGCATCGGAAGCCTTAGCACTTTCGCTTCTGCAATGGCGGACTCTCAATCACTTTCTCTTCCAATCGATGAACTGATTGATCGGCGTCGGTAGTCTTTCTAATAGGAAATCAGAAGACTTTCCCATCGGAAGCCTTATTGCTTCTTCACCCGCAATGGCGGATGTCGGAAGCATTTCCACATCGGAAGCCAAATGAATTTGGCTTCCGCAATGGCAGAGCACAAACCTTTTTCACTTCCAGTTCGCCACCTGTTTACTTAGCCAAATTTCAACTTTTCCGCGGCGGCGGCTGTCGGCGATCTTTCTATATCAGAAGGCTAATGCCTTTTCCTTCCGCCAAATTTCAACTTTTCCGCGGCGGCGGCTGTCGGCGATCTTTCTATATCGGAAGGCTAATTCCTTTGCCTTCCGCAATGGCGAAAGTCAATCCCACTAGTCTTTCGGTGGTTCAACACTGAAACCAAATTTATTTTTGGAACTTCCCACCATCGAAAATCGGGCCACTACCGCGTCGGTGATCTAACCCTTTTGGCAGCTGCAACGGCGGACTGTCAAATGCCAAATCCTTCTGCCACAATGGAATTCCTTCTACTATACCCGCCGATGACCCGACTGTTTAAGCACTTGGGCGATTTTCTTGAAGTTTCCAGTCTGATTTCTGCTGGGAAGGAAGAAGTTCTGTGTTTGTCCCTGCACTTTCATGGCCCATAGAGGCCCACTGTTGCAACCCGGAGCTCTGATACAATTTTGTCACGTCCCCATGCCTCTGATCAGCGAAGAAAGACGCGACGAACATCAATTAATAGCCGGGCAAACAGCCCCATGAACACAAACAACAGAGGTCAATGCTGAAATGAAGAGCTTAACATGATGCATAGTAGGAATGCTAAGCAAACAAGCATACATAGGTGTATGATTCATCATTTATACAGCGGAAGACAACATATATGTTTCAAGCATTCACATGTTCATCATGATTAATAAATTGACATCAATATATAATTGCAGAGATGAAATATAGACAGCAGCCTTATCTTTTGGTGAAGAATCCCGCAACCAGCTACGTCGCTGCAACGTTCCACCCAACCATAGGCCAGCGTGATCATCAAACTCTCAGCAACGCTGCCACCCCTGAGCTGGGCATGATTCCTATGGGGTAAGGGTACAACACAGGCTTACACATAGCCAAGGGGACACATTCAGCAACCAGACACAGCTAGGTTTGACAGGCCCACAACAAATGGCCAAGCCAGCACAGTCCGAAGACCAACCGTTCACAGCTCTGTGATGAAGTCATAAACAACAGGGTGGGGGGGCAACCCCAAACCAAAACGATGAGCAAGGATCAAGCCTTCGAGGCAACGCGGAGTTGTTTTTTTCCCTATCGTGGCCAAAACAACTCAGCAGCCACACCCAAACCAGGGTATACCAGCAACCCAATATTCACAATAAAACAGTGGCAACAATACACAGTCCCATAATGGATAACAACGGCATTCCCAGCATAACCGTGGGAGACCCAGCCATAGATGTGGCAATCCATAGTCAACCACAATGTGGGGAAAACAACAGTCCCACGATGGAAGAAGTGAACACACAACGCATGGAAACAACAATCCACGGCCCCAAATAGGGAAACTCAGCCAACATCACACGCAAATTTCCTAATGGAACAACTGGGCAGCTTTCACAGTCCCAAACGAAGGGGAAGCCAACAAGTGTGGAATTCAACAACCCACCAACATCCCAACAGCAAAACACAAGGGAAAACATACCCGATTTCTGCATGAGGATTCTAGCCTGCGCGTGAGGGGAAACAGCCTCGCCTATGTCCACGAATCAATAGGCGATCGGGGAAAACAGACAGACCCTCGAGACGAGGAATAGGCAGACCATCATCGTGAAGGTTGAATCCCAGCCATGGAAGCAACAGACAGTGGCCTCTGTGCGTGGATGAACAGCAGAACGCTCCGTGTGAGGAGGACGAACAGGCAAAACATGAGAATGTGTAGCAGTGGAAGAGTGGAGTGAATGGAAGGTCGTGGGTGGAGTTGCCTCCTTGCCCACGTTTCCTCCAGCAATAACTGCTCTCAACCACTCAGCCCTCACTCCTCAACCACCAGCTGTAGCATTAAAGAGGTTGACAAGGTTGGATGAGACAAGAAAGGGTGGCAAACAACAAAGGTGGCAAACATGGATTTTTCCCCCACAACCAAGGTTTGACATCCCCCCACCACTTTATCCTTCAGAATCATGCCCTTTTCATTCAATGTTGCACTGCCGTAGCTGGTTGTGGTTTTAGTTTTATTTGATGTGCGTGTTTACATGATGCCAATTATAATGTGCCATACAGCACGATGTACCATCAGCAACTATCCCTATTGCTTGAAACACACACAACCAAATCAATGGTGGGGATTTTGCCTTGAGCTCCTCACCACGATTAATTACAATATATACATCATGCAAATGGGGTCAAAACCGGGGATGTGACAATTTCCCTCTAAAGAGGATCAAAAACCTAAACAAAACTAAGATCCCATAAAATCTCTCCATATTTTCCAAATACATAGCAATTCCCCAATATCATGGTAGCTGGCGGATTCAATGCCAAGCTGGGCATTACACTTGTGATATTCAATCTTGTTTTAGCCAGTTTATGCCAAAATCAAATGTAGATGTGAATCTTTCCTTCCAATGTGAAGGGTCATTTGATCAACCAATCTACATCATGTATGCTGACATGGTCAAGATTCTTGATCTCCTCCTCCTCTTCATCTCTTCGCTGCTCCACTTGCTCAATCATTAGTCATGGTGGACATGCTTTTTCAATAAGTACCATTGCAGGAAAGGATAATTCATCCATGATGTTGTCTGCTACATACCACCTTCTGCTGCAAATGGCTTGTGCTTTATTTATGGCTTTAGCAATTGTTTCATCTAATTCTTCCTAGGCTCTTAAGATAGTCCTGAATTTATTGAACTAGAAGTTAGTAAGGAAAGTGGCATTATCTGGCTTATCTTTCATGTATCTTTTCCAGTCTATGACCTCATCATAAGCCTTTGAATCTTGCTTCCTCTTTTCAACTAGATCTTCCAGAACAACATACATTTTGTCAAAAGTCATATGAGTTTCAAATCTTATCCAAGGTTTTAAATAAGTCACTGACTAAACCATGGTACTCCCTCTTAGTCCGAATAGCCAGCTCTTTGAATTCTTCCTGAGAAAATTTAGAAAACGAGGATGTAGCTACACTTGCAGTTGCATCTTCATACTGTTTTTCTAACAAGGCTACCTTCTGTACCAAAGTGACATTTGTCATCTTCTCCCTCTGTAGATCATCATGAAGAGAAACATTCTTTACTTGAAGTTCATCATACCTGTTCACATGTTGTCTCTTGAGATGTTCTAGTTCCTCCTTTAGGCTGACAATTTCTGCCTTCTACTTGTCAAATTCTCTGTTCAAAGTGTTAACAACATCAAAATTGGTACCTGTAAAAGCTCCTAAAACATATGCATCATCTGTGGCGTCGACCTATGGATCACTGGATTGTTGTGTCCATACAACCTCATTTGCAAAGGATATGTCCATATCACTCTAATCCTTGCTCCTCTTCTTACCCCTCTTTACCAATGATTTATTAGCTTTACTATAACAATATTCTCCTAGAGATATCACAAAATCTTCATTGAACTCATCCCTCACCTCATCAATGGGGGGTATATTAATACCTGTAGATATCAGAGAGGAGGTTTGAGTTGTAGTGTGAGAGGGTATGGTCATAGTAACATGAGAAGTGGATGGAGAGGAAGCAACGATATAGGTAAGAGTCACCTCAAGGGTTGAAGAAATGTCAGGAACAGAAGTTTCAACAGATGAAACTTGTAGGGTAGTGGCTCTGAGTGACGATGGTGATAGTGTTGAGGTTTTCTCATGCACAAGTGATGATACCGAGCTAGAAGAAGGAATATGCAATTGAACTTTGAAAAATGGGGGTACAATGGATGACAGAATGAGCATATCCACAGAAGCAGATGTAATAGATTCAGGTAAACATGTGGCATCTTGATAAAGCTGAGACATAAAGGGTGTCATAGTAGAACCAGTAGACAATGAAGATAAGGATATGATTGATGAGAGGAGTAAGGCTGAAGATAATGGGAAAGGATGGGATGAATGTTGTGGTTGTGGGGGAGATGATGAAGATTTTCCATTGCTACCATTAAATAAATTGATAAAATCATGTAAATCGTTACCATTTCGAGCCTCTACAGTAACAAGCATAGGAGAAATCCTTTCATCCTCTTCCTCTGAATTTGTTAAATCTATAGTAGAGGTAGGGATGGATGAAACTAAAATCTTCAACCTTTTGAAAGGTTTCTCTTCAATCTGGGTTTGTTCAGATTGATACTTCTCAACAACAATAATCACTTGAGCAACTTCAGTTGGCTGAGGAGTCATAATTTCTTGAGTATCTAGTGTTGAAGTCATTCTGCTCAACTTCTGTTTGATCTTCTCCAAATTATGTAGATAGGCCTTGACCTGCTGATCAACAGATGCTTGTGGGATTTATTCCATGGGGCCTTTCCCTTTGTCTCTAATTGAAACAGTTTCCATGTGTACGTTCTTGGCTGCTAAAGCCTCCTTTTCTTCCCTGTCTTTCATTACCTTTTCTTGAATGTCGAGCTCCATAGCCCTATAATGTCGAACCCTATCCCTAGGTTCATTTTGGTATTGTAGGATATGACTTTGTTCTTCTTTGATTTTAGCCTTTGCCAAAACTTCAGAAAAAGTATCAACCCCTTGATAGATGAAGTCATCTGGGGTTTCCTCATGAGTGTACCCTGTTTTAAAGTGATTTTTCTTGAGGTGGAAATCAACAATCCCTTTGTGATCATGCTGCCTTTTACTAGCAAAACCTAGTTTGAGTGACACTATGTGGTCACTGAGTTCTGACACTGAGGTAGAAGTAGGTATGATCAAGGAACCAAGGGTTAGAGGAAATTTGGGCTAGACTTTCCTCTTAGGTGTTGCACATTTCTTATAAATACCTTCAATGACCATTTGAAATGAAATTTATTCAAGGACTAACTTGTCAGGCACCACCTTAGGTAGCATATGAGCAGAATTTCTAGCAAAGATTTTGATATAGGTGAATGACTCATCGACGTACCAATATCCCATTCTGGCTATGAGAGTTTTGGCTTTAGGGGAGAATATAGGAGCTTCCTTGTTGAAAATTAGGAAATAAACCTGGCTGAGGAAAATCTCACAGATGTCATAGAACCTGGTTACATAATTGGTGTCCCATAGCTCTGAATGATAAATGTGTACAGGTTGAGGTGTAATACCCAATCCCATCCCATATTTAGATAGCAAAACTCAGTGCAAAAGATATCCACAATGAAGGCGGAGAAGAAGAAGTTGGGATTCTTCCTGGTAGTAGATTTCTGGAATTACTGTATAGAAGTCTTAAGTTCTAATGACAGGATTGCAGCCTAGGGGAGGGATTCACCCATGGTTATGACATGGTGGGCAATGGGATCCCATTCTTGCTTGAAGTAAGAACAATTGGGAAGACCATAGATCCTTCACAACATTGCTGCAAGCAGGGAAAAAGGTTTCTTGAACCATTCAATGGGGCAAAGTTCATCTTTTCTTTGGGAAAATTTACGGGGTCAAGCCATCCAGAACTTCAGCATTTGGTCAAAATTGTACCTAGACTTGGTAGCTTTAACAAAATATGCATCAAGGAGCTACTTAAAAGGTTTGAGGGTGTAAATTTTCACAAAGGTCTTAGAGTGAAAATTGGCCAATTTCAATCCAGTGCTAGTGTTAAAGGAACGGTCTTTCAGATTAGCATGGTCAATAATCCATCTGACTACGTCATTGTATGGGAGGACGGTCGGTCTCGCAGCAATCATGTGGATGCCAGAATCCCTAATTCTCTCATAAATGAGTTGGTTATCTTGAATGTATGAAAGGTCATTGTTATCAAATATGGAGTAAACTCGAGATCGGTCCAATTGGTAGGTTTCATTGACCCAGCCACTAGTATCGGAGAAGACACTGAAATTCGGGTCTTTGGTAAGCATGTCTTTCTGGATATTTTTGCACCCGGTAATTTGGGGTGTTTTGGATGTTGCCATGTTCTGTTGAATGCATGAACCATAAATTAAAACTAATTTATGAAGAAATAACAAAAAACAATTTGAACTTGGAAAGGCGACTTAATAACCAACCTGAAACCGAAGTGAATACTGGCGAAATAGCTTGGTAAAAATATGAAGGTAAATTCACGTAGATCAGCAAGTTACAGTAGTAAAAACAATGAATAAATCGTGAATAAGACCAACATATATATACTTCGCGGGAAATGATTTAGGCCATAGGATGAGGATGAAAAAAATGGTCGAGATTAGATTTTGTGGGTGCGGGATTAAAACGTAAAATAATTTTTTTATTAATCATTCCGTAACCGGCATTCCGCATTTTGTGGGATGCGGGGTGTGGAATCACAAAACAACAAAATTTTATTCAATCCTCTCTGCATCCTGCATTCCGAATTTTGTGGGATGCAGGTTGCGGGAACATGCAAAACAAATAATATAACAAACGAAAAACTGCTCCCTGCATTCTGCATTTCTGCGGGATGCGGGTTTCCCAAATCATAATTATAAAAAATCTTCCACATCCTGCATTTCACATTTATGGGATGTGGGTTGAGGGATAATTTTTTTTAATACATTTAACTTTAAAAATCCCGCATTCCGCAACTTGTGGGCTGTGGGTTGCGGAATCAAAAATCAATCCCAAACAAAACTAACTTTTCGCATCTTAAAAACATACAAATCAAGCATGTATTTTTGGGAATTTTGGCTAATTTAGGGAATCCCAGAAGTAAAGATAAATGTAATAGAATCCAACAATAAGTATAAAGGATTTTACCAAGTTACCTTTGTATGTGTTATTGGGATCCCGTGTAAGAATAACATGCGATCTGTTGTACCTACAACAAATGGCAACTGGCTGGAAGAACCAGTTATCTCTGTAAAACAATAACCTTTTCCAATCTAACCTGTCAGTAAACAAAGGATTAACTTTCAAGAAATGTTAACATAGGAATGCAACCAATAAATAATTATCAAAATGATTAATGTGCTTCCATTCATGGTCATTTTAAATATAATGGAACTCTGATTCAGATGGCATTGGGGGATTAGGATCACCCAGACTCAAGCTGACATAGGCACGCAGTTTAAGTTGAACCTGGGATCAGACCTCAACTATTTTTGGATTTTCACACATAGGCCACTGAAACCATCATTTATTTCTCTCTCTTTAAAAAAAAAACAACAAGATTGCATTAACAAAGGATAATTGCCCCATGTTCTAGCGATCAGTGCCATTCACAAACCTGACCTGGAAACTGAACAAGCCACCTCAGTAAGGAGACCTCTTGTCTTCCATCTATATGGCTGAAAGAAACTACCATGGCTTGGGAACCATATGATGATAGTTTCAGTCCAAAATCAAGTCTATGATCATAGTAAAGCTGGCCTTAGATA
The DNA here is from genome assembly GCA_001517045.1 of Pseudotsuga menziesii. Taxonomy (NCBI): domain Eukaryota; kingdom Viridiplantae; phylum Streptophyta; class Pinopsida; order Pinales; family Pinaceae; genus Pseudotsuga; species Pseudotsuga menziesii. Next base: position 208,751 of record LPNX010525053.1, on the reverse strand, counting down.
GGCCCCCCTCATCCTTATGTACAATAATATTTCTTCTGGGAATGACTGGGGTTTTATTTTGTATATGGATTACAAGACACTACCATGGCTTGGTATCCACATAATGGAAGCGTTACTCACTGATTCTTTTCAGATCATGAATGAGTCAACCTGTGATAGGATCTCCCATCTTCCAGAAAACTAGAAGCCACCTCCCCATATTATATGGCGAAGATGTCATTCCACCAAGCACCCATGAACCTAATGAGCTGGCTCGTGATGAGACCCCTCATCTTCCAATCCACATAATAAAACATATGGCCATGATTGAAATCCAAAAGAATAAGACTGACCAGGTTGTAAAGATATGCTGCAGTGCTCTAATGAGACCTTAGACAAGATGAACCTTTTCTTCCATGATTTTCATCATCAGAGTAAGGCATGTAGAATATATTGACCTAGATGAGAGTGCATTAATATAAAATTCTTAAATTATTGTTATCATTCACATATAACAGATCCTGATACAAGTTAGGGAAAAAGGGAACTAACAAAATTTACTTAGGTTAAGAGTATTGAATATCAAGAAAAACTGACTGCCCATCATTTCCAAATGTGTAGAGATTACCAGAAGGTCACCAATATCAAGCAAACATTCAAAAAATAGAAAATAAAATAGCACACCAAACCTATGTATAGGGTCGAAGCATCTTTTCAAATAGAATACTTCTTGAGCAGGAAAACATTCACTGGATAGGTGTCGACAACTCCTTCTAGTGTTTGTAGCTGAATAAAACTAGGACCAATGTTTTTTGTAACAATGACTGGTCCCAACCAAAGGCATTGAAACTTGGTATACTCCTTGTTATCCTTGTGTTGTTTTTCCCATATCAACACTAAATCTCCCACTGAGAAGTCTCGGTCAGAGGAGGACTTCTTGTCAAACCATTTATTTACCAACTGTTGATGTTGGTAGAATTTGTTCTTGTCCTTCTCTCTATCCTCTTCTAGTTTGAGCAGAGAATCAATCCTCTGTTGTAATGGGGAAGAATTAGTTTCTTGGATGGATTGGGCCAACTACAACGAAGGGATGGTGAGATTAGCTGGTAGAACTACTTCCTTGCCATAAACAAGGCAATAAGGGGAGTTACCAATGGCTTCCTTGGGAGTGATTCGATCTACCCAAAGAGCATTATAAAGTTGGGTATGCCAGTTTCTATGATGTGAAGCCATTGTCTTTTTTAGGATTCTTATCAAGTTCTTATTAGAGGATTCCGCCAGCCCATTTCCCCGAGGATAGTAATTGGAAGAAAACTTAAGCTTGAACCCCTTTTCAAGGGAATAGTTGGCCAGGTTAATGGATTGAAAGTATGATGCATTGTTAAAAACAAGATACTTAGGGGTGCCAAACCTGGTGATTATCTGGTTTTCAAGAAAGAAAATTACCTGGTTCGTGTTACACATTCTTACAGGGACTGCTTTGAGCCACCTTTTAAAATAATCAGTGCCACTCAAGATATATTTATGCTGTAAAGAGGATACAAGGTTGATAGGTCTGAGGAAATCCAATTCCCACTACTAAAATGGGAATTTGACTGCTACTGGATGCAAAGGGAAGGCAGGTTTCTTGACTTTGCCAGCACACTTTTGGCAAGGTACACATCTTCTGACATATGCATGAGCATCTCTAAATAGGGTAGGCCAATAGTATCCTTCCCAGATGATTTTATGAGCTGTTGTTTCACCTGAGAAATTCCCACCAGCAGGTCTTGCATGAAATTGAAAAAGGAACTCGTCAGTTTGGTCCTTTTCAAGGCATCTTAGAAAAATTCCATCATAATTATTTCAAAACAAAACATTATCAATAAGTTGATAAGGGGCCGATTTTAGCCTTAATGCTCTATGTTTCTTGGGATCAAGAGTTTCAAGAGCAAATCCATTATGAAGAAAGAACTTGATGTGATCATACCATTTAGATGTCGCGATTTCAATTGCATTAACAAAACTTGTAGAAGTAGCCTCTTCATGTTCCTAATCAGTGTGCTGATATTCAGGATCATTTGACTAGATAGTGAGTCGACACAAACCTTGTCCTCTCGCAATATTTGCAGGCTTGATCTCCAGATCATATTCTTGGAGGGCGGTCATCTAGTGAGCTCTTTTTTCTCCCAATTCCTTTTGGACGAGGACATTGTGAATGGCCGCATACAGAATGATCACCTTAGTCCTTGAATTCAAAAGGTAAGGCTTGTAATGTTTTACTGATTTATATACTGTGTAGGCCTGTTTTTCAACTTGCGAATAATTGAGTTCAGCTCCTTTGAATGTTGAACTCATGAAAGAAATGGGGATCTCAGTGTCCTCATGATTTTTCTGTGTTCGGACAGCTACATAAGAAAAATCAGTAGCAAAAGTATAGAGTATAAAATCTTTATTGAAATCCAGAGACATGAGAGGAGGTGCTTCAGATATGGCTTTCTGAATCTCAGTAAACACATTCTTCTGTTCATTGGACCACTTAAATGGTACATCCTTTTTGACAAGAAATTGCAGGTATTTAACGACTTGAGCAAACTTTGGAACAAATCTATGAATGAAAGTGATCTTACCCAAGAATGACTGCATTTCCTTTCGAGAGTTAGGGAGGCCGATCTTGGAGATTGCTTGAGCACATTCTGGACCAATGATCATACCTCCTTTGGGACAATGAAACCCAACAACTTACCTTTGGTTACTGTAAAGATGGATTTATTGGGATTGAGGGAAATGCTGAATTTCTTGCATCTTTCAAATACCTATTTCAAAGTAGATAAATGATCTTGTCATTTTTTAGAGTAAATGGTAACATCATCTAAGTATACAATGACATAATTATGGATCAAGCCCCTGAAATCTATGTCCATAGCTCTATAGAAAGTGGCTCTTACGCTTATTCACCGTTTATTAGTCCAAATGACATTCATTTATATGTGAATGTTCTCGAAGGGGTCCAAAAGCTAGTTTTAAGTTGATTGTTGGGTGCAACCAGGACTTGGTTGTAACCAGAAAGACCATCCAGCAACAAAAACATCTATGATTCAGCTACTTTCTGTAGGATCTTCTCCATTGGAGGAATAAGATAGTTGTCTTTCTCAGAGTTTTGGTTCAAGTTTCTGAAGTCTACGTAGAGTCTAATTTCCCTATTCTTCTTATGAACAGGAACCAAATTAGCTATCCAATGTGTGTGCCTAACGGGAAATATGATCCTGGCCGAGAGCAGCTTGTCGAGTTCTTTCTTGACAGAAGGCTCTAGACTGGGGTGCATTTTCTGCAATTTCTGTTGATATGGCTTTACCTTAGGTTTCATGGGGATGTTATGATGCATGAAAGTAGTGTCGAAAGTCCTGAGTTCATCATATGTCTAGGAAAAACGTCTTTAAATTCCCTACACAATTTAATAAAATTTCTTCTTTCATCATGGGAAAAATGTATTCCAAGATTGATAACTCAGGGATCCTGCTTTGTTCTCAGGTTAATAGGAGAGTAATTCAGGGTCGAGCTCTGGGTCTTACAGTTTGTGGTCTGTCTGAATTTATCTTGTAAGTCATAGAACTTCTCCAAACTGATGACAGACTTGGGGATGATATTGGAAGGGTCAGATAGAGACTTCTCATGATCGGCTTCATCGATAGCCATACCTTCGAAGGTGTTTTGGGCTGACAGGAAGTCTAGTATTTGATGGTCATAATCGAACACTTTCCAACTTGTGACATTGTCGGGTATAGAGGGTATGTACATCAATTCGATAGAGAAAGTTTGTGGAGACAAACCTTCGGGCAGGATTAGTCTGGATGCAGTATTGGCTAACAAATCTGCGTCAAATTTCCGTGATCTAGGAACAAATTTAATATTGAATGCTGAAAAGGAATTAGTCATATCTTTGATAAATCTCTTATAATTAACTAGACATGGAGATAGAAAATGTATACTATTCCGTACCTATTTCACAATGATTTCAGAGTCTCCTACGCATTCAATTGCTTTCGCTCCCATATCAATAACTTTCCTGGGTCCTTGGACTAATTCCTTGTACTCAGTCACGTTATTGGTCCAATCAAGTTCCAATCTGCATGGGATCATTGTTTTGATCCCTTTAGGATCAATAAGGACACATCCTATGCTCGCTCCCTCCTTGGACCTGGAGCCATAAAAAACAAAGTCCAAACAACAGGAGCTATTCTAAAGTTAGTATTTACATTATACAAATTATGAACAATAGTGCTGGAGAATGGCACATAAGTGATATGAGTTATTTGAGACTGTTTCTGTACATACTCTATTGGAAAAACATCAGCAGGTAGGTCCCCAAATAAGGTGTCAAATGTGAAATGTTCAATTTGATTATCAAAAAAGGAGACATATTCATTGGAACTATCGATATCAGTTACAGTTTGTTTCATGAAAGGTTCTTGGTCAACTTTGAGTTTGTTAGGCTTCCCGTTGAGGGGTAACCACAGGTGAGATCAATCTATATCAAAGTAACCTTTTAGTTTTTCTGACCAATCTCGACTTAACCACATACCATAAGTCTTTGGGATATCTGCAATTACAATATCAATTGTATGATTTATTCTAGGATCTGCAGATAATCTGAGCAGAACATTCTTTAGTCTGCCTACAACTTCAACCTTGGATCTATCTAATTGCACGATTTGAATAGGACAAGATTCCCTGTAGCATTCATTTTTTTTACACACAGAAAGAGGCATGGCATTAGATGAAGCACCTGAGTCCACCATGCATTTGTGTACATTCCTGTTAAAGATTTCAAACATAAGTAAGAAGGGTGGAGTGCCCTTACTTCCAGGCTTTGGTCGGGGAGAAGAGTCAAGATTGTTATTCTGAGCTTCTCTGGGTTGTTTGATTATCATGCTTTTGGGCAAGGAATCCCTTATGGAAGGGATTTTGAGAAGGTCAAATAGAGATATATTTTCCTTGACTCTCTTCAAATCCTTGGCCAGATTGTATTCTGGTTCAAGAATGTGAGTGTCTTTATGAGTTTGAGTTTTATATTTGTTGGGAGCTTGTGTCGCAGGTGTTGATTCTTGTAGAGGTGGTCCTTTAGATCTAGTATTGTGAGTGTGTTGTAGGTTGAAAACTGTGTCAGGTTCTTCTTTCTCTTCTTTTGAAAAGAAACTCACAGTGCTGACCTGCTAGTCATCTTCCTCTTCCTCTTGGGGAGGTTGTGAATCTTGAGTGGACTGATCTTCAGAGGATTCAAGAATGTCTAGTGTTCCTGCAACTAAGGCTTTCAAGACATAAAAGATATCTTCCTAGGTGAAACCATCGCTAGGATTTGGAGGTGGTGGATTCTTAGGAGGTTGGTTAGGCATCCTAAAAGGTGGCATATTGAATCCCCTATTGTTTGATTGATTTTCATTGCTTGTTTTCTTGAGATATATCATCTTGCTAGATATTCTTTGGAGGAGATTCTTCACTTTGATCATATTGAATGGATCTTGACTAGTAGTAGCGGGTTTAGGGGAACTATCACTTTTCCTACGCGATGTAGACGCTTGTTCAGATGTGGTGTCAGGGTTGTGCTTGAGACAGTACATATCCCTTTCGACTTGTATGGATTTGGAGAAGGCGTCTTGCAAGGACTCCTTACGGTCCCTTTTAACCCACATGTATATTTGGGTCGGGAGACCCTTAATATAGTATGCTACCAATAATTCCTCAACGGTAAGTACCATACTTGGGATACTATTCTTTAAATATGAAAACTAGTGATTGTAATCTTTGACTCTTTCTTTACCCTTAGTATTCATGGAAGAAATCTCTATGAATAACTCCTCTGGGGTCTTATCATCCCCAAAATTTTGAGTGAAGAGTTCAAAAAACACATCCCATGATGGGATGGAACTAGCTTCTAAGGAAAAATACCAGGTAGAAGCCTTTCCCTCAAACATGTAAGGGAACAGTATGCAAACCATGTCTTCATGTATGACATTCCTAAGTTTGATGGCCTGCATAAAATATTTGATGTGGTATTCCATAGGGATTTTGTCATCTGAATTAAATTTTGGAAGCCACTTCTTAGGGTTTTTAGGCAACCTATGCTGATCGCCTAAAACAGACACCGCATCCCCATCCAACCAAGGCTTGTTATGGTGTTAGTTAGCCATAGGGATAGATTCTACTGATGAGTCCAAAGATTCAGAATCTGATGATTTGTTTGAGGAAGATGAAGAAGAGGGAGGAGATGGGGGTGGTACTCCTTCCCAAATACTATATTGAGGAGTAGATGGCTCCCAAAAAAGGGAATCTAGATATAACCCAGGGGTAGATGGTTCACTAAAAAGGTCACAATGTCTTTCAGCGTTTTGGTCGCCTAAGCTTAGATTATCTTGATTATTACCTTGGGGAAGATCATGGGTTCGATGTTCTTCAACGAACTGTCTTCAAATTTCAGCAACATTATGAGAATTACCCTTCAACAGATGTTCAAATGTGATGGGTCCTAGGATGGGTGATATGAGAATGTATCTGTTCGATGGGGTAGTCTACTCTTTTCCAGGGGTAGCTGGGACTGTGTCTGAAGCTTGTACTATTTGTTCCCCTGATGTAGATGCCTGGGCATGACTACGAGTAATAATCAGATCTCTTGCTAGAGGAGGTGTGTGATTATTTCGTTTAGGCATGATGTGTTATCCATCCTTCTAGTGCCATTTGTTGAAGCCCCAACTGTGTATGTGGCTGAAAAGGGGTGTTTAAGGCTTACAACACACAGAGAAAATCCAGCCAAAGGATTCAAGCAATCCCACATGAGTATTTATTTATCCTTGAGCTGTTTGAGGTAGTGATATCCCACGGATACTTTGTAGCCTCTGCTGGATTATAAGGATTTGATCCACAGAGGATGTGTTTCCCAGAGTGGAAAACAAGGTAGTTGATATAAATAAAAGGAAAAATCAAACCTGACTAGAAAATGGAACCTAATCTGAATCTAAACTATTTTGAAAAGGATGTTGAATTGATTACAGGTTGTCTTGAGGTATTAGAAGAATAAGTAATTCATCACATTGACATAAATGTAAATGAGATGACAAAATTCTCACTTGAATCACAGTTGTTTAATAAAAATTAAATAAAAGCAACTCAAGATTAAATCATTCAAGGTAACCTACATCTGCACATGTTAGTTGAAAAACCAACATATAAGATGTAAAATTTTTAATGTTAAATCACTTACAGAAATAGATAAAGACAGTTAAAGAATAAATTCCTTAAAGCTTTGTCAATGTATTAACCAGTAACGAAGATAAATCTTAGTTATGAGAAAACACATTGATCAATTACAAATGAACCACAACACCATCTGATCATTCGAAACAAAAAAATTAAGATCTGTCAAAGAAATTTGATCAGATCAAATACAAGAGACAAGAAACAACAATACTGTATTTATCCAGAAGTTCGCAATAAATTACACAAACCTTAATAAAAACAAAGGTGTTTTTCAGTCTCCTGTTCCAATCTTTCTTCCTCCAAAAGTCAAAAGTCCTTGATATATTCGAAAAAAACCTCTTAAATAATTATTACAAAGAATGGATTTCCCTCTAAAGAGGATGAAAAATCTAAACAAAACTAAAATCCCATAAAATCTCTCCATATTTTCCAAATATGTAGCAATTCCTCAATATTAGGGTAACTGGAGGATTCAATGCCAAGTTGGGCATTGCACTTGTGATCTTCATTCTCATTTTTAGCCAGTTTATGCCAAAATCGAATGTAGATGTGAATCTTTCCTTCCACTATGAAGGGTCATTTGATCAACCGATTTACATGATGTATGCTGACATGGTCAAGCTTCTTGATATTCTCCTCCTCTTCATCTCTTTGTTGCTCCATTTACTCAACCATTAGTCCTAGTGGACATGGTTTTTCAATAAGTACCATTGCAGGAAAGGATAATTCATCCATGATGTTGTCTACTGCATACTACCTTCTGCTGCAAATGGCTTGTGCTTTCTTTATGGCTTCAACAATTGTTTCATCTAAGTCTTCCCAGGATCTTAAGATAGTCCTGACTTTCTTGAACTAGAAGTTAGTAAGGAAATTGACATTATCTGGCTTATCTTTCATGTATCTTTGCTAGTCTGTGACCTCATCATAAGCCTTTGAAGCTTGCTGCCTCTTTTCAACTAGATCTTCCAGAACAACAGACATTTTGTCAAAAGTCATATGAGTTTCAAAAATATTTTCCAAGGTTTTAAATAACTCACTGACTAAACCATGGTGCTCCCTGTTAGTCAGAATAGCAAACTCTTTGAATTCTTCTTGAGAAAAATTAGAAAACGAGGATGTAGCTACACTTGCAATTGCATCTTCATACTGTTTTTCTAACAAGGATACCTTCTGTACCAAAGTGACATTAGTGGTCTTCTCCCTCTATAGCTCATCATGAAGAGAAACATTCTTTACTTGAAGTTCATCATACATGTTCTCATGTTGTCTCTTGAGCTGTTCTAGTTCCTGCTTCAGTCTAACAATTTATGCCTTCTGCTTGTCAAATTCTCTATTCAAAGTGTTAACATCATCAAAATTGGCACCTGTAAAAGCTCCTAAAATAAATGCAGCATCTGTGGCATGCGTCCACCTATGGATCACCTAATCGTTGTGTCCATACAACCTCATTTGCAAAGGATATGTCCATATCACTCTGATCCTTGCTCCTCTTCTTACCCCTCTTTACCACTAATTTATCAGCTTTACTGTAATGATATTCTCCTAGAGATATCACAAAATATTCATTGAACTCATCCCTCATCTCATCAATGGGGGGTATATTAATACCTGTAGATATCAGAGAGGAGGTTTGAGTTGTATTGTGAGAGGGTATGGTCATAGTAACATGAGAAGTGGATGGAGAGGAAGCAACAGTCTAGGTAAGAGTTGCCTTAGGGGTTGAAGAAATGCCAGGAACAGAAGTTTCAACAGATGAAACTTACAGGGTAGTGGCTCTGAGTGACGATGGTGTCAGTGTCGAGGTTTTCTCATGCACAGGGGTTGATACTGAGCTAAAAGAAGGAATATGTAATAGAAATTTGAAAATTAGGGGTATAATGGATGACGGAATGGGCATATCCACAGAAGCAGGTGTAATAGATTCAGGTAAACATGTGGCATCTTGATAAAGCTGAGACATAAAGGGTGTCACAGTAGAACCAGTAGACAGTGAAGATAAGGCTATGATTGATAAGAGGAGTAAGGCTAAAGATGATGGGCAAGGATGGGATGAATGTTGTGGTTGTGGGGGAGATGATGAATATTTTCCATTGCTAACCTTAAATAAATTGATAAAATCATGTAAATCATTACCATTGCCAGTCTCTACAGTAACAGGCACAAGAGAAATCCTTTCATCCTCCTCCTTTGAATGTGTTAAATCTATAGTAGAGGTAGGGATGGATGAAACTAAAACCTTCAACCTTTTGAAAGGTTTCTCTTCAATCTGGGTTTGTTCAAATTGAACCTTCTCAACAACAATAATCACTTGAGCAACTTCAGCTGGATGAGGACTCGTAAATTCTTGAGTATCTAGTGCTGAAGTCATTTTGCTCAGGTTCTATTTGATCTACTCCGAAGTATGTAGATAGGCCTTGACCTGCTGATCTATAGATGCTTGTGGGATTTCTTCTATGGGGCCTTTCCCTTTGTATATTTCTAAACTGGTTGCCATGGGTACATTCTTGGTTGCTAGAGCCTCCTTTTCTTCCCTGTTTTTCATTACCTTTTCTTGAATGTCCAACTCCATAGCCCTGTAATGTTGAAAGTTGTCCCTGATTTCCTTTTGGTACTACAGGATATGAATTTGTTCTTCTTTGCTTTTAGCCTTTTCCAAAACTTCAAAAAAAGTATCAACCCCTTAATAGATGAAGTCATCTGGGGTTTCCTCATGAGTGTACCCTGTTTTAAAGTGATTCTGCTTGAGGTGGAAATCAACAATCCCTTTGGGATCATGCCGCCTTTTACTAGCAAAACCCAGTTTGAGTGACACTATGTGGTCACTGAGTTCTGACACTTAGGTAGAAGTAGGTATGCTCAAGGAACCAAGGGTTAGAGGAAATTTGGGCCAGAATTTCCTCTTAGGTGCTGCAGATTTCTTATAAATCCCTTTAGTGACCTTCTGAAATGAAATTTCTTCAAGGACTAACCTGTCAAGCACCACCTTAGGCAGCATATGAGCAACATTGCCACCAAATATTTTGATATAGGTGAATGAATCACCGACGTACCAATCTCCCATTGTGGCTATGAGAGTTTTGGATTTAGGGGAGAATGTAGGAGCTTCCTTGCTGAAAATTAGGAAATAAACCCGGCCGAGGAAAATATCACAGATGCCATAGAACCTAGTTACATAATTGGTGTCCCATAGCTCCGAATGATAAATGTATATAGGTGGAGCTGTTAATACCCAATCCCATCCCATATTTGGATAGCAGAACTCGACGCAAAATATATCCACAATGAATGCGAAGAAGACGAAGATGGGATTCTTCCTGGAAGTAGCTTTTTGGAATTCCTTTATGGTAGTATTAAGTTCTAATGACAGGATTGCAACCTAGGGGAGGGATTCTCTCATAGTTATGACATGGTGGGAAATGGGAGCCCATTCTTGCTTGAAGTAAGAACAATTGGGAAGACTGTAGAGTCTGCACAACAATGCTGCAAGCAGGGAAAAAGGTTCCTTGAACGATTCAATGGGGTAAAGTTCATCTTTTCTCTGGGAAAATTTATGAGGTTCAACCATCTAGGACTTCAGCATTTGGTCAAAATTGTACCTAGAATTGGCAACTTTAACAAAATCTACATCAAGGAGTTGCTTAAAAGGTTTGAGGGTGTAAATTTTCACAAAGGTCTCAGAGCGGAAATTGGCCAATTGCAATCCAGTGCTAGTGTTAAAGGAACAGTCTTTCGGATTAGCATGGTCAATAATCCATCTGACTGCATCATTGTATGGGAGGACAACCAGTCTTGCAACAATCATGTGGATGCAAGAACCCCTAATTATCTCATAAATGAGTGGGTTATCCTAAAATTCTGAAAGTTCATTGTTATCAAATATGGAGTAAACTCGAGACTAGTCCAATTGGTAGGTTTCACTGAATCAGCCATTGGTATCGGAGAAGACACCAAAATTTAGGTCTTTGGTAAGCATGTCTTTTTGGAGATTTTTGCACCGGTTAATTTGGGGTGTTTTGGATGTTTCCATGTTCTGTTGAATGCGTGAACTAGAAATTCAAACAAAATTATGGAGAAATAATAATAAACAATCTGAATTTGGAAAGGTGACTTGATAACCAACTTTAAATCGGCGTGAATACTGGAGAAATAGCTTGGTAAAAATCTAAAGGTAAAATCACACAGAGAAGCAAGTTACAACAATAAAAACAATCAAGAAATCATGAATAAGACCAACATACATATACTTCACAGGAAATGATTCAGGACGTAGGATGAGGATGAAAACAACGGTCGAGATTAGATTTTGCGGGTGCGGGATTAAAATGTAAAATCAAAATTTTATTAATCATTCTGTAACCCGCATTCCACATTTTGTGGGATGCGGGGTGAGGAATCATAAAACAACAAAAGTTTATTCAATCCTCTCTGCATCCCACATTCCACATTTTGTAGGATGTGGGTTGCAGGAACACGCAAAACAAATAATATAACAAACAACAACCCACTCCCTGCATTCCACATTTCTACGGGATGCGGGTTGCGGGTTGCCCAAATCATAATTATTAAAAATATTCCGGATTCCGTATTTGTGGGATGGGGGTTGTGAGATGAAAAGTTTTAATACATTTAACTTTAAAAATCCTGCATTCCGAAACTTGCGGGTTGTGGGTTGCGGAATCGAAAATCAATCCCAAACAAAACTAACTTTCTGCATCTTAAAAACATACAAATCAAGCATGGATTTTTGGTAATTTTGGCTAAGTTAGGGAATCCCAGAAGTCAAGAAAAATGTAATAGAAGCCAACATAAATTACAAAGTATTTTACCAAGTTACCTTTGTATGTGTTATTGGGATACCGTGTAAGAATAACATGGGATTTGTGGTACCGACAACAAGTCTACAGAGGGACAGGGAAGGCCATAAATATGTGATCAACCATGTGTGGCAAAATCAGCTGTAACAGTTATGATGCTATAAATACAGTGATTGTATATGCCTCGAAAGAAAAAACATATTTGTAACAAGGGAACTGTATTGTAACAAAAAAAGTATATTTGTGAAGATGTCAATGACACATTCTTGTTAGATCAATGATGGCCTTTTTTGCTGCACATGAATAGTCTGAGTGATGTGAGGCCAGTTGTAAAAAAAATGAAAGTAATTTTTAAAATAATATACTTGAAATTTTGTTTGTACTATGTTCAATTGTATGATTATAATACTTGTAAAGTGTCAGGTTTATTTTTGAAAAGTGCAAAATCAAAGCCTGAAATTGCCAAAATCAGTTTTCAAAATTGCAAATTTAAGTATTGGAAGTGTCAAAAGAAACCTTCCAAAAGCGCATAATTAGGTTCTAAAAGTGCCATTATCATATTGGAAAAGTGCAAAAATAGTTTCAAAAGTGGTGATATCAAAAGCAAAACACACTTTTGGAACCAAATTTTCCACTTTAGAAACCTTGATTTTGGGGTTTAGAAGGGTTGTTTTTTACCAATCTTCAAATATTCTCATTATTATAATTTTTAATTAGAAGTTGCATACTAGCTTATTCTTTGGGTATGTTTTGCTATTATTTGTATCTACGGTGAAGCTTAAACCATTTGAAATAACAAAATTGAAAAGTAATTAGTAAGTGAAACAACACTTTTCAGTTCATTTAAATTACATATTTCTAGAACAAAGCCTCTATTGCCATTTCATTGGTTTTTGCACTGTTCCAATATGATATATATGACAATGACACTTTTATAACTTTTTTTTGCACTTTTGAAAGGATGCTCTTGAAACTTCCAATACTTAAGTTTGTGATTTTGAAAACCTATTTTGGAATTCTCAAGTTTTGATTTTGCACTTTTGAAAACCAAACTCAACTCTTTACAAGTATTGTAATCACATAATTTAATATACAAAAACTCATTGAGTTTATTTGTGACAAAAAAAATCCCACTATATTATTTAATACCCTAGTTCCATATCTTTTACAATTGGAATCACATCATGCACACCATTTTGGTGCAGCAAGAAAGGCCATGGAAATAAAATTTATCTTATTCTACTAACAAATGAAAAATAAAGGATTCATTGTCATTTCTATGATAAGTTCTAAGGTAAGATTTTCTTACAAAACTAGATTGTATAAATCTTGTTAAGATCCATATGTTCCATCTCGCAAACTAAGAGCTTCTTTGTCTTAGAAATAAACAAAAGAACTTTAAGATGAATACCAGAGAGTTGTTTCTTTACAGCTTCAACCTTCTTAGGATGTAGGGGTGTAACTATAACAGTATTGGGATTATTTGAATATCCCTCCAAGACCTAAAATTTGTCGCAGTTCGAAATGATTTATTAGTTGATATGCATAAAAGCTACCAGAACCAATATAAAGGGAATAACATCTCATAGAGGGATTATCCATAGGGGATAGAGGGATTATCTACATCACCCTTGACGGCAAAGGATGTGACGATGATCAATGTGGTGCATAAGGTTATGAAACTGCAGATGGATAATATGGGATCTTGTCCATATATATATTTAGAATGATAGTGAGATGATCATATGCATGTCATGAACTAGGTATGAAATGATGGTTTATATGTGTAAACTTGGGGGTAATGATCTACGAGGTGTCAAATGGATGGTACGACTCGACTGTGAATGTGTTGTAAAGCTGAACATGCATTTTTTTTAGATTGACACACCAGCTGATTTGGAGTGGTTATTGTTTCACATGAATGATCAACCCTAGTTAGATCAATCAAATCAATGATATAGTCACAAGGAAGAAGGAATACTATCTTGCATGGATGAACCAGATATTTCTGGATAATTTTCTCATTATTCCTTTTTCTATTAACACATAAAATAATATTCCTCACTACCACATAATCTCTAATTCATCATCTCTATAGTACCAAGTTATGCCACATCAAATCACTTCCATGTCGGATTTGCCATGTTGATATCAGTGACATCTTTTCAACAACTTGTCAACCGCTCCTTTATCACCATGGTGTTGATCATATAATGGGACATGGTCGATCTTACTTATCATGTATTATATAAATATCAAGCTCACTAACCACAAGAAGGGCTGGCATCCCCTTATTCTATTGTAAATATATGGAGAATGGTGAACAAAAGAAGAATGACTGAACCTTCTTGAAAATATCAGGTTTTTAGAGGAGAAGGATTAGCTACCCTTGATGTGATCATAGTTCTAGTTATTAATATGGTACAACATGGACCATCCATCCCTTCCTGCATTATATAAATATCAAAAACATTGAGCACAATAAGAGTCCATCAAACCTACCATTTATGAGATAAATATAAAAAATATTGAACCTAAGAAGGGTCGACTGATCCTGCTAGTATTGTTGGTATATTGATATTGGTGAACACATGAAAGAATTCCTATCCCTTTTTGTTTTATAAAAATATCAAGAATATTGAACATGAGAAGAGTCCACTGGCCTTCCTTTAGGATTGAAATAAAAAATATATTTAACCTAGAAAGGGTGATGACCCTTCCTATATTTCAGATATTTTAGCTAGTATTGTGAAAACAATAATGGTTGACCAACCCTTCCTATATGATAGAAATAAAAACAATATTGAACATACAAAGGATATATCTATTCATTCTCAAAGGTCTATCAAATGAACATTTGATCTTCTATGGATACTCCTATAAAATTTGTTTTTGATCAATCAATTGATTTTAGAAAGGAGAGGTCATTTGTTCTCTATTGATCATTCACATCAACATTTTCATAAAAACAACCAATTGATAGAAACTAATTGGCAAGTGTAAACATTGTATATAGATTCTTATATTAACCTTAAAATATTTATTACACTACACTTAAATTTTGTCTATGTTGTTGACCCTTTGTCAATATGAAGAAATTCAATATCTTGAATTGACAAATGATCACAAACTTGGTTTATCCAAACATTAATGGTCAAACTATTTGAAAACATTTGGGTCATTTTGGTCTATGGTTACAATGCTATAAAAACAATTATTGTAGATGGATCGAAACAAAAACATGGTTATAATGAGAAAGTGAGTTGTATTATAACAAATATTTATAATTTCCATGATGTCTATTACACATTCTTTTTATATCGATGATGGCCTTGCTTTCCTCCCCAAAAAGGAGTGAGGGGTGTGATTCCAATTGTAAAAGATATTGAACTAGTTTGTTAAATAGTACAATTGAATTTTGTTCGTCACAAATAAAATCGATATGTTTTTTATATTCAGTTGTGTGATTACAAAAAAGTGCATAATCATAACTTGAAAATGCCAAAATTTGTTTTGAAAATAAAAAACTTAAGTACTGGAAGTGTCAAAAGCATCCTTTCTAACGTGAGAAAACAAGTTCTAAAAGGGCCATTATCATATGTATCATATTGGAAAAGTGCATAAAACAATTTGAAAAGTGGCAATATCAAATGCAAAAGTACGCTTGTGGAACCTGGAATTGGCACTTTTGGAACCATATTTTTCACTTTAGAAACCTTTATTTTGGGGTTTAGAAGGGATTTTCTTTAGTAGTCTTCAAAGTGACATGGACTAGAATATGTCCAAGTTTAATGAAATAAGCGGTAGAAAAACAAACCTTGGGCATAGAAATACACAGATCCAAGACAAATAGTAAGATATTGTTATCACAATAGAAGTAGGTGGAGAATATATTCATGAGATTTGGTATGAATCATGTGAAACCTGTAAATATGCCTTTGTCTTCCCATATTAACTTTCATTAGGTTCATGTCCTAGTAAGAAATAAGAGATGGATCTCTTTTATTGTATGCTAGTGTAGCAAGGTTTAATGTATGTGATGGTATATACAAGACCATATGTTTCACAAAAATTTGGTGTTGTCCATAGATACATGGAAAATATAGGTAAAAATAATTGGGTAGAAATGAAATGGGTTCTTTGGTATCTTAGAGGCATATTTTTTATTGTATAACATGTATGGTTGTAGTGGTTTAGTTTGTTCTTATATTGATTAATATTTTATAGGTGATTTGGACAAAAGGAGATCTAGTTCAATGGAGGTGGAGTATCATTTGAGAAAATTCATACACAAGAAAATTGTGTCGATATGTATACAAAACTAGAATTGTTAGAGAAGCTACTATGGGTTTTATCTTTTTTAGGCTTGAAAAAAAAGTGATGAATAATCCTAGGAAGGTATTAGGTAAATTGTTGTCAAGGTGGATATTGTTAAAAATATGACAACTAATTAACCTAACTGTTACTGGGTAGCTATCTTAATAGATACAATTCTCATAGTCGATATGGTTTTCCATTGCATATATGGAATCTCATGTAATAGTTATGATTAAGTATTATATATATTTGTTTAGCTCAAGAGGAAAGTGGGTGTAAAATATTATAATCTTTATTGAGCAATCCCCATGGATTTTTCCCTTAATTATGATTGATTCAAATTCTTGATGAATCCCCCCTGGGTGTACATAAAATTTCCATATTCTATACCTACCATACCTCCTAGAGTCCACAACAAACATGGTCAGCTCATAAAGCATCCAACCAACACATGCTCCACTCCTCCAAATGTTTAACAACTTCATAATAGAGGTTACTACACAAGTTAACAAAACATCAAAGATAAAAGGAAAAGGGGTATGCATTCCTATCTAGGTCTTATAGTGATATAGATATAATTACATACCATTTTCATACTCTATCTTGTCACGTCCCCTCCAGCCTGGGAGGACATGACCAAGGTGCTGGTGCCATCATTTAGACGGGGAAACTAGGCCCCATGAACATACACATGATAAAAATTCATTGAACATAAACATATACAGATGCATAATGCAATCTACAATGGAAGAAAAATTCATTCATTCAAATAATTCAACATGTTCATAAAATTCATTAAAACAATCATAGTTGCAGAGATTTAAACACAAGAAACACTTATCTTGAGAAGAAGCGTGTCCCTCAACCATATATGTCATTGCAACATTCCACCCAACCATAGGATAGTGTGCTCATCAATCTCTCAGCACCACTGCCACCCCTGAGCTGGGAATGATTCCCACAAGGAATAAGGTAACACTAGAAGGCTCACACATAGCCAAATATATATCAAAATTCAGCCAATACAAAATACAATTGGGTTTATCAGGATGTCAAGGAGGTGAGAAGCTTGAACTGCTACGCTAGTGAGCTCAACCACAGAGCTATGGAAACTTGCACCAAATCGGGATTGGATCCCAAAACATATACACACCCAACAGAAGGAAGCATCCCCTTCTTTTCTACACAGTCCCTCAGGTTATGCCTTCCATTCTAGTTCTATTCAGGGTGTACAAAGAAGAAAACCAGACCCTCTAGATTTGTCTGTGAGGTTCCTTCCTACACTAGGTTTCTCAGGCTAGTTCAGACCTAGTTCTACTCCAAACTAGTTCATACCAAAACAAAAGATGCATACACAACAAAATACAAGTTTTTGGATTGATGAAAAACGTCATAGGAGCCAAAAACGGAAATGGAAATTGGGAAAAAATGACCCAGCATGAGCCATACATTTTAGAAACGTTCTATGGATTTACATGGGAAAAAATGGCTCCCTCAGTCCATAAATTCATGGATATGTCCCCCATTGGCTGTGCAACACTGAAAACATGAAATTCCCCACCGCGTGAATGTCGAAACAACATAAAAACACCCAGGAGAGATGCCAACCACTTGGAAAATATTTCTTTTTATTATATAATGTTGTAAAATCCTGGAGAATCTTTCATTTTATTGTATAATGTTGTAAAATATTGGCGATTCTTTCACTAAGTTATAAGATATTGTAAAATATTTGCGAATATTTCACTTCATTATAAAAAAATTGTAAAAACTAGCGAATCTTTCACTGATTTATAAAATATTGTAGAAATAGAGGAACAACAACATTAGTCAAATAACATGAATCACATCATTAACAACATAACATGTAGACTCGCGAGTCACAACTAAAGGTGTCAATGAAACACAATGACACTGACTAGATTCAGGGCAAGTGGGGGCTCCACTTGTTATCTCATCCCTTAATAGTCCAACGGACATGTGGGGACTTGAATATTGACAAACCGATAAACTAATAGAATCAGACAGTATGCTCGATCTTGGCCTGCACTAGCCAATTGAGGTCCTTATTGTGTTCAAATCACACAAATCACTTCAATGTGAGACACATTTCATATCATGAAAATTTTTATATTGAAAGAAAAAGTCTCACTTTATGTAGACCTCAAGTCTTTCTATTATCACTTTTCTATGCAATGTACATGACATTTATCTCAAAGTGAAATTGACATTGGTAAATGAAGATAATCTTGAAACCCAAAGAGAATAGGTATTGCAACATATTGAATAAACAAATCAAGATCAAAATAATTTACAAGCAAAGAAATCCAAATCAAGATCAATATATTTTACAAGCAAGGAAAGCCTATATTATGACATTCCTATGGTGTTAAGAAGATCACAAGTAAAGAAAGTCATCGAAAGCAAATATTTTATACGCAATGAAAGACATTATCAGTTTAAGTTCAAATAAAAAAGCTCAAAATAAAACAATTTTGTTTGAAAAAAAGATGGAGGTCTCTACATATGAGAAGAAGATTGATATATATACCATACATTATCCACATTATTCTTTTGGAAAACAATCCATAGAATTCAAACAAGCATGACATACATCATGCTGCAAAATCCCAACATTCATGACATACACATATGTATACTTTGTTCTATGTAACATAAAGGATCATTGCCTTAGCTGACAACAAATGCCTCCTTGGTGTGTAGTGAATAGTTATATGATGCCCCATTTTTAACACAATTCCTATTTCCTATTCACCAACTTGAACTAATAAGCATTGAAATCACATCAACAAAGAAATGAATAATATATCAATGAATTCTAAGCCCAAGTTGTACAACTTGCAAATGATCCTTTGTATATCTAGGCAAAATGCCTAGCTTTTTAAAGCTCCAATAAATGAATCTATGTATTTAGCATAACGTATCCTTTTCAATAAGGAAACTGACATGCTCTATGTTCATCAAAACACATTAGATAGAACACTTATCCTTCATATTTTATTTGTTATACAAAGCTATATATTTTATTTGTTATACAAATATAACAATGTATATAAATTAGAGTAAAAAATGTCTAGTATAATATCAAAGCCTAACACCATTGATATCTAACTTTAGTTTTCCAAGATACAATGATTATAGATGAAAGCATAAAACATGTAAACGAGTAAAACATTATTTAAAATGGTTTTTTCACATGCCAAGAAACTTTTCAATCGCAGCCTAACAAATTTTGAAGTAATGGTGAAAGTGGGAAGATATCTAAAATTTTGATTTTTCACTAAGCAAAATGAATCCAGGTCTTTCTATATGTTCCACCCATTCACATACCCTGTACAAATAATGAAGAAATATGCATGTCATATTGATTGCAATCACAAGGTGTTAAGGGCCTATATTTTTCTTCTCAAGGATTCAATGACATAACTGTTTACATTTAATGACCTATATTGACAATATATCTTCCTCACAGAATTAGACCTTTCTGCAGTTCTTTGATAAACATCATTTAATGGGACTAATAATTTTCCCCAATGCTAGGTCATAAATATTGCTAATTTCTTGGTATCCTTTGGACTTAACTGTGCCAAAATGTCCCTTAACCGTATGGCCCTCTTTTTGGTTCAATATCGTTCCCTTGAGAATGTTTTTTTATTATTATCATTCTCTATTTTTTTTAATGACTGTGAGTTTTTCTCTGACATTAAGCAAACTCCTACTAGTTCAAGTAATACTTGTAAGTTGTGTCTCTAAACTTCTGTGATAGATTAGTGCACTGCTATGATTCCTGTCATTAATGATTTTCCTCAGAAAAAAGATGCATTTATGCAACAATATCCAACTTTCGAATGTCTATGTTTAGATAGTCACGTGATGGATTTGACTGAACTGATAAAGAATCTTGTCTGAGTGATGAGCGATATTTAGACTGATGATTGACCTCATCAGTGGAGAGGAACTAACTATAATAAAATATAAAAAAACTAAAATCCATCTTTCTTAACTTCTTGATGGTGTTTAATATATACAAATCTATTAAAATCCAACTTCCCTATACTTCCTATTTATTTCTAAGTAATAGTTGTACTTGGTATTATAACATAATAAATTATTAAAAATAATAAAGTAAAATTTACCATGTTGTGATCAAATATAGTTAGTTCCTCCTATTCATATTTCAGTTTATCATCTAGCTATTTTTTGGCATTGGTTCCGGTTGAGTTAGATTTGAGGTGCCTTTCCCCATTTATTGCTTGATGCAAAAACCAACTTGTATGCAAACATTTTCCTTCATCAATGGCCTCAATTCATTACTACAATCTCTGCTTTGGTTGCTGCTACTTATCATTGTTGATGTAAACCATCTCAAGAATTGTAAAATCTATACACTGGAAACATCATAAGCCAAGGGTTGAATCTTGTGTTTGGTGTTGAGGAACACATATGCATTATCTAGGTTTGTGTAAGAGATATGAAACGTATATCTTTTCACTTAGATTTTTTTGTTTGACAGAATGCCATAGCATTAACGTTTTGGGAATTCTATGGAGAATTTGTCCCTTGCATTGTCAAGGTTCCATATGCAATTTTGAATTTGTGCTTGTTTAGTGAATATATATAAATTTTGATATATGCTAGTAATTTTTTAATTCAACTGGAAAAGCAGTATTTAAGTTATAACCTAGAAGCACCACATGAACTGAAAAATGGTAGTAGTATCGGGTCCAAATGGGTAAGCCATATACATGGTGTAGTGGGGTTTCTATTGAATACTGAATGGCCACACAATTGTGATCTTTTAATGGCCTACCATAATATCCACGTAGAATTAAAGGTAATTTTTAATTAACTAAACACAAACACCTTTAACACAAGACAAAGAAAATCATTATTGTTCCCTTCTTTGTCCAGCCAATCAAAATTGGAACAAGCATAGGAGAAAAAGAATGTTCCTAGTGTGACCACTCCTCCAGATCTGATAGCATAGGTGCTTTTAGAAAGAACTTCAAAGCATCTTCACTAGTCATGTGACCATATGCTCCAGCTATTTGTACAGGCTCAGATGTCCACTTTTCAGTAATAGCTGAACTCAGACTTGATTGATCACTTATGTTTCTCCTTGCCAGTAATGCGGCTGAATACCTTGGCTTCTTTTGTTCATATTTTTTTTCCTTCTATAATTCATGATTTCCTCAAAAGAATAACTATATGACAGCTCAAATCGAATTGGAGGAAACTGCTTATGCAAAATAACATTGACTTCTTCTCTAGTGAGCATTGCATTATCGTCAAGGTTCCATGTAGCTTGTGATAAAAGTTCTAACAATTAGTTCTTTGCAATAGAAGATGTTAATGGTAAGTTTTCATGTTTATACACAACGAGGGTTTCAATTATTTTGTCAGGAAATTGAAAAATGTGACTTCTAAGAAAATCTAGGAAGTCTCCAAAACCGAAGAGTGTAAAATCCTTAATTGAAAATTACTTCATAAGCCATTTTTCATAGTCACAAATCCTTCTAATTGCCATAACCCAATTCCTTCATTGCTAATTCGCCAGCTTCGATGTTCTCAATAGAATCATGTTTGAAAATAATTTCAACATTTTCAAGAAATCCATCAAATATTAAACCATATTCAGAGACTGAAGCACCACTTAACAATCACATCATACCAATATCAAGAAAAATATGTTAAATCTTCATTTCCCTTTCATGGACGAACAGACTCGTAGCCATCATCAAGCTCCGTGATAAATATATCAACTGCAAAATATAGATTCACTAAGGTGACCCTTAGAATGCTCCTAGGTGATGGCCTTAATCAATAGGTCTGGGTGCATGGCGTTGAAGTTCAAAGTATGCAAACAAAATCAATTTAAGGTAAACAACTGCATGGTTGCAAATTTTGCACATAGATATCCTAAGGTTGACTAATTCCAAGGATGTTGTATAGTTGTAAGATGGGTTCCATAACACATTTATATTTGGAAATTTGGAAGGTATGTATGGTGTTGTCTATAGTTAATTCTCCATATACTGTCAACAACCAACCAAGAACAATCCCTTTCTTATTTTTACTTCAGTTGCAATAGAGTGAAATGAAGGGCATTGTATTGAACAGTCTCAAATATATGGACACTGCATTGGAGCATCCCTCCAAAATGTGTGTTGAATTGATTGAATGCATCATCATCTCAGCTAGAAATGCTCAGAAAAAGTCTCTAGAAATTTTTGACTACCACCCTATTGCTGCTACAAGATGTCATAGGTGGTGTGATGTGCTTGACAGGACCCGTGAATGTTGTATTGGCTGCATCAAGTCAGATGTTGCAAGTTTCAAGCCTAAGACATGGGGAAGAGAACTGCCTTAAATTTAGTGACTAGTGAGTCTATTGGTTGCTATTAGTGATATCATCCCAAACAGAACCCTCACTCTCTTCTCTTTTCCTTCCAATTTTAGCTGAAGCTCTTCTTTGCATTTAAGAGCGTGGTTGGAGATCACCCAGCTTTGAGTTACTGGGTTATAAGAGAAACATGTTGTTGGGGTCAAATGTACTGGCACGTTGAAAAATTCCACAATTATTTCTTTCTAAGCTTCTCTCCTTCTCCTCTATTTTGTATTTGACTGAATTGTAGAGGGTATTCACTAGGGTTTTTCGGGGATCATTCTAGGCTGGTTCCATGGATGAGAACAACAAGAAATGGCCTTGAATCCAATTATGGGTTGAATCCGAGATGTTATGGGAAAGTGTGTGGGTAAACGGAGTTATAAAACCTCAATATGGGTTTATACCAGCCATCAAACAAGTAGTAACATTAATTCCTAGCATACTCTAGTAGTTGAAAGGTGAGTAAATTGAATTATTATTAGGTCTGTGGGAAGAGACAGAGTGAGAGAAGTAGACATGGGATTTTTTTGAGGATAGAAGTGGTGGAAAGAGTAGATATGGGTACATTTGGAAATCCTGGGCTCATGAAAAACCCTAGATCAAAGTCCTGGGCACATGTAAGGTCAGTTCTAGGCACATAACAGAGTTAAAGAGGTAGTTGTTGTTTTGAGCCAACCCATAATTATGTTATCATAATTTAAATTTGAAAAAAATCTGAATTCTTAAACAGTTTTAAGAGTACTACAAAGAGATGAAGAATCACAACGATAATGAAATACCAGAGATTTCAGCCAAAACTGATGATAGACTTTGAAGAGCAAAATTAAATCTTAGAAGCAAATAGTTTGGAGTTGAACATCATATAACCTAGAAAATAAGTATGTTGAACATAAACTTCCCTGAAAATGTATGGATGCCAATTCAGGTCAAATCCAAGGTAGTATGGATTTTTCTCTTGGCCCAAACAGTCTTTCCCAGAATGCCTGAAAATAGAAATAACATACTTCACAAAAGCCCCTGCTCAAATGCCTAAGAGCCTTTTTTGTAGCCAATTTAAATATTAGAGGAATCCAAGAAATGAGGAGTTACTATCCTCAATGATTGATTCAAAAGAAAATTTAGGGAAGCCATTGAGATTACTAAAACCGTAATTGGTTAAATAGGGATGATGGCCTAGTCTAAGTAGAACTTGGAGACCTAGTATTAAGCCTTATTAAATCCTAGGACTTAATGATTAAACTTGTCAATGTCTATGAATTATTAATAACTAATAATTATTAATGGAGTAGTAATAATTAACCTACTTGGACTATTGAAATAATATTAAACTATCTACTATTAATAATTAACCTACTTATTAACAACTATTTAATAGTATTAAACTGTTTATTAATATTATTTATCTAACCCTTGAAAACATACTTATTATTATACTTGATAATATAGCTATCGTTATTAATTAGCATCAATAATCTCAATTCTTTAATTGAATTAATAACTATTTTACAAAAGACAAAATATCAAAACTATTACAAAATTATCAAAAGTTATCTTAGGGATCTTGTAACAACTTTTGGAAAAAAACATTAAACCGATTTGCTCTTTACTCCATCTTATTCATCAACCACTTATGGGTTGTCTTTACTGGAATTGTGCTTCGAAAATCGTCTTTGTCCTAATGATGAACCTCAATGAAGGGTTTGAAACATTGACAATTTTGTTTTCTCCATCAAAGTGCAAACTCCAAGATGCTCTGACAAAATGGCTCAACCTATGAGGATATGATCAATGGGATGATGCTCCAATTATAATCATGCCTATCCTATGGCCTTAAGGTGCCCCCTTTCAAGCTCATTCAATAGCCATATGTGAAGGACACATTGTAAGATAAAGGTTGGTGAAGCTTTGTACAATCATGATGGTTCTATGGTTGTTGGGATTTGAGCCCACCACTGATTTGAAAATGGGGTGGATAATATGGTGGGGCCAAGAGAGAGGAAGCTTGAACAAACAACATGATTATACAAATCAAGAGTATGGAAATTGAGAATGTGAATACCATGCTTGAGGAACTTGGACTAAAGGCCTTCCTTGTGTTCAACTCTATTGGATCACGATGCTAGCAAATTTATAAACGTCAACATAATAGATATATGGCAAGAGGAAGGGGGAGAGGCTATGTGGATATCACATTTTTAAAGCTTGAATTATGGCAACCAACTCTAAGTCATAAGTTGCATAGTTCTTTTCATGAGTTTTTAACTTCCTTGATTCATATGCTATTGCATGAACTTCTTATGTCAGTACTCCACCCAAATATTCGTTGCATGCATCAGTGCATATGACAAAATATTTGTTTGGATCTGCTATTTTTAGAATGGGTGCAGTGGTTAATAATCCTTTTAGTTTATTAAAATTGTCTTTGCATTTCTGATCCCAAACAAATTTCTTACCTTTTTCTGTAATGATGTTATAGGATTTGCGATTTTCGAAAATCCTTTGATAAATTTTATGTAATAACTTGTTATTCCCATAAAGGATCATACATCAGTTACGTCCTTGGGGACAGGCCAATCAATTATTTATTTTATTTATTCGGGTCTATCGATATCCCTTATTTGGATATTACGTGCCCTAAATATTGTATCTTATCTTTATAAAATTTTCATTTGTTGAACTTAGCATATAGCCGATGTTCTCTTAACACTTGTAATATTATCTATAGATGTTCATCGTGTTATGATTTGGTTTTAGAATAAATTAATATGTCATCTATAAAGACGTCTAGGAATTTGTCCATGTTTTTACTTAGGACGTTGTTCATTAAGCACATGAAGGTCATTAGAGCGTTAGTTAGCCCGAAGGGCATAACCACAAACTTGTAGTTCCTGTATCTCATCCTGAAGGCAGTTTTAAAGATATCTTCATCTTTAATTATGAATTAGTGATACCCAGATCTTAAGTCGATCTTTGAAAATGTCATCGCTCCGCTTATTTGATAAAACATATTATCAATGCGGGGAGGAGGATACATATTCTTAGTTGTCATTTTATTAAGTTGATGATAGTCTATACATAGACGTAAAGTACCGTCTTTCTTTTTAACAAAAAGGATCCCTGCTCCCCAGGGGGATACACTTGGTCTTACATAATGTTTTTCTATTAATTCTTGTAATTGTAATTTTAAGTCATTCAGCTTCAATATGTTCATTGATAGGGAGCCTTCGAATTAGGTACTGCTCCTAGTACTAATTCGATTGTAAAATCCATATATCTCTTGGGAGGTAATCCTGGAATTTCTTTCCGGAATACATCCGCAAAATCTTACAGGATCAGAATATCCTCAAATCTTGGCTTATCTTCTTTACCAATTTGTTCATTATTTATTATGTGTACAGAAAATACTTTGCATCCCTTTCTTACAACCTTTTTCATCTATAAAGTTGAGATTTGTCTAACATATATTTTCCTAGGCATTCCTGCGACTGTAATTCTTTCTCTTTCCTTATTCAAACAAGTAAAAGTTTTTTGAAAACAATTTAAAATTACTTGGTGTTTCTCCAACCAATACATTCCTATTAGGAAATCATAATATCCTAACGGTAATACATTTAACTTGACCTGAGTTTCAAACTGACTCATAAGAAAATTACAATTTTCAACATAGTTGACCACTTTTCTTTTAGTTCCTGTAGCTAACTAGACCAGCTAGAATTTTCAAACCTTTTTAAAGATAAACTGCACTTTTCCACTATGCTAGGAGATATATAACTTAAACTAGAACTTGGATCAATTAATATGGAAATAGACTGGTTTTATATCATACCTTGCACTTCCACCATGGAAGTCTGATGGTCTACCTATTGATTCTCCATGCTGCATTTATTCTGGAAATTTCATTAGCCACATCTCCAACTGTTTCCTCTTCCTAGATAGTGTGTACGTTGCTGAATTTCCCCTTCCGGTTTAGACAGTACTTGGCATAATGTGGTCCTTGATATTTCCAGCATTTGACAGGTTCCTTATGCTCATTATTTTTAACAAAGTTGTTAGGCATATCCATGCCTTTAGGTGCTGTAGTATTTTGTGGTGCTTTATTTTTATAATCAACTCTCTGATAGTTGTTCTTAGAGAAATTTTTAGATTTATTCCCAAAACTCTTATTTGACTTAAATCCTCTTCTTTTCTGGTCAAAATGACGTGTCTTCTTATTCTTCCGGTTAGGCAAACTTTCTCTTTTCTTACTATGTTCATAACAGAAATCGACTTTTATCATAGCTTCTTCAAGAGTCTTCAGGTTATCAAACTCAATCCTATCCTTGAAGCTAGTGGGAAGAAAGCTTAAAAATATTTGTATTTTAAACTTTTCATCAATTATGTAAGGTACATATATTAACAGACTTAGAAATTTGTTGCTTAATTCTTTCATTGACATTGCACCCAATTTTAATTCATAGAATTCCTTAGCTCTTTCCTCATAGTATTGTTCAGATAGAAACTTCCTTTTAAAATACTTTTTAAAAACTCTACAGGTTAAGTACTTCTCCTTAAGATTTTTGAACCTTTTTATGTCTTGCTACCAGATATCATCTTTTTCAGTTAAATTGTAAATAACCATCCGAGATTTTAGTCTGTCAGAATAATTATAAATCTAGAAATATTTCTTCATTCCTGACAACCAAGCTTCTGCTTCTTCACCTTTCTCTACTTCTCCGTTAAACATCGGAGGCTTTATTTTTTTGAATTCCCCAGAAATTTATTCATAGGGTTTATGCTTCCTTCTCCTAGGTTTACCGTCACTTTCACTATTGTCACTTATGTATTTATACCTTCCCCTATGTGACCTTTCATTAACCTCTAAAGAAGATTCACTATTAGAATATTTTTCTTTCTTTCCTTTATGTTTCTAAGACGTTGTTTCATAATCACTTTAATAAACATTTAGTTCTACATAAATGTTGTCTGGATTGTTGTTTTTTTGAGAACCATTTTCAGCAGATGCTTCAACACCTTCCATTTTCTTGCAAAATAGATTTTATATTTCTGTACAAACATAAATGTAAATAAAATCAGTATATTTGTTTTCTTATTTGCATGCAAGTAAGCCAGTCAGGCCTAGTGTTTGGAAACTTGCTCTGATACCACATGTAACATCCCTTAAAATTTATAAATAAATTTTTTTCCATTTACTAGGTGTAACATTTAAATTACTAGGAATGAATTCTAGGAGATATTATACTTCATGATTCCTTGGTCATAACCATAATGGATTTATTTCTAACTGTAATATTTATGTGTCTACGTTAGTTTTTATGATTAGCGTGCTTTCTTTTATGAACTATTGCCAGATTTTACGTCATGCATTCTGGTTGACATTACTTTGTGACAGTAACTGTCTTAAAGACTCTGTTGAAACTGTTTGTCTTTTTTCTTCAGTTTCTTTCTACCTTTGAGTTGTTCAAGGGATAGGCCATGGTCTTACTTAGTGATGTGGAGATAGGTATAGATTCATATTTTAAGGTATCAAAAGTCAAGTTCAAGGTTTCAATCCTTTATATTATCCTCCCCAGCTCAAGATTTAAGTCAATTTCAGCTTCATTTGACATTCATTCAATTGTAATTTTCAATATCTATTTTTCAAGAAAATGGAAGCCTGGGAATGCTTACCTGTCACATAGTATTGTGGCCTGTTTTTCCTCTATGTTCTCTTGCAATCGGTTCTGATTATTTTTTGCATCCAGATTGAAGGTTGGCATTTCCAGATGTTCTTGTCACACAAAGTCGTGACCTGCTCCACCTTTGCATTCACTTGCAAAGGGTTCCTGGTTACCTTCGCAGCTACCACTGTAATCATAAAGTCGTGCCTCACATTTCTTCCTCTTATATCCAGTCGGTTTCTAACATCATGAGATATCGTCTAGTGTGGTTAAACAAGTATTATAGCTAGCTGTAGGGTTCTCGTCAAGCTAACCCTTGTATTGATCGATCAAAACAAGAATCAACCCTTATAGACATTTGATTATCTCATTCAACCGATGGATTAAAGAGGTAAATAGTCCTGTGACAGATTCAAATGGATCTCACAAATTTTAATAAACTAGAGGATACACTAGAAGAACCTATTTTAATCCCTCAGGTTCAGAACACAACATATACAACTACGCAATATTTAGAGCTTTGAACGTTTTTCAGAATCCTTTGTATTCATCTTTCTGTCAGAAATTACAATTGAACTCCTTCTAGTTCCTCTCTACAGATTAATCTTCTAATATTTTACAGTCTACTCTCTCAACCCCCTCTATTAAATACTTAGGTACTTTCTTAAATACAACATTATTTAGATCAGATCCACAATACAAGGATTTGGATCTGTTTATCCTTTCAACCACTCTATGAGGTATTCTTCTTAACTATATCAACTAAATCTATTATAGGATATTACAATCAAATGAGAATTCGATGCCCTCTTATTTAATTCTAACTTATCATATAATTTAATTGACAACAAATAGACCCAACTATATTGCTTGTAAACATTTTATATTTTCTTTAATAATTCTTCTAGTCCTTGTTTTCTCTTATGCCCCTGCATCAGACTCCCAAGGCCAAAATATTCATGGGCTCATGTCCATGAGCTCCTCCACCGAACTATTCATCTTCTGCAACATTGCTCTAGTCACCCAAGTGGCATCTGCAATTTGACGATCCTTCCATTTAAACAAATACTGGAAATACTCTTGTCCTCTAGTCTTTTTGTATACCTTCTTGTCCAATATTCTTTCTGGCTGCAATGTTTTTTTAATAGGTAATTGTTTTACCCAGTCAACTTCCTGTTCTTTAACATCTTCTGTTTCAACAGTTGTATCCTCTCCTTGGTACTTGTATAAATCAACAACATTGAATATTGGGGATATTCCAACATCAGGGTGTAGTTGAATCTCGTAGGCATTTGCATATAAATTCTTTAGTATCTTGCAAGGTCCTATCTTCTTAAACTTCAGCTTATTGTACTCCCTCTTTGGAAATATTTCCCTCAGGTATGCCAACACTAAGTCGCCGACTTCAAAATTAACTTCCGTTTTCTTCAAATCTGTTATGTTCTTGTATTTGATGATGTTATCTTGTAAACTTTGTTTCACTTGTTCATGAACCATTTGTATCTCTATGGAAAAATATTCTCCCTTTTCACTTCTGAACTCTGTTTCACCCAAATCCCTTAACTCACATACTCCACTGGGATGCATTCCATAAATGATATGAAATGGAGTTTGACCTGTACTTCTATTAGGAGAATCATTGTAGGAAAACTTTGCTTGTGCCAATACATGATCCCATTGCTTAGGGTGTTCTCCTACAAGGCTTCTCAGAATATTACCTAAACTTATGTTGACAACTTCACTTTGTTCATCTGTCTATGGGTGATATGAAGAATTGAAACTAAGTTTAGTACCAAGCTTCCTCCATAGTGTTCTCCAAAAATGTCCAAGAAATCTGGTGTCTCTGTCTAAAACAATGCTCTTGGGTAGCCCATGCAAACGTACAATTTCCTTAAAAAACAAGTTAGCAATATGTGAAGCATCACTAGTTTTAAAACAAGGAATGAAATGGGCCATTTTTTAAAATCTGTTAACTACTACAAATATTGAATCATTTCCCTTTCAAGTCTTTGGCAAACCCAAAACAAAATCCATACTTATCATACCCTAAGGTCTATCTGGAATGGGCAATGGTTTGTACAGTCTTGTGTTTTGAATCTTTCCCTTTTCATACTGGCAAAATTTACAATTCTTTACATCCTTCTCTACTTCAGACCGCATCCTTGGCCAAAAGTAGAAATGAGTCAATTGTTCAAAAGTTTTGTCTACCCAAAATGTCTAGCAAGTCCTCCACTGTGCTTATCCTTGATCAAATTGTATCTCATGGAACAACTTGGTATACACAACTGGTGTTTATTGAACAATAATCTTGCTTGTAAAAAATACTCCATCCATTTACTACTATCCATGAGCATAGGATTCTGACATGCTTCAAAGGCTTCTCTAAAATCTGCATCCTCTTTATATAATTCTTTAAGAAAATCAAAGCCTAAGACTTGAATTTGAATTTCTTGTATCAACAGATTTTTCCTACTCAAAGCATCTACTACTTTGTTAAATTGGCCACTAATATGTTTCAATACAAAATTAAAACTTTGGAGATACTCTACCCATTTTGCATGTTTCTGATTAAGCTTTGGTTGTTGCATTATAAACTGCAGTGCATGATTGTCAGAATACAGTACTAACTCTTTAGCTATCAAGTAATGTCTCCACTTCTTCAATGCTTGAACAATTGCATAGAATTCCTTATCATAAGAGGAATATTTTCTTCTAGTGTCATTCAATTTATCACTAAAATATGCCACAAGTTTGTCATATTGACTCAATACAGCACCTATAGCTTCTCCACTGGCATCACATTTTACTTGAAATGGTTTTCTAAAGTCAGGCAAAACCAAGACTAGTTTCTCTGTGACCTTTTTCTTTAATAGCTGGAAATTTATTTTAGCTTCCACAGTCCACCTGGAAGGCTGTCTATCCTTTTTGATAGTATCAATAATAGGATCATTTATCTTGCTAAAGTTCCTTATAAATTTCCTATAAAAACTAGCAAGGCCATGAAAACTTCTTACCTCGAACACATTCCTTGGTGTAGACCATTCTGTGATTGCTTTAACCTTCTTTGGATCCATTTTTAATCCCTCATCAGAGACAACAAATCCTAAGTATACTAACTCTTTCTTCATGAAAGTACACCACTAGCAATTTCTCCTGATGTAATTTATGTAAGACATACTTCAAATGCCTTAAGTGTTCTTCTTTGGACTGACTGTAAATTAATATATCATCCAGATATACTATTACAAATTTCCTTATAAATTCTTTCATTACTTCATTCATCACTCTCATAAAAGTACTGGGAGCATTTGATAAGCCAAAAGGCATTACCAACCATTCATATAGTCCATCGTTAGTCTTGAAAGCAGTCTTCCATTCATCTCCTTCCCTAATCCTTAATTGATGGTACCACTTTTCAAATCTAATTTAGTGAAATACTTGGCTCCACTTAAACAATCCATCAAATCTTCAATTCTAGGCAAAGGAAATCTGTACCTAATTCTTATCTTGTTTATAGCTCTTGATTCCATGCACATTCTCCACTCACCATCCTTCTTTGGACTCAATACTGTTGGTACTGCACAAGGACTTAAACTTTCTCTAACCAAACCCTTGTCTACCAATTCTTGCACCTGCTTTCTGATCTCTCAGTTTCAGTAGGAGTCATCCTGTAAGCTGCCTTGTTTGGTAAACTTACTCCTGGAATCAATTCTATATGATGGCTAATGCTTCTCACTAGAGGTAAGTCATTAGGCAACGTTTCTATAATGATATCTCTATAATCATTTAGCATGTCTTGAATTTCTAAAGGCAAATAAAAAATCATTTTATTTGTAAGAATTACCTTTGGTTTGCAAATTACTGCAAAGTTCAATGTTCCTTCCTCAATTTGTTGTAGATACTCTTTTCAACTCAACAATAATGCCTTTGGATCATGACTTTTTGAGGCTCCTTCATATTTCATTGGAACCAATGTATGATTGATTCCATCTTTGTGAAACCTGTATGTGTTTCTCTTACCATCATGTATGGCTCCTCTGTCATATTTCCAAGGCCTACCTAACAATATATGACACACATCCATAGGTGTCACATCACACACAACTTTATCTGTGTATTTTCCCAACTGCATCTCCAACTCACATTGCTCACTAACTAGCAACTGGTGTCCCTTTTGAAACCAAGACACTTTATAAGGTGTATTATGTCTCATCCTTTTCAGTTTCAATTTCTCCACTACCTCAGTGGATACCAGATTATCCGTGCTACTACTGTCTATGATCAGCTGGCAACATTTCCCTTGAACTTTACATATTGTTTTGAACAAATTTTTCCTCTGAGCTGGCTCACTAGCTTCCTTCTCTGGTTTCAGTAACACCTTGTTCATCAATAGTAATTCTCCTATCTCTGGTACATTTTTTGCTTTTGGAATCTGATGTTATTCTCCTTCATTTGGAGCAACAATAACATTTCTTTGATTAGTACCGCTATTTTCTGGACAGTCATAGGATTTATGTCCTACTTTGTTACATTTGAAGCATCAGACTTCTCTTCCTCTGCCTCGGCCTCCTTGTCCTCTAGACTAGCTTCCTTTTCCTCTAGATTCACCATATGTAGATGCCTGCTCTTTAGAGCTTCTACTAGCTCCATTTTTAGGTGTAGTAGATCTTCCTCTACCACCTTGACCTTCCTTTCCTTTAAAATTCCCCCTACCTTTGACAGATTGCTTTCTTAGAATTTTCCCTTCAGCTTTCAGTGCCATCTGATAAGCTTCTTCAGTTATCTTTGGAGACATCATAATTAGTTCATCTTGAATCTCCATTCTGAGGCCATTTATATACCTAGCTACCTTCTCTTGAGTGTCTTGAATCTGTCCAGCTCTAATGCTAACTTTATAGAACGCCTCTGCGTATTCTGTGACTGTAAACAATATCTCTATGAGATTCTACATTTGTCTGTATAATGAGAGTTGGTAATCATTTGGTAGAATATTTCCTCTCAATTTCACTACCAATCTATTCCAATTCTGGATTGGCTTTTTACCCAACCTCCTTCTCTCTGTCTGCACTCCATCCCACAAAAGTGTTGCATGTCCTTTCAACTTTGTGACAACAAATTTGACCTTTCTCTCTTCTTCCATTTCTTCATAGTCAAATAAATTTTCCATCTCATTAATCTAATCAATTAATTCTTTCGGATTAATATTCCCTTTATAAACAGGAACTTCAGGCCTGGGTTTTGAAGAAGATCCAAACACATTTTTCAAGAACCTCATCTCAGGGGTCAATACAACAGCTTCTTCCTCATTTGGAGATTCAATATTAGGTTCACTAACATCTCCTTCTAGATTGTTTCCTTGAGTTCTCAACTCCATGGCTTCTAACCTTGTTGTTACTCTCTCCATGAATTCTAATACTTTGGCATTGGCTATGGGTATTCCTCTATGACCACCACGACCTCCACAGACTCTAAAAGCCATATTATATCCCTTTCTCCTAGTTCTAAGATTCTGATTAGTAACAAATCTCTGCTCTAATACCACAAATGATGTGGAGATAGGTACATATTCAGATTTTAAGGTATCGACTGTCAAGTTCAAGGTTTGAATCCTTTCTATTATCCTCCCCATCTTAAGATTTAAGTCAATTTCAGCTTCATTTTACATTCATTCAACTGTAATTTTCAATATATATTTTTCAAGAAAATGGAAGCCCAGGAATGCTTACCTATCACACAATATCGTGGCATGTTCTTCCTCTGCATTCTCTTGCAATCGGTTCTGATTATTTGCTGCATCCAGATTGAAGGTTGGCATTTCCAGATGTTCTTGTCACACAAAGTTGTGACCTTCTCTGCCTCCGCATTCACCTGCAAAGGGTTCCTAGTTACCTTGGCAGCTACCACTATAATCATAAAATCATGCCTCACGTTGCTTCCTCTTATATCCATTCAGTTTCTAACATCACAGGATCTCGGCTAGTGTGGTTAAACAAGTATTATAGCTCGATGTAGGGTTCTTGTCAAGCTAACCCTTGTATTGATCGATCAAAACAAGAATCAACCCTTATAGACATTTGATTGTCTCATTCAACTGATGGATTAGAGATGTAAATAGTCCTGTGACATATTCAAACGGATCACACAGATTTTAATAAACTAGAGGATATACTACAAGAACCTATTTTAATCCCTCAGGTTGATAACACAACATATATAGCTATGCAATCTTTAGAGCTATGAATGTTTTCAGAATTCTTTTGTATTCAACTTTTTGTCAGAAATTACAAATTGAACTCCTTCCAGTTCCTCTTTACAGAGTAATCTTCTAATATTTTCTAATCTACTCTCTCGACCCCCTCTATTACATACTTAGGTACTTTCTTAAATACAACATTATTTAGATCATATCCACAATACAGGGATTTGGATCTGTTTATCCTTTCAACCACTCTACGAGGTATTCTCCTTAACTATCTCAAATAAATATATTATAGGCTATTACAATCAAATGAGGATTCGATTCCCTCTTATTTAATTATAACTTATCATAAAATGCAATTGATAGCAAATAGACCCAACTCTATTGATTGTAAACATTTTGTATTTTCTTTAATAATTCTTCTAGTCCTTGGTTTCTCTTATGCCCCTGCATCACTTAGTCTTTACGACTAATACATGAACTTTGTTTTCCCTTGTTGCAGGTGGATGAGGTCACCCTGAAAATGTGTGAATGAACAAAATCTAAGAGATGAAGCCATAAAGTGATAAAGAAAGTGGTCCTATTGTTTTTGGGAAACAACCTAATCTTTAACTTAGTTTTGATGTTTACAATACATACTATACCGTATATATTTTTAACAAATTAAAGTTTCAAACTCAAAACATATGTTATAGGTATAAACTATAACATACGCTTGGACATTTCAACTTGTAATACGATCACCCTAACTTGTTATCCTATGTTATAAGCTCTATAGTGGGGGACATTATGTATATAGTTTGGGTCCTTAAAACAAAAGATGTGACTAAAGGTATAATTCTTGGAACAGTATGAGTGAATTCAATATCCAAAGGACGCGAATTAAAAGTATCCACATGTAGGCCATGTGGTTGTAATAAATTATCCAACTAGCGGGTAAAGGACAGGGTGCCAAACCCTAGGTTTTTAATGTGTCTTGATGGCTATGTAAGTCCTT
Source organism: Pseudotsuga menziesii (assembly GCA_001517045.1). Taxonomy (NCBI): domain Eukaryota; kingdom Viridiplantae; phylum Streptophyta; class Pinopsida; order Pinales; family Pinaceae; genus Pseudotsuga; species Pseudotsuga menziesii. The sequence goes on along the minus strand of LPNX010525053.1, from coordinate 173,149 downwards.
TTGATGGAGTTTCTTTTGAAGTTGGTTTCCTTTTCAGTCTCACACTTGGCCTCAGGGTGTTCGACCTTGTTATTCCACTGTCTGTGAATAGAGATGGATATTCCAATAACCTTGGCCCTCAACACCATCTGAAGCTCTCCCATTTTGCACACATCATCGGTGGAGTTCGTGAAGCTCGTTCAGTTCCTTATTGGGTGTCTCCGGTTGGAGTTAACAAAAAACATCAAGAAGGTAAAATATTTCAGTTCCATTCTCGTTAATGGTTCTTTACAAATATTTTTATAAGAAAACTATTGTTTAACTTTCGGTAACAATGTATGTGCAGAAGAGAATAGGTTGGCTCTCTACGACGGGGGTTTTGGAGAGAGGCTAGCCGAGAAGATCCTCTTTAATCGGTAAGACCCATGTCTTTACCTTGTGTGGCTTTGTAGAACCAAACTTGGTCTTGTGGTGTGTATAATGTTGGGGTTTCAACACTGTGTCGGTGAAAGTGATACACTTGTTTTGGTATAATATGAGCTTGTTACCGTAAAGGATCTTTTTCCTATTCTCTATGGAGTCATATGACTATGCCACTTTTATGGGGTTTGATGTATCTCTGTTTCAACTTCTATTAATATTGCAAAGATATTCAATTTTGTAAGACCTATGAGGGCTTCGTAACTTAATTTATTTTAATGTGGATAAATATGCAACCTTGTGTTTTGGTTGTGAGTTTTTACTTTGCACTACTCATTTTGGGCTATGAAGCCACTGTCACAGCTTCGCTACTGGTTTTTATATAAAAGTTTATATCCTTGGAAAGACTTGTGAGGTTTTGAATGAACTCCTATTTTTTTTCATTAACTGGATGCTGCGTTTTTATCATGTGTTTCATTTTATTTAGCAAAACCTTCATTTCGTTTGTAAGTTATAATGCTATTAAAAGAATGGTGAAACCGGGAGGCATTTGTAAACGATCTTGATAATATTAATAGCATGTAGGGTTGTTCTGTTTTTCATAGTTTTGTTTTTGTGATTAATTAGTGATTAACCTAAGTGGTTACAGCTGTGGCATATTTTCCCTATAATGAGAGTTTTAGAAAAGGGTCATAAGAATATTTGTTAAAGATAGTTATTGTTTAGATCCTCCAATACCGTCGCATCATTGCGATTGTGTAAACTTTTTTATCAGTCTTAATTATTGTTTTATTGTTTGTATAATAATGATGTCCAAGAGGCCTTGCTGTCATAAATACTTTGGAGAAGAGAGTCATAAGGCCTCTACCAACAGATTTTGACTATTATTTAAAACTAACAAAGTATGGAGTTGTGTGCCTGACTATTCTTTATTTAAATAAAACTGTACTAGGACATTCGTTTCTTGAGATGGACATAGAGTCATTTATTAATACGTTATTACTGGTTTTAAAATTTAGAAAAATGTTCTGCCATGAAGCCTTAGTTATAGTCTCTGATATACTAGATCTTCCAGATTTGTATTTTAAGAGAACCAAAGTAGCCCTAAGGCTTCTATAAATATCTTAGGTTTTTGTAAAAGAATTTGTCGTAGTTATAGCTCTGTGAGAGTTTAAATATGTAAACTCTTATTTTATTTAAAAATTATTTTCTTTGGCTCTGTTTTTTATTATTATAGTTTATATAGGTTTAAGATATTCAAGATCAAGAGGCCAACTCCACTACGACTGTGTGAAGAGGAGGCAGTAGGGCCATAGTTTCAATACTAGACTCTTCGTAGATGAAAATATTGTTTTGGAAATATTTAATATAAATACCTAAGGCTTTCTGTAACTTTCTTCTGTAGGCACCAAGCTGCAGATATCCGGATGCCAACCTGGCATGTATCCTGTAAATAGTGCTATGGTTTGTCAATAATCTCGATTTGTTGTTATTAATTTGTTTTACAAACTGGTTGCGTTGTTTTAGATAAACTCTGTGGAACCTAGCTCAGTTAATGTTTATATTTTGAATTATTTAGATTCTTCTTAATTGAATCTATGACTTGACGAAGGAGCCAAACTCGACCTTACTGTAAAAGGATAACTAGATCTAAACAATGGATTTATTAAAAATTATTTATTTATTTATGTAGAAGCTTATTTTCTATTATGTGTTAAACCCTAAAACAAAACTATTAGTTTATATATGTATATCCATGGATCCTTGTATTTATAATACCCATATTAAGGTAAATCTCAGTATCATTTATGAAAGTTATACTATCTTCTGTGATAGCTCTCATAAGTGTTTATCGAGGGTCTTTAACTGAGATAACAACTGTTAATTATTTAAGACCTAGATTACTGATGGAATACAAAAATCAACTTTAAGAAAACTGAGATAAAATTACTTTAAATTATTAAGAACATAAAGCATATCATGTTACTATAAAACTAGTTTAACAGATTAAATTCCACTAACTTTCATATTCCTTTTCTTCAGAAATACTAAAACTTTGTAGTTGATAACCTATTCATAAGCACATTTCATTTAGGAATTATAGATAAGAAAATAAACAAAGAAGTAGTTTCCCTAACAACTTCAAGATCCAGAGTATCTAACATATCCAATAATTATGTTAAAGTTATTGAACATAATTCAAATAAATATACAGATTCATAATCAAACAACAGTTGAACCTGGATGATGTGCAGAAAGGGGACAAACACCCAATGAATATTGTTCCACCCAACCTTCTCCTGAAGCAACCGATAATTACTTGCTTAGGACCCCTGAGTCTATTCACTGAACCACTAGGATGAAGATCTCTACCACACAGCAAACTTACTGGAACTTAGAACTCAATAGCAGATTTATCTCATCAAATCACTTTAGCTATCCCCTCGTCAATATCCTTGTGTTCCTAACTTTTCAGTTTGCAGAAATCACAAGGTTCATTCACTGAGAAATCAAAATGAGTGGTGAGATTCCTACTCAATTTGATAGTTTAAATAAGATTGCCTAGGTATTTGGGTTAGTTTTGAAATTAAATGATCCACCATATCAGTTCCCCTCTCAAGGAACATGACCACTTTTTTAGGGATTATGCTCCTGCAACAGCTAGAAAGTGAAATGCTAGTGCTGCCACTTGTCATCCAACCTTGTACAATTGCTCCTTCCTCCTAGTGGGTCAGTGAACACTCATTTAAAAGTATGCCTTGGATAGGTGTCTCCTTTATTTAATTATTAAAATAAATAATTCTTCAATTAAAGTCATCCTTGACCCACTTGGTCATAAAATTTACAATAAATTTATCATAATGTTTTTTTTTGAAATAAATAGTAAATATTTATTTTTCAGTTCTAGGTATGTTACATATCATGTAAAGTTTCAACACTTTTGAGACAAGCTTGGTGTAGTATGAAATGACCTCCCTGGAAAGATGGAGTGATGATAAGATTATTATTAAGAATGATAAGCCCTAGTGTTCTGGTTACTATATAAAGAGTATGGTTGTATCTTCATGGGAATATACCGATATGGTTGGTGAAATCACTGAGGGTGGATCCCAGTATGACTAGTCATATTACTAAGGGTAGATCCCAACATGGTTGGTTGTATATTCAAATAGGAATATGCCAACAAGATTTAGTCCTGCAGAAAAGAACACTCTCTTGTTGAGAGTGGTCCTAACACTTATGGGATTGGGATGGTCTCGCAGAAGATAGTACTCTCATATGGAGAGTGGTCCTGCATTCATTTGTGGACGATATCCTAGCATTCACTTGCTAAGGACGGTCCTGCGGATAAGAACACCCTCTTGTTAAGAGTGGTCCTAGAACTTACCAACTGAGGATGTTCCTGTGGACTATAGTACTCTCAAATGGAGAGTGGTCCTGCATTCACTTGTGGATGAGATCTGCATTCATTTGTAGAAAATAGTATCCTACTTGAGGATGGTTCCACGGAAAAGAAAAATTTGTTGTTGAGAGTGGTACTAGCACTTACTGGATGAGGATGGTCCTAGAGATGTTAGTACTCTCATATGGAGAGTGGTCCTGCATTCACTTGCATATGAGATCTGTATTCATTTTCAAACAACAATATCCTACTTGAGGATGGTTTTCCAGACAATAACAGTCTCTTGTTGAGAGTGGTCCTAGCATTTACCGGCTGAGGATGGTCCTGCAGATGATAGTACTCTCATATGGAGAGTGGTCCTGCATTCATTTGCATACAACAATATCCTACTTGAGGATGGTTATGTAGACAAGAACACTCTCTTGTTGAGAGTGGTCCTAGCACTTACCGGATGAGGATGGTCATGCAGATGATAGTACTCTCATATGGATAGTGGTCTTGCATTCATTTGCAGACGAGATCTGCATTCAGTTGTAGACGACATTACCTATTTGAGGATGGTCCTGCAGACAAGAACACTCTCTTTCTGAGAGTGGTCCTAGCACTTACCAAATGAGGATGGTCCTACAGATGATAGTACTCTCATATGGAGAGTGGTCCTGCATTCATTTGTGGATGAGTTCCTGCATTCAGTTGCAGATGATGATGTAAATTTTCCTTTAATATTCAACTAGGGCTAAACAATGCATGCAAACTATTAACTGATAACCACACATGAATATATTTTACAGTATGCAGCGAAATATAAAACTGAGAAATAAATCACACCATCACATCATGATATTGACACTATTATTTTAGGTATGGAAACCCCTGAAGAAACCCAATATGGGAAAACCAGTGTAGTAGTCAGATATATATTTTATTATGAGAAAATATGGAAATTTTACAATCACCACAAATTCACCCAAACCTGGCGAATGTAGTACCCAGCAGAATCACTATGAAAATCACAGCTAAACCTCAACACCCTCTTGTGTGAGTGTATGGCCCAACTGTATGAAAATTGATAATCCCGCTGCTTGCTCCTCCTTCTTCTCAGCTAAATCCTCTGTCTGACTTTCTCTCCTTGTTTGTATCCTGTCTCTATCGGAATACAAGTGTGTGTGTTCTCTCCACCAATTGATCTCTCTTTTATAAAGTTAATTTAGATCACTTTAATTTATTTTCCATAGTAAACTTAGGAAAAGTAAATTAAATACAATTGGTTTCCTAATTTAAGTCTTCTGCATGCAAGAACACATGCATGCAGGAAGAAATTCCTTGTTGCTACTAGTTTAACACTCCCTCTCAATGAGGAAGGGATTCGGTAACAACCCCAACTTATCCCTGAACTTCACAAAACTCTGTCTCCAAAGTGGCTTGGTGAAAATTTTCGCCAGCTGCTCATCTGTCTGTATGTACTCCAACCGAATGGTTCCCCT
>LPNX010525053.1:131487-167464 GCA_001517045.1 Pseudotsuga menziesii | reverse complement strand
TGAAATTCTATTGGTTCTTGAATTCCAACTCACAAAAACTTATTTTGGCACGTTTTCTTATAAGGCCCATTTTAGACCCCAAATTTCCTCTAATGCTGAACACAATCTCTCAAGAAGTGGTATCTGATGTCTATGTGTTTGCTCAGGTCATGGAGCAATGGATTCTCAGATAGATTGATGTCACTATGATTGTCACAGTGAACTACTGTAGCCTCTAGCTCACATTAGAACAACACTGCAAGTAACTTCCTTAGCCACATACCCTCACAAAAAGCCATGTTGGCTTCCATGTACTCAGCCTCTATCGATCTCAATGCAACTAAATTCTGCTTCATGTTGAACCAAGAGACAAACCCTGATCCAATGTTGAAACAACAACTTGAATTACTCTTCTGATCCTCTACACATCATGCCCAGTCATCATATGTGAAACCTGCTAACTGTACACTCCCCCTGCGCTCATAAACTAATCCATACTACACTATACCTATGATGTAGCGAAGTATGTGCTTCGCAGCCGTCCAATGCACTCTCTGAGGGTCCACCATGAACTAACTCAAAGATTTGACTGCAAATCTGATGTCTAGTCAAGTGTTGACCAGATACATAACTGATCTAATAAGCTGACGATACAAGGTAGGATCAAATCCATCTGATCCTGATGCATCAATATTCCTCCAATTGGAAACTAGAGGTATGTCAATAGGCTTGCAGTCCCCCATCCTGAATATATTTAGGATCTCTACTGAATACTTCCCCTGTTCGATGAAGAAGCATTAATCTCTCTTCTAAACCTCCAAGCCCAAAAAGTAATGCATCTGCCCAAGGTCTTTCATCTCAAACTCTACTACAAGGTTGGACTTACAGTCTCCAATTAGCCTCTCATCTCCTATAAAAAAGAGATCATCCACATATAAGACCAATATGAGAGGAACCTCACTTGTCAAGAAGTATAGGTTATGGTTAGCCTCACTCTACTGAAATTCAATCTCCCATTTATAGTCGTCAATCCTCAAGTACCATGCTCGAGGTTCTTGCTTGAGCCCATAAAGAGCTTGATGCAGTCTGCATACATGTGTCTCCCTGTTCTCCACATCAAACCCCTCTGGATGCTCAATATACACCTCCTCCTCTATCACTACATTGAGGAAGGCAGTCTTGATGTCCATTTGATGGATACGCCAACCCATCTCAGCTACTAGTGAGATAATGGTCCAAATGGAAGAATACCAGGAAACAGGGGCGAAGGTATCCTCATAATCAATAACCTCCTTCTGTGAAAACCCATTTTCAATGAAGCACACCTTGTACTTCTCCATGCTTCCATCTGTTACATGCTTCACCTTGTAGATCCATCTAGTTCCCACCACATTTTTCCCTCGTGGCCTTGCATAACCTCCCATACATGGTTTTTCACAATGGAGTCATACTCCTCAACCATAGCTTCCTACCAGACATCATGTTGTGCAGCCTCCCCAAATCTAGAAGGTTCAAATTTAATCAACTCTATCATTAGTGCCATATAACTAAGCCTCTTTGGTGGTGCACTCTGTCTAAAATATGTCTGTGGAGGATCTACCTGCCTAGAATCCTGTACTATGGATCTAAACCACTTAGGCCTTGGCCTAGAGTCAACCTACTGCAGCTGCTGGATATCTATATCCTACTGCAGCTTATCCTTCAAGTCAATTATTGAAGGATCCTGTCCACCTGACTCCCTCTGACCACTAGAACCTGTGCTTTATGTCTATACCTAAACTTGTACATTTGTCTCCTACAACTTGACTCTCAACTTCTATGCTGGTTACTGCTCCGCTAGTAAGTCTAGAGATATCCACAAGGCCATGTCCTCATCGAACTAGACATCCCTGCTCATAATGATCCTCCTGGGAGCAGGAATGTAAACTCTATTTTCCTTCGAAATATCATTGTAAACAACAAGTAACCCCTTCTCTCCATAAGGGTCCAGCTTCTTCCTATTGTCAGCATGAACATGACAATAACAAACATTGCCAAATATGTGAATGTGACTCACAACTGGCCTAATGCCTGTGAAGACCTCCTCTGGTGTCTTCCTCCCCAAGGTTGTGTGGGGACACCTGTTTTGAATGTATACTGTAGTCCTGTATGCCTCGGCCCAAAGGAATAGTGTTAATCCCTGATCAAATAGCATGGCCTTGGATGCTCCAACCATAGTCTCGTTCTTCCTCTTTGCAACTCCATTCTACTATGGGGTATGGAGCACAGTGTGTTCCTTCTTGATCCCCTCAGCTGAACAATACTCCATGAACTCATTGGAAGTGTATTCACCCCCATTTTCTGTCCTCAACACTTGAATCTTCTTTCTTGTTTGGTTCTCCATAAGAGTCTTGAACTCTCGGAACATCTCAAAGACCTCTGACTTGGCCTTCAGGAAATAGATTTAGGTTTTCCTAGAATAGTCATCATTGAAGGTTACGCAGTAACTATAACCACTGAATGGATGGACACTCATAGGTCAGCATACATCCGAATGGATGTTGGTAGGGGTTTTGGGTAAGTGAGTTGCACAGCGTCATGGTAGCTACGCAATCTCATGCGACACTGTGCAAGGCTAGATCAGCGCGATGGGAAAAAGGATAACTGTTTTTCAATATTTAATGTATTAATTGACCATGTTTTGTGGATATATCTCATTAGTGGTTAGAATTTAGTTAGAATTGGACCTTTAATGTAAAGGCGCAAGTCTATATATATAGCTATCTTTGCAATTGTAGGGGGAGTAATATGAAAAAAAGAAGCAGCATAGGGATCATAATAAGGATGATGATCAACGCTATACAAGCCCAATCTATTGTGATCTATCTATGGTCTTGATGAGTCTTCTGGTTTGAACATTCTGTGACCAGTCTGTGTTAGATATTGAATTTTTGGATGTAATCAGTCTTTTGTTGTAGAGAAGAATTATCTATTTTGGATCCGTTGTGCAGAATTAATATGACATGACGGTTGTTGCCTAAATGCTGTCTTCTGTTTTCCTATTTTCTCTGCTGCTATGCCAATGAGAAGTGTATTGAATCTGTTTATGATTTGTTGATGTTACTGCAATGAACTGATGATGCAATCTATCCCAATTCTGTTGAAATTCTGATGAATGATGATGAAGCTTATTAAAGTTGTTTTATGAATGATACTGCTGCGATAAATGAATGATGTGATCTATTAGATCCGATTTGTTTTATGATCTTGCTGTGATAAATGAATGATGTGATCTGTTATATCCGTAGTTGTGAAGATGAATTGTGATAACTGTCTTAGTTTTGTAATATGATAGTTATGTTGTCGAAGCCACGGATTCCATATCTTCCCTTCTTACTGTCGGAAACTTGGTTCTGACATCTCTCCCTTGAACATATCAGGTAAGAATTCGTCTGGTTTGTGAATGTGCTGGGCAGAGTAAAACCTGTTTGGGCCGGTACTTAGGGAGATCATGCTGGTTGGGAATCGACAGAGTGAGAACCCCTGTCGATGATGCTTTGTTGGTGGGTTTTTTCCAACAAATGGTTCTGTTGTTGGGATCGAGTTGCGATTGAAAGGAGGATATGTTTTGTCATCCGACTAGACCAGAGATCGAGGAGTGGTTTGGTCTAAAACTACAAGAGTTTGCTGAGACAGAAAATCAGAATCTAAAGCTATCGATAGGAAATTGGTTGGACATATATATTCACGACGGTCCTCACGAATGGTTCTTCTGTGAGTTTCCTATAATCTTGTATGAGTGGCTGGCGAAGTTCGCTTCTAAGAAGAAAAAATTCCAAGGAGGAGAGCCGACAGCTTGGACGCCGGAGTTGATCCAAGAATTACAAGAAATAGACAATAAGGTATCATGGGATGTTGAGGTGTATTAAATTGAGCACATAGATCTATGGACAAACACACAACTCACAAGATATATCACACAATTTACTCATTTATTGAAGAATGAAACAGTGCAAAAATGGCTTGCAGCTGTGAATGCTTTTCATTAATCAAAGAGTAATTAGATAATAATTACAATGAATTACAATGGCTTAAGTAGCCACATGCAATTTGAATCCATGTGAGGAAATTTTAATTGATTAGAATCTACTTAATTGTAGGTAACTAAGACCTTGTCTAAATCATTATCGGAGGACTCAATAGTTAACTGACCTTGTCTAAACCATTACTGGAGTTCAACGGAGTTCTAAAACACAATTCAAGTGTCTAAATCAGTGTTGATTAAGGCTAAATGACTATGGTAGGTGAGAAATGCACCTCTCCTGCATGTAGGCATGCAAATCTAGCTCTAACTGAATGTAGAGGTCTAGAACTGAATGTAACTGACTCCTAACTCAGCTTGACTAGTCACTAACTGTACTCAACTGATGAAGGGTGGTATCAGCACTCCCAATGGCTCCTAAATTGTAGGAATTTATCTAGGAGGATCCTAAACTGATGCATGCAAGTGCAATCAGTAGAATTAGGCCTCAATTAGTGTTCCCCACACTTAAGTAATTGGAACATGTGCCCCAATCAGGCCAAGTGGACCCAATGGTACTAGTGACTAAAAATAGACTAGATGGACTCTTGATTTAGAATTATGACCAAATTGGACAAGGGAGGATTAATAATCCTAACACCCCCGCTTAATGATAACTTGGAAAATATATGCACCCTAGTAACTAATACCATAGGTCTCCCATTACATCAAGTAAAGTAAAGTAACTACTCAATACAAGGAGCTGGGGAAAAAAACACATGGGAAAAAATTCCCCCTCTAATTAAGCAGGTAGAATGAGGATCGATATGGTTCTTCTGTGCATAGGTATCCTGGGGCTTGGAATCTGAACCTCTCCATCATTATTTCTAGAGGAATATTTCTCTTTGGAAGAAGAATGATATGCTCAACTAAATCAGAAATATAAACAGCTGCCGGATGAAGATTGAACCCATCTAGAGCAACTGAAATCAACTGATAAGTGAGAAAAGGTTCTTATGAGTATTCAGAACATGTGAGGAACACTCAATAAAATGATATTTTTCATCCATGAAAATAAAACAATGAGTATTAAAATCATCCCCAAGTGTTAGGAGCAAGTGTTTAGGCGGATGCAGAATGTCTTCCTCTTTACTAGTTCTACGAGGAGATGAGCATGTGATCAATGGTAGAGAAGCAATGGGACTGTTGAGAGTGAATGATTGAGATACATATTCTCATATAGCTTCAAAAATATATAATGATTCACAAAATAAAATACCAGCAACCTCATAAGAGGAAACTAACACCAAATCCCCAGCAACAGTTTTGAATAGAAATTGCGGTACTTGATTTTTCGCACCGAAATTGGTGAGAGAATCTACAAGCATGAATGAAAGATCTTGGATTTTAAAATTTGAACCAAAAAATATCAGATAAAAAATTAAATCAGATCTAAATAGGTTCACAATAGATCCAAAACTGTGAAATGAAATCAAATCCCCAACAACAGTTTTGTAGGAGACTTGCGGTACTTGTTTCTTCACAAAATTAATGAGAACAGCTACAAGCAGTACTGAAAGCTTATGAATTTGAAATATTGAACCAATAAATATCAGATCATATCCAAATAATATCACATCATATCCAATAAAGTTCATATCATATCCAAATAAATGGTTAACTGAGACAGTGGATACACAACTTTCTTCTTCTTCAAAATTCTGAATTTTGGTGCATGCAATCCTGTAGGAATTTGCTAGAAGATCTAGATCAAGGGGAGTGAATGGATCAATTTGGTAATATGATATTTATTCCAAAATATCCAATTTATTACATATTTTCACACCAAAATCAACATTAGAGAGAGAAAAATATTCCTTTTCACTTTTGGAAGAAATTACTGACAAATTTTGCATAGAATTCAAAGGAAAATCACCGGTGAATGTTTGCATGGAAGTGCACCAGTATTTTTATTCAATATCAGAGATTCAAATGTCTTCTTCTATTTCATCCATATGAGGAGATGAGATATGAGAGATCTCATAAACTTCCAGAGCATCAAAAGAAGGAGTCACTGCAAGGAGATTGTCTTCAATTCGAATTGACTGTGTAGAAGCTTCTGCTTCTTCTTCATCTTGAACAACTTCATCAGAGAGAGTGGAGGCTGATATTTTTGGATTTAGAATGATTATGGTTCTGTATATGCTCTCCAAAGTGCTATTATGATCCTCATCAATCATTCCAAATGTTCTATCCAATCTTGTCCAGAGTTCCTGTGGGTCTTTAATAGATCTATTGAGGTAGCGCAAGATAGGAGAAAGAGCTAGTTTCATTATTCCAAAAGCTGCATCACATGCATTTAGCCAGTCATTCTCTCTCTCAAAATAATCTCTACCAAATCCATCAAACACCCAATAGAGATCTTGTCTATTCATAAATACAAACATCTTCACCTTCCATTCGAAATAGTCTGAGGATAGAGTGAGAAGAGGAATTAATGAATTCATTTCGAATTTGTACCCACAAAACAAAAAAAGGGCACCATAAGGTCAGACAGCCTACACATTTCAGGTTTTCATCACACCTAGAATAGTTGATCAATATTGATCAACAATTCCTTAACTTGGGTTATTAAGTGGTAACACTTTTGCTTCTGGTGCAAAGTTGGAAGGAGCAATTTTGCTCAAAAATGATCTGGTTGGAGATCTGAGGAGGAGAAGTGCCTTGTCCACTGAGGCTCTGATACCATATTAAATTGAGCACATATATCTATGGACAAACACACAAATCACAAGATATATCACATAATTTACTCAGTTATTGAAGAATGAAACAGTGCAAAAATAGCTTGCAATTGTGAATGCTTTTCATTAATCAAAGAGTAATTAGATAATAATTACAATGAAGTATAATGGCTTAAATAGCCACATGCAATTCAAATCCACATGAGGAAATTTGAATTGATTAGACTCTACTTAAATATAGGTAACTAAGACCTTTTCTAAATCATTATTGGAGGACTCAATAGTTAACTGACCTTGTCTAAACCATTACCAAAGTTCAACGGAGTTCTAAAACACAACTCAAGTGTCTAATTCAATGTTGACTGAGGCTAACTAACTATGGTAGCTGATAAATGAGCCTCTCCTGCATGCAGCCATGAAAACCTAGCCCTAATTGAATGTAGAGGACTAGAACTGAATGTAACTAACTCCTAACTCAGCTTGACTAGTCAGTAACTAAACTCAACTGATGAAGGTTGGTGTCGACACTCCTAGTGGCTCCTAAATGGTAGGAATTTATCTAGGAGGATCCTAAACTAATGCATGCAAGTGCAATAAGTGTAAGTAGGCCTCAATTAGTGTTCCCCACACTTTAGTAACTAGAACATGTGCCCCAATTAGGCCAAGTGGACCCAATGGTGCTAGTGACTAAAAATATAATGGATGGACTCCTGATTTAGACATGACTCCTGATTTAGACATACGACCAAATTAGACAAGGGAGGATTAATAATCCTAACAACATGTGGTTGGATAGTATCCAGGAGGGATACATTATCGAGTTTGTAGTTGATACCAATAAGTCATTTAGCGAAGCAGAAAGGGCGTTCTTCAATGGACCACGGGGTATATTTTTGTTGTCTCTGTAGCTATCTATTCAACATCTTGTCTGTGAAAAAGGTATTATGAAGATGGACCAAGAGTAGTGGAACTCTGTGTTAGTTTTTCATCATATAAGCTAGCATTATGATCTTAGGATCTTTTTACTGAGAGAATAACAAGCACAACAATAAAACATAAGCACATCACAATACTAGACAAGAGACAAGAGACACAAAGAGTTTTCCTCGGGGAAACCATAAAGGAGAAAACCCCACAAATTCCTTAGAGATAGAATCAGCACCAAAACAGTAAAAGCCCAAAACAGTAAGATGCACTCCCGACAGTAGTAGTCTTCTTCTTGTCTAGTCCCAGTGTATTTCCTTCCTAACTAATGTGCCACACTTGAGTGAGTGAGTGATGTATGTTGCAAGTGATAAATAGAGAGGATCTCACTCTCTATTTATATTCTTCTGTTCACTTGAAGTGCACTCCAACATGTCAGCCTCACTTAACAATTACTTACTAGAGCCTACATCTCTAGGAGTGTCTAATAACCCTAGTGCCCCACCACTTGTGGGGACTTTGCCTCCTCTAACGAATAGGAGGGTAACACAATGGTGGGGACTATTGCCTCGACTTACAATGACTCACCTAGGGCCGACTTCACTAGGATAGTCTAATAACCCAAGGGCCCCACAACCGAGGGGACTTTAACCCTTGACCAATAAGAGGGTTACCCACAATGACTTGACATGACTTTCTCATTATAGAAAATTCCTGGAATAAACATCGGGGTATGACATGACTCAAATACATTACAATACATCCTGAAATAAACATCGGGTTACAATAGGTAAGAAATACGAGTGAATACATTCTGAAGTTACAATTACATCAACACTCTAGTGTGCGGAGGATGTATACACCATGACAAAAGGGGGGAGATGCATGGAAAGGTAAGGGGTAGATGGGCATGAGTTTTGGTGAGATTGTGAAGGTCATCGAGGAAACAAGCGGTTGTACAAGAGGAGGAGCAAGGTTTTGAGAGAAGAGGCAGAGGATAGGAGAAGGTCTTGCTGCGATCGAAGTGCGATGCCTTGAGGAACAACCACACAAGAAAAGGCAACCTTTTAGTGATGATGAGGATGACCAAGCCTAGGCTATGCCTAGAGTAATGATAGGCTCGAACCCCAGCAGTAATGTGTCCACACCTCTGTGCACTACTCCACCACCAGGAAGAAATGCCCATTCTAAGTCGACTTTCTCGATGTGTCAGTAGCAGTCTAGTAGTAGAGTACCAGCTGGAGGTAGAAGGCCCATAATGGTGGGTGATGAAATGAAGCTAACAATATTTCATGGGAACGACATTGACGATCTAGAGAAATACTGGTTCTTGTGCGAGGCGGTCTGGACTGCCCAACAAATTGTGGATGACAATTTCAAGAAAATCCAGTTGGCAACCACCCTCAGGGGTCATGCGTTGGAATGGTACATGAGATTCATGATGGTTCCTCAAGGAGGTACAGAAAAAACATTAGATGGGATCTGTAAGGGGTTATTTGAAGAATTCAAGAAGCTGAATTCTGAGGCTCAGTACATTACCGATTTGAAAGAAATCAAGTAGTTCTCCAATGAAACAATTTAGGACTTTGATCAACGGATTAAGACGTTGATGACTCGAGTCAGCTTTCAGATGAGTGATGTTCAGAAAAAGGAGTGGTTCATTGATGTGCTTGTCCCACATATCAGACAACCAATAATGTAGAAAAATATTGCGACACAAAGTGAGGCTTTGGAAATCATGATGAAATTAGAAGCATCACCGGTAGGAGAAACCACGGTCAGGATGAGCCAGATTCAAGCATAGTTGGCTAATTTGATGCTCCAACTGCAAGATATCAAAAAGGATAATGGATATCATGACAACCTTTTGTGCACCAGGTGTCGTGCGGACACGACACACCAAGGATACATGTCTGACATTCCGGAATTATTTGCTTTCAGGAGCCCCGAACCCATTGAGTTGTGTTGGTGTACCATGGTACTGCATATGTCAGGTCTATGGGAATCAACATGAGAACTGTGACTACATGTAAAAGATGGTTACCAAGGCAGAGAGTCTGTATTGTATCATTTGTCAGTCATTAGGACACGACGATAAAAACTGCCAAGCTTATGAATTTCTCTAGGAAAGGACATATGATTCATACTTTTTGAAAGGTGAGGACCCCCGAGAAATGCAAGTGTAGCCACAAATGGAATAGCTATCAGTGCATGTGCAATATACACTACCACCCCAGATGGATTTTATCCTGTCGCAATCGTAGCAACAGTTTACGTTGCAGCCAGATTTTGCACCGCAGTGGCAGCGCATAGCGCAACCACAGTTTGCACCACGACCATAGTATAATCAGGTATCGCTCATTCAGCCTCAGCCACAATATGTTCAAGCTATGCACTATGTCCAGTAGCAACCAAACCCCCTACAGCAGCAGTTGGCCCAGCCTCAGTTTCAACAAGGAGGAGTCTGAGGAGGATTCCACGGAGGATTTAGGGGACAAGGAGGAGAACGAGGTCAAGAATCCATCCATTGTTATACTTGTAGAGTATTCGGGCACTACCAAAGGGAGTGTCCTCATGCACAGTGTACATATTATGTGGCCAGCGAGCATAATGTTGAAAATTTCCCTCAGCTGATTGCAAAGTGGCAGGTTGGAAACATTCCTCAGTTGTAGAATGCACAGAATCAGAACCAGCCAATGTTTCAAGTGCAGAACCAATCGACGATGTAGAATCAAATCCCCTCATAGACTCAGAATCAACTGATAAACCTACCACTGAATCAGAACCCACCATTGAATCAATCCCAGAACCTGAATCAAGGATCGATGGTTGCAAAAATTCAAGCTGAACCATGAACAAAGGATGTCGACATTGGGGTTTTCACTCACATTGATGCAAAAACTGGAGAAGATGGACCACGTCAACAATTTCAGTTCACTGGAAGGAAAAAGGTAGCATTTGATATTGCGACAGAGAAAGACACCTTCTTCGAGGCCAAGCATGCAATTGGGAGAAATCTGGGTAAGTTACCTATTATCGAAATGCCGTCTTCTTTTGATCCATCTGTAGAGGTAGGATCATCACGACAGCATGGTACCTTGCAGTAGTTCTTTGAGAGTTGTCTATCACTGGCAAGGGATCCCAAATCCCTTGTCAAGATTGAGAATTTGTTGTACCATCGAGATAAGACATTGAAGGATTCCGCGGTGAAATCCTTGCAAAAAAGGAAGATAGGCAAGGAGATGAGGATGAACATCCAGATCAGAGATTACGAGGTTGAATCAGTTATTCTGGATCTTGGATAAGATGTAAACATTATGACCAAGAAAACTTGGCATCTTATGGGGAAGTAGACATTGGAATGGTCGTTGGTGCAACTGCGACTAGAAAATCAAGCAAAGGTTCAGCCCATTGGTCATGTCTCAAACCTGGTTGTCGATGTTGAGGGTATGAAAACGTATGCTGATTTTGATGTGATAGAAGTGGTTGAAGATGGAGGTTCCTATCCCACACTGTTAGGGATTAGGTGGCCTAATGATAGTATGGTGGTTATCAATTTCAAAAAATGGTTTATAACATTTGAGAACCAGGATGTCAGGGTCATTGCTCCCATGGACCCTAAAGAAGGATGCCGATATATTGAACCTGTGAGGGATGAAGCTAGTAGAAGTTGGGATCATGCCTATAATATCTTTGAAGACTATATCCACCCTATCTCCAATGGTAAACTTGGATGGCACAATGATAGTTTTGTGTCCTCTGATTTTGATGATGCTTTGGAAAATTGGAAAAACAGGCTGCATGAGGTGTTGTTCAGGAAATGTGGGATGATCACACAGTCTCTCTGTCATGTAGCAACTGAGACTGTCGAGTTGCCAATTTATGAAGGGCTTCCAAAGTTATCAGAATTCCTTCAAGAATTTGAAGAGAAAGTGTTTGAACCACAAAGGGTATTGGCCCTATATGTAGCACTGAAGGCTACTCCGGCTCGATGGTGGGTGATGCACAAGCAGATGATCCACAACTGAGGACAGTGTCAGAGATTGATGATGGTGATATTTGGTGATTTGGAGGTCTATCATGCTAGGATATACAATGGAAAGAATGACCCCACTATTCACTTGATGGAATGTCATGCCTTATGGGCATCGTGAACTAAAGATGAGTGGGTCCATGCTTTTTTTCATACTCTGGATGAGATGCCAAGATCCTAGTATGTAGCGACAGAACTATAACCACTTGGGAGGAGTTGTCCATTTGCTTTGCACAGATGTTTAGCTTCCAAGATGCCAACCTAGAGGTACATAATTCATTGCAAATCATCTACGACGTAGTTTTGAAGCTCATCCCTGTTGCATACCTAGTTGATCCACATGCACACTGCTCAATGCAATCTATGATGACATGTTACAATCTATCTAGGAAACCTAAAGATGATGATGAGTTGCGGAATGTTAATATTCCGGATTCAAAAGGAAGCCGATGTTGTAGCACCAGACATATCGACAGATTTGATGAGTCAATCGCAGAAGATCAAGAAAGTCAACATTGGGTCGAAAGAGTAAAGCAATCAGCTTCAGGAAACGAAATCCATAATTGAGTAATAAATAAATATATATGTTGAAGATGATAAATATTACAAATGACACTTGCCTTTATAGGCTTGAGTGTGTAAAACGAAAGGTTACACCCTTTTGGATAATAGCTAACTAAATTACTTAATATTTTATTTCATATTTGTAACATTGCCACTCCCTTTAAGGGAGATTTGTCCTCAAAGCTATGTTAGAGAAAGATGTAGTTTTCAGAATTGTTTGGATTCCCATGTTGCATCTTTTTTCGGGACGTTTTTCCATTTTATAAAGTACTTTTTAATTACTCTCGTCCTTAATATTCTTTCTCTGGTAGTAATGATATATTCTAGTTCAAAAATAATTCTTCCTTCATCATCTAACATGGGAAGTAGTGTTTGTTCCTGTTGGTGTTGACCTATCATCATTTTTAAGCATGAAACATGGAAGACATTGTGGACATGACTTGATTTCGGTAGCTCCAATTCATATGCCATGTGGATGATATTCTTATTGATTTGATATGGGCCATAAAATCTTGGAGCTAATTTATTCTTTCCGCCTTTTTTAGTGACAATTGTTTATAGGGTTGTAATCGTACAAATACCCAATCTCCAACTTCGAATTCCTGTTCTGTTTGATGTCGATCTGCTTACTGCTTCATTCTATTCCTTGCGGTGTTTCGATTAAGTATTTGTACAACCTTTTATTTTATTCTAAATGGTCTTTTACTGAGGCAACCCTTGCTTGGTTGGTAATGATATGCTTCCATTTTGGGGGTGCATATCCATAGAGGGATTGAAATGGTGTCATTTTTGTTGATGTGTGATAAGTAGAATTATACCACCATTCTGCAAGATGTAACCATTGAACCCATTTATTTTGTTTATCAATTACAAAGAAATGAAGGTAGGTCTCTACGCATTTGTTGATGACTTTTGTCTGGCCATCTGTATGAGGATGATAAGATGATCTCATGTTAAGTGTCATTCCAATTTTCTTGCAGAATTCTCTCCAAAAATTACCTTTAAATTTGGCATCCCTATCACTCATGATAATCTTTGGGAAACCATGTAACTTGTAGATATTTTTACAGAAGGATTCTGCGGTTTCCTTTGTAGAATCAGTTCTCTTTACTCCTATAAAATGTGCATATTTGGTTAACCTTTCTACTACTACTAGTATTTTGTCTTTCTTGTCTGATATGGGTATGCCTTCAATGAAATCCATTGAAATTTCCTCCAACTTCTGGTTTGGAATATGCAATGGATGGAGTAACACAGGGCTTGAGATATTCTCTACTTCATTTCTCTGAAAAGTATCACACTATGCAACATACTTGTGAATGTTGGCATTCATACCCTTCAAGAAGAATGATTGCCTTGCATTATAGTAGGTTTTATAAAATCGTACATGTCCCACAGTTGGGAAGTCATGTGATTCTTTACATACCTTGGTCTTAAACTTAGAGTTTGCACTTAAGAAGATTCATCCTTTGTACCATAATAGGTCATTCTTCCATTCAAACTTTGGATACTAATTTATGTTGTTAATTATGGAGAAAACCTTTGCATTCTTAGCATATTCGTTTCAAATTTTGTCCAAAATTTTTGGGACTATGATTGATACAACATAGACTTGTACCTCTTCATATTTCCTTGATAGGGCATCAGCTACTACATTGTCCTTCCCCTTTTTATGTAAAATGTCCATATCGAAGGTAGAGATCTTTTTGATCCACTTTTGTTGTTCAGTCGTTAACGTCTTTTGTTGTAATAAGTGTTGTAGACTATTACAGTCTGTTTGGATTAGGAACTTGCTTCCCAATAAATATTGTTGCCATTTAGTTAACACATGCATGATGGAAAGCATTTCGTTGTTGTAGGTATACTGTAGGAATTCTCTTTTGTTCAAATTCCTGCTTTCAAAAGCGATTGGATGACCTTCTTGCATTAGCACAACTCCTATCCCAAACCCTGAAGCATCACATTCAATAATAAATGGCTTTGAAAAATCAGGTGTTGTCAGAACGGGAGTTGAAGACATAATTTGTTTCAACGTTTCAAAGCATTTTCTTGCTTCATCATTCCATAGAAAGGAATTCCTTTTTAGGATATTTGTTAGCAGAGCAGTGACATGTGCATAGTTCTTGATGAATCTTTGATAGTAACCAGTTAATCCTAAAAATCCTCGTAATTTTGAAACATTCTTGGGTTGGGGCCACTCCTTCATCGCTTGGATCTTCCTTGGGTCCACCTTGACTCCTTCCTTTGATATTATATGACCGAGATACTCTACTTCTTGCTTCCCAAACATGCATTTTGACTTCTTTGCATAGAATTGGTTTTCCTTCAAAAGAGATAGAACCTTTTCTAGTTGCTTCAAATGTTCTTTCCACATCTTTCTATATATAAGGATGTCATCAAAGAATACTAATACAAATTTCCTTAAGTAGGGCTGAAATAGTTCATTCATAGTTGCTTGCAATGTGGTAGGGGAATTATTTAACCCAAAAGGCATTACTTTGAATTCATAATGTCCTTCATGAGTTTGGAAAGTATTCTTTGCGATATATTC
This sequence comes from Pseudotsuga menziesii, assembly GCA_001517045.1. NCBI lineage: Eukaryota > Viridiplantae > Streptophyta > Pinopsida > Pinales > Pinaceae > Pseudotsuga > Pseudotsuga menziesii. Next base: position 152,669 of record LPNX010525053.1, on the reverse strand, counting down.
TAATCAGACCCTGATTTGATAGTACCATGACCTTAAATCAAGTTTTGAAAAATAATTCACGTCATGAAGTTCATCCAGCATATCGGCGATGAAGGGAATTGGAAAATTGTTTTTAATAGTTATTTTGTTTAATCCTCGATAAACAATGCATATCCTGAATGATCCATCCTTCTTTCATACTAACATGACTGAAGCTGCATATGGGCTTCTCCTCTTGGTGATGACACCACACTTCAATAAGTCTTGAACTAACCTTTCTATTTCTGTTTTGTGATGGTGGGGATACCGATAAGGTTTAACCTTGATAGGGTTTGACCCTGATTTAACCTCAATTATGTGTTCTATTCTTCTTTCAGGTGGTAGCTGCATCGGTAAGTATTCAAATATTTGTTTATATCTCTGGAGTAATTTTTGGATTTCTTCTTTGAGCTTGTTCTATTCACATTCTTATCCTTCCATTTGATGGCATTGGATCACATATGTTGATGCTCCTTTTTGAATGAGCTTCTCCATCTGTTAAGATGAAACTACGTGTGTGCCTAGTGGTTGGAAACCATGTAGTTTATAATTTTTTCCTTGCCATTTAAACTTGAAGAAATGTTTTTGGTGATTAGCAGAGCATGTTCCCAATGTTCGTAACCACTAGAATCCTAGAATGATATCCACTCCACCTAATGGTAATGTCTATAGTTCTGATTCCAATTTGAAGTCCTGAATTTGGAGTTTCACTTTGTGACATTTTCTGACTTTTTTTTATTTTCTTTCCATCCGCGACCATCACTTTCATGTCTGGAACTAGATGTACAAATAATTTGATTTTTCTAGCGAATATTATATAAATAAAGTTGTGTGTGCTTCTGGTGTCTACTAGAACTGTAACATTTTCATTTTTTATATGCCCTTTTAACTTGAGAGTCTGTGGTTGACTAATGCCTGTCATGGCTACTAGGGATATTTTAGGGGTCTCACCGTTTCCGGATGCCATATTTGTCGTTGTCTCCTCTTCATCTTCTGACTCTTCTTCTTCTTCTTCTGATTCACTATTCTCCTCTCCTTCACAAGTATATGATTTCTTTGAGATGTCCTTGGGGCAACACCTATGTTTAAGATTCCATTTGTCTCCACATCGTCGACGTTTTCCTTCCCTCATTTGTTGATTTTCGAGGTTCTTCCTGTCGTCCCTTCTAGGTGGAGGGATGTATTTGTTTGTATTGCCCTCTGGAGTCGTCTCGATGTTTCTTTATGAATATGAATTCCCTTTGTTTGATTGGAAGTTATCAAATTTGGCCTCAGCTACTTTTTCTTTTTGTCTTGTTGCCTCAGCATTCGGTATGTCATGCATTTTTAACTCTTTTTGTATGTAAGATTTTAGTACTTCCAAGTAAGTTTCTAGTATTTTTTTTTCTATTAACCAAAATAATCTGGTAGCGAGTGATTCCCATTGGTGTGTGAATTCTTCGATGCATCCTTTTTGTTGTAACCCGGTAAGCTTTGAGAAAAATTCGTCTTCATTGATTCCTTGAAAATTTTTGAGGAAATCATTTTTGAACAAATTCTATGTGTATGCAAAGTTGTCACCTTTCCACCACATATACCAGTTATAGGCATGGATTTCAAGATGCATAGATGCGTACTTCATCTTTTCTACATCTGTTGTGATTTTATAGATATCAAAGTATTCTTTTGCCTTATTTAATCATGCAATGCATTGTTTGTCATTTCCACTAAAATTTGGGGGGATTCACTACATAACACTGATACTGATTGCCTCTTGTCTTGTTGCATGGTGGTGATCCTAAATTGTTGGCTGAAGCACACGACATATGATGATGTCACATATCTGAATAGTCTTTTTGTTTGCAGCGATCTTTTGTCTTTTTATTTTCCATCATTTCCATGAGTGTATTTAACTTGTCATTTAGTTGGTCTTTTTTTCCTTCATCTCGTCCAATTTGTCGTCTAGCCTTCTGTCTAACACTAAAATGACTTCCTCTCTAATTTCATTTTTCATCTTTGTATTGCAATTTTTTAGTTCTTCCTTTAAATCTTCTTGACTCTTAAAAATGCTATCATTGAAATCCTTCTCCAATTTTTCAATTTGGGCTTTTAACTCCGTTGTCATGCTTCTGAGGTGTGGTGGTGAATAATTAGACCCAATTTTGGCTTATGAGTAGAAGTAATATTTGCCGATATTTTTTTGTGTTTGGTTGATTAAAATCAATTGATAGTAATAATAATATATAATTATTATTTTATTTGTAATTTATAAATTTAATCATTTATATATTATTTAACTTTATTTCATTATTAGTTTTTTATATTTTTTTTTTTTAAAGGTGAATAAAGTTAATATTTATTTAACTTTGAGGTGGAGGATGATACGTGACGTGGAGTGTGGAGTAGTTGGGAGATGGAGGAGGTGGTGGATGGAGGTGCGAGGGGAATGGATGTGGATGGAGAGGTGGATGAAGGAGGTGTGAGGTGGATGGAAATGGATGGAGGGGTGGTGGATGGAGGTGCAAGAGGAAGATGCAATGCAGAGGAAGCGCAAGGGAGCAGTGAGGATGAGGTGCGAGGGAGCAACCAGGAGGAAGGATGATGGAGTAGGAGAGGATCGACAGGTGCAGATGCAAGCAGAGGTGGAGCATGAAGTAGAGTTGGAGCAATGAACTATAGTGGAACAACGGATACCAGAGATAATGGACAGCAGTGGTGTTTTGTTGCCTCTAATACCGAATGAAGCAATCGGCTTCAGGGCAGGAAATCCATAATTGAGTAATAAATAATTATATATGTTGAAGATGATAAATATTACAAATGACACTCACATTTATAGGCTTGAGTGTGTAAAATGAAAGGTTACACCTTTTCATATAATAGCTAACTAATTTACTTAATATTTTATTTAATATTTGTTACAAAGAGAACTCGAAATTTGCCAATATTGAGGACTATTGGGACGAGGAAATGAACCTGCTGCATGAATTCTAGGATCTTTTTCCAATGCGGTTCTTAGAAATAAAGGGGATACTAGGGTACATGGGGGAGATGAAAATCCCATTGAAACCAGATGCAAAACATGTGCAACCAAGGCTGTATCGACTGAACTCACGATACAAGGACCGTGTGAAGGCTGAGAATGACCGGATTTTGGATGCTGGGATCATCGAGCCTGTCAAAGAATTAGAGTGGATAAGCCCTATGGTGGTTCAAGATAAAAACACCAGTGAATTCCACATTTGCATCGACCTAAGAAAGTTGAATGATGCCTACTTGCATGATCCGTTCCCGACTCTGTTTACAGATGAGGTCCTTGAAGGAGTAGGCGGTTAGGAGATGTATTCCTTCACATATGGATTTTTGGGGTACCACCAGATCTGGATTGCAAAGGAGGATTGCCATAATACCATGTTTTTCACTGAATGGGGTTGTTTTCAATATACAGTCATGCCCTTTGGGCTGAAGAATGCGCTAGCAATATTTTCTCGGGTAGTTGTTGCTATGTTTAAGACTTTATTCAAAAGTTCCTGCAAGTATATATGGATGATTAGACAATCTATGGGATAATTAGGGACCATATCGACAACTTGTGATTGATGCTAGAAAGACATCGGCAGCATAAGATTGCATTAAATTCTAAGAAGTGCATTTTATGTGCGCTGTTTGGAATGCTACTCGGACACATAGTATGTAAGGAAGGTCTGCTGGTTGATCTAGTGAAGATCGCGCTAATTCTTATTTTTCCACCATCGACGAATGTGAAGATGCTTCGGGTGACACTGGGGCACATGGGGTACTATCGCAAGTTCAACAAAGGATACACTGCAATTACTGCCCCTATGGAGGAGCTATTAAAGAAGGATGTTGCATTTGAGTGGAGTTATGAATGTCAAGGAATTTTTGACATGCTAAAGGTCAAGATGGCCTCTGCACCCATACTGGTATTTCCTGACTGGAACAAGGAGTTCCATGTGCATGTCGACTCCTCTTCTATTGCACTGGGGGTTGTGCTTGTGCAACCAGGTGAGGGCGACCTGGATCACCCGATCGCATATGCCAGTAGGAAGTTGTCGTTCGATGAACGAAATTAAACAATGACTGAAAGAGAAGGCTTGGCGATGGTTTATTCTTTGCAAAAGTTTAGGAACTATTTGTTAGGAGGTCTTCAAGATGTTCACCAATCATTCTGCATTGCAATATTTGGTCAATAAGCCTATGTTGGGGGCGAAGATCTGTCGGTGGTTGCTACTTTTTCAGGAATTTTACTTTGAAATAGTTGTGAATCCAGGAGGGTTGAATGTTGTTCCTAATCACCTATCTCGCATTGAACCAGAGAAGAATATACCAATATTGATGATGGATCGCCAGATGCACAACTGTTTCGTGTCAATATCGTAGATGAACATTATGCCCCAATTATTCAGTTCTTGGCCACTGGTGTTGCCCTTGAGAACCTGTCAACCAGTCAGAAGAAGTAGTTGGTAGTAAAGGCTTCATATTTATAGCTGATTGTTGGGTAGTTATATAAGCTTGGACCAGATGAAATCTTGTGGCGGTGTATCCTACCACATGAGCAGGGACCAATTCTAGAAGAAGCACATGCAGGAATCGCGGGAGGTCACTATGGAGGAAGGGCTACTGCACGGAAGGTGTTGCACGTCGGGCTATGGTGGCCTGTGTTGCATAACTATGTCGCAGACTATGTGCAGAGTTGTGACGTCTTCCAGTGCGTCAGTAAAACATCGCTGTGGGATGAGATGTCGCATGTGCCACAGGTAACTCTACAACATTTTGATAAATGGGCTGTGGATTTTGTGGGTCCAATTAATCCACCAGGGAAGAGGATTGGTGCACAATACATCATTACCACAACTAACTATATGAACAAGTGGGTAGAGGCTACACTAGTTGTGGATTATACTGCTGTGACAACAACAAATTTCATATTTGAGAATATTGTGACATAGTTTGGGTGTCCCAGGATATGATGAGTAACCAGGGCATTCATTTTATCAACCGCACTGTGAGAGTGCTAACTGAGGATTTGCAGGTGCAACATAAGAAAATCACACCATACCATCTGCAAGTGAATGAGACTGTTAAAGTGTTTAACAAAATTTTGGAAACAACGTTGACAAATGTATGTAATGCTAATCGCGGTGACTGGGACTTGAAAATTCCAACAGTGCTATGGGCCTATTGCACCAGTTGTAAATGGTTGATAGGACAGACACCATTTAAGCTAGTTTATGGGAAAAAGGAAGTCATGCCCATGGAATACATTGTTCCTATTTTGTGCATCACTACGACGACCGCCATGGATGATGTAGAAGCATTAGAAGAGTGCATTGCATAGTTGATCCATCTTGAAGAGGATTGCTTTCTTGCAAGCTTCCACCGGTGTGTTGTGAAGGATCGACAGAAGGAATGGTGCGATCATCACATTAAGCATAAACAGTTTGTAGAAGGATATTTGGTGTTGTTATATGACAACAAGCTATGAAGCATCCAGGTAAGTTATAGATGCACTGGTTAGGCCCGTATGTTGTTCATTCCATTACTTCTGGAGGTGCAGTTTAGTTACAACAATTAGATTTTGTGGTACTTCCAACGCTCATCAATGGTAGTCCCTTAAATCCCTATAGGACGGGGTCAGAGTTGTGCACCGCTTTAGGCTCTGGAAAAAAAATAGAATATTTTGTTAGATAGCAGCAAGGCAAGCCTAGGGGAAGAGGCCACGAAAGGATAGGAGTTAGTAGCGATAGAAGGGAGACCACCTGTGACAATCGCAGGGCTATGGGTTGGTCAAATCAGTAATAAATGCAGGTAGTTAAAATAGTTATCTAGAGGCGCTTGTTGATGCGACGTGCATTAATGGTCGATTCAACCATTAGTAGGGTGAGATTTCCATTGGATTTGGTGTTATTATTGCTAGATTTGGTCATTATGGACACGGTGGATTTGGCAATGATGATTCAAATTTGGAAGTGGCTATAAAAATCACGCGGGACACAGGAGGAAGGCATTGTTCAGAGATGTTCAGTTGAGTGAGAAAATTGTTGAGTTGAGTACAGTTAAAGAGTATTGAGTGCGAGTTGCAGAGTAGTCGGGTGCATAGTAAGGATTGGGGAGTGCGGCATGCTAAGCAACCCCGACACAATTCAGATTTCCAGTGAGCAGTAATCCCGCATTCAGCCCACGACCATTGAGGAAGAAGTCATGAGCATGCCGGTAGGCTTTTCATTGATCCCCAGAGGGCAGCAGAAGGCTCAGAAGCTGAGTTCCATGCCGTCGCAGAAGAGGCACACCCGCACTTCGGCTAGAGTGCAAGGAGAGGGGACCGCACAGACCGGGCCATCAAGCTGAGGAGCTATAGAGTCTGCAGTGCCCAGGGGTGTCTCTATCAATGATATCTTAGGATATGTCGCTCCAATGCGTCCAGGAGCAAAGTCGAGGCAGCCCATGAAGAATCAAAAGTATCCACCTAAATTGTCGCCGATGCCAGAAGGGATGACTTGCTCGGTAGATATCATCCTTGCTTTGATCAAGCTGAAGTTTGAAGACCACGATTTTTTGTTGCTTAAATATGTTTGGGATGAGCCCTATGAATCAGTTCTAAAGGAGCTTGGTGCACCGATTCATATGATTCCTCAACCATGGGCGAGCGGGTTGAGTAAATATGGATTGTTGGTGCTCATTAATATGCCTCACTTTAGGTGAATGAACGAAGCTCATGCATGCATTAAACAATTATTGGCTTGCTTTCATGGTGGGACGCTCTGGTTGAATGAGCCCATTCATGTCACGGGTGACTTAATTATGAGCATTATAGGCTTGCCGAAGGCCAGGAAAGATCCAGCACAGTATATTTACAGGTGGGATACTGATAAGAAGCTTGCCAAGCAGCTGAAGGAGCAATTTGTCTTGCTCCAGGCAGGATACTGATAAGAAGCTTGCCAAGCAGCTGAAGGAGCAATTTGTCTTGCTCCTTTAGCTGCTTGGCAAGACAAATTGCTCCTTCAGCTCCTTCGACAACATTAATGCACAGGAGGTGCGTATCAGGGTGCGTATTTTGGCAAGCAAGATTGTTCGAGGCAATCGACCAGTCCAGTGCAACTTGGGAGTGGTCGCATGTGCACAAAAATGTGTAGAGGGCGTGCATATGAAATGGTCCTTATTTGTTCTCAACCAGTTGCTCAACGATGCTCTCGCTTCTCAGGCCGAGCGGCCATTTTCCTACAATTTGCTGTTAATTCTCATTGCACTTGTCACATGGATGGAACTAGAACATTATCAACCAATGGCATTCAATACGGTGAAGGTGTGTTAAGGTGCACGCTATCAGAATTTGTGGTGGGTTGAGGATCCCAGTCGATAGGCAGACTATGTGATCCATTTTTGGGTTTATTGAGAAGCGCTGCAAGCTGCAGTTGTCAAAGTTCCCTGCTTATCCCAATCCGCAGCAGCCAAGTATCAGTGACTCATTCAGTTCGCTATCGGGCCTCATTCTATTTATATCCAAGCACGATGGGACCCCAAAAACCAGTGCCTACCTCTGGCCTATAAATTCACTGATGAATAATTGGATGCTCTTGTTCAGAAGTGGTTGGTTGAATGGTGCAACCCCATGAATCAGGAGGAACTCTCTAAGGAGCCACCACCTAATGGCCCGTATGAGCCTATCCAAAAGGAGCTAAGTGTTCACGACTCTGACAATGAATCATCGATAGACCCTGAGGCTGAAGCATAATGCATGTGGGAGGAAAATTGAACCAAATGGAGCCTAGAATACGAGGCGAATAGCGGTACCTGACCAAGGATGGAAGACCAACTGAAGCAGCTCATCAAATCGGTCACTAACTCCTATGAGGATGTGACACAAGTGATATAAGAGTCCAACCATGAAGAGTTTGTTGTGGTAAGAGATAAGTTAAATTCTATTTATGATTTTGTTTCCAGGAAGACACCCAAGAAATATGTGATGCAAGAATTCCCATCGATCAGCATCGAGCCACGAGCTAGGAATTTTTAAGTTCCCTCGATAGCAATCGACGTGGGGAGTGAAGAAGTGAACCTGTTACCATGGCCACTCCAAAGAATTGCCATGGATCGTAACAAGTTACCCACTCAATTGCTTGTGGAGTTGTAGCATGTTGCCGCCCAGGAATTGGCGATTAGGCAGAGGGAGCTTAGTGATGGGTATGTGCAGTTGCAAAGCGCAGCCGAGAAGCTGCAGAAAGAAGCTGAGGAGTTGCATTAGGTTAGGGTGCAGCTGGTGGAAGAGAAGTTATAGGAGATTGAGGTGTTGAAGGCAGCATAGGCCGAGCTACAGTGCAAGGCTGTCGAGGAAATCACCAAGCTTAAGAAGGCACAACACTGCCTTATCACTAAGAAGGCGCGGCTGTGTGCAAGTTGTATCACAGTTGAGTAAGTTGTTGATGAGGCCTATCAAGATATATTTGAGAACACGACTGAGCTTACTGCAGTCACTAAGGCCAAGTGACTTGGGGAATTTATTGCCCAGCTCTAGGACACAATTATTCTGCTCAATTCCCTAGTCCATCTAGAGATGCCACCTGAGCAGGTTGCCAATTGGAAGGCTACTATTGAGGAGGTAGCGGCCTAGTTTGAAACAATGGAGTAAGAAGCAAATAAAATCATGGAGGCAACAATGCAATTCTAGAAAAGCGTTGTCCAAGACAAACTACTCGACCAGTTGACCATGTAGGTACAAGAAGTTGAAGGATAATTGACGACACTGAATACATCACTATGAGCACTTCCTCTCATGGTGTAAATCATGCAGTCTTAGGATTTGAAGGACCTACAGCAGAAAGCTTCTCGCGCCCAAGAACGCCAACAAAAGCATCATGCCCAGTTGGATGAGTTTCAAGAATTTGGTGGGCAGCTGGTTGTTAAAGCAGTCACAACACTGCATGCAGTGCAAGATAGTCGCAAGATGGACGATGGTAAGGCTGGGGCAGCACACCCCATGCAATAGGATTCGCTCAACTATCAAAGCATTGCTGAAAGAGTCCAGCTCCAGGTTCAAGAGATCTCGTAGTAGTTTGAAGATTTCAAGGACAAGACATCGGCATATACCCTGTCAACCTAACATGGCTCGAGGACGAGACACAAGACTGTATTGGGGGCCTATTGGCAAGGGTTTTGGGTTAGTGAGTTGCACAATGTCACGGCAACTACACAAGCTCACGTGACACTGTACAAGGCCAAATCAGCGCGATGGGCGGAAGGATAACCTTTTTTGAATATTTAATGTATTAATTGACCACGTTTTTTGGACATAGGTCATTAGTGGTTAGAAGTTAGTTAGAAGTGGACCTTTGATGTAAAGGAGCAAGACTATATATAGAGCTAGATTTGCAATTGTAGGGGGGAATATGAAAAAAAGAAGCAGCATAGGGATCATAATAAGGATGATGATCAGTGCTATACATTTCCAATCTATTGCAATCTGTCTATGGTCTTGATGAGTCTTCTGTTTTGAACATTCTATGATCTTTCTGTGTCAGATACTGAATTTTCGGATGTAATCAGTCTCCTACTGTAGAGAAGAATTATGTGTTTTGAATCTGTTGTGCAGAATTAATATGAGATGACGGTTGTTTCCTAAATGTTGTCTTTTGTTTTCATGTTTTCTCTGCTGCTACGTCAATGAGAAGTGTATTGAATCTGTTTATGATTTAATGATGCCGCTGTAATGAAATGATGATGTGATCTATCCCAATTCTGTCGCAATTCTAATGAATGATGATGAAGCTTATTAAAGTTGTTTTATGAATGATACTGCTGCGATAAATTAATAATGTGATTTGTTAGATCCGAGTTGTTTTATGATCCTGCTACGATAAATGAATGATGTGATTTGTTAGATCTGTAGTTGTGAAGATGAATTGTGATAACTGTCTTAGTTTTGTAATCTAATAGTTATGCTGTCGAAGCCGTGGATTCCATATATTCCTTTCTTACTGTTGGAAACTTGGTTCCAACAAATCTCCCTTGAACAGCTTGAGTGAGACTTCATCCTCTTTGTGGATGTTACTGGGCAAGGTAAAACCTGTCTGGGCCAGTGCTCAGGGAGATCGTGCTGGTTGGGTGTCGACAGAGTGAGAACCCTTATAGATGAGGCTTTGTTGGTGGGTTTTCACCAATAATGCACCAAGTCCAAGGGCTCCTTATACTTGTGCTCACTCTGTGGGAAAGGATTCATGATGTTCTTCCCCAAAGCACAACACTTGTAGTGGTTATTATTTTCCTCCTGTACCTGAGGAACTCCAATGAACACTTGTCTCAAATGCTTCAGTGCTCCATGGTGTAAGTGTGCCATCTTCCTATTCCACAACTCACCCCGACTGTATTGTTGCTACTGACTAGAGGCTTCGCAGGCTCAAAGTGTAATGTGTACAATTTCCTCCTCCTCCTTCCAATCACCCAATCCAAGCTCCTATTTGACCCCATGGGTCTGATATACACTCTATGGTCATGGAAATTCACCTGATATCCCTTGTCCTATAGAGTGGAAACTGATATAAGGTTCTTGGTCAGTCCTGGAACATATAACACATCATCAAAACTGAGGGGTTTTCTAGAATCCCCCTCAAATGAAATAGTGCAACCTCCCTGCGCCTGATATCATGCATCACCACCTAGCTCAATGTGGATCCCTATTCCACCCTCCTGCAAGTCTCTGAAGAATCTATTATGTCTAGTCATGTGACTAGATGCTCCACTTTCAATGTACCATATGCTACTCCATGTGGTGCTTGGCATGCAAGCTATCAAGCAAAACTCCTCATTGAAGTTCATGTTGAACTCATCCACTTCTGCAGATCTAGCCATTTGAGTGTTACTCTTTTTCTTCCTATATGGGCACTGGCAGGACAAGTGTCCCTGCTTGTGGAAAATAAAGCACTTGACCTTTGATACATTAATATTCTTCTTACCATCCTTCTTCCTCTTTTCCTTCCCCTTTCTCTTCCCTGTAAGGGCTAGAGCCTCCTAATCCACAATATGTGGGGCACTACTAGATGAGCTTGATCCTTGACCCATGCAGGTCTCCTCCTACACAAATTCATCCCATAGTCTCTTCCAATCAGGGATCTTCTCCCTATACACAACACCTTTGACAAAGGTGTCCCATGGCTTAGAGAATCCATTGAGGGCTATCTGAACTAGCTCCTCATCACTAGTCTTAGAGCCAACATCTACAAGCTCATTCCTGATTTGTGTGAGCCTCATAAGATAAGGCACCACTCCTTCTCCCTTGGTCATCTTGGTGTTGCACATCCTCTCTTGCAACACCATCCTATGGTTCTCATTCTTGCTCTGGTATAGACTTTCCAAAGCCTTCAACATCTACAATGTGGTCTTCTTACCAGAAAGGTCAGGGACTATATGGTCCTTCACTCCATCCATGATAATCAACATGGCTCTGGAATCAATATTCTTCTGGGCTATCAGATCTACCAGATCTCTGGGTGCAACTTTTGTGGATTCAATGTGCTCCTCAGCATCACTGACGTCTAAAATCCTTGTGATCCTCTCTTTCCATGTAGGAATTTTTTTAGCACCCTGGAGTCTATCCTCAACTCCCAGCTACATGGTCATAGTGAAGTGTACCTATCAAACCCTAGATTTGGAAGTCTAGGTTTGTGTCTTCCTATGGATCTGCCCCTGATCTATCACTGCTGTTGCAAATCTCTCAGCTTTAGCTCACCAGAGCTCTGGTACTATGTAAATTTTCCTTTAATATTCAACTAGGGCTAAACAGTGCATGCAAAATATTAACTGATAACCACACATGAATATCTTTTACAGTATGCAGCGGAATAAAAAACTGAGAAATAAATCACAACATCACATCACGATATTGACACTATTATTTTGGGTATGGAAACCCTCGGAAAAACCTAAGATGGGAAAATCAGTGCAGCAGTCAGATATAGATTTTATTATGAAAAAATATGGAACTTTTACAATCATTGCAAATTCACCCAAACCTGGAAAATGCAGTACCCGATAGAATCACTGGGAAAATCCCAACTTAATATCAACACCCTCCTGTGTGAGTGTATGGCCCAGCTGTACGAAGCTCGATGATCCTACTACTCGCTCCTCCATCTTCTCAGCTAAATCCTTTATCTGAATTTCTCTCCTTGTCTGTATCCTATCTCTGTCGATATACAAGTGTGTGTGTTCTCTCCACCTATTGATCTCTCTTTCATAACTTTGGGTNAACTAGTGGTTCACTAAAGTTAATTTAGATCACTTTAATTTATTTTCCAAAGTAAACTTAGGAAAAGTAAATTAAATACAACTGGTTTCCTAATTTAATTTTTCTGCATGCAAGAACACATGCATGCAGGAAGACCTTCCTTGTTCCTACTAGTTTAATAGATGATGTTCCTCATTTGTTTATGATGTGGGTGATTCAGCTCAGTATTTTTTTACTGATGATAATGCAGGTTATCCTCGAGATTATTTCAGAGATGATGATGCTCGAGATGATTCCAAAAATGATGATGCTCGAGGTGATTCCAGAGATGATTATGCTCAATATGATGCCATAGATGATGATTCTCAAGATGATGCCAGATATGATGATGCTAAAGATGATCCAAGATATGTTCATGATGATGTTGTCCCACATATGATGATGATGTTGATGTAATTGTGAAAACTTCATATGACATATAGATTCATTAGTCAGTTGTACATATCTACTGTTGTAGAATACCTTCCTTGTTAAGAAGGAGTGTTAAAGAAATGTAACTGCGGAAGATATTTTATTTTGTATTGTTATTGTTACTACCCCTTTTATATATTTGGTTCCTCTAATTAGGGATTCCATTGATGTAATTGGTCATGTAGATCATTGAGGTAAAAAATCCATTGTAAGTCGGGTCAGTAGTACCCACAAAAGTATTATTAAAATATAATTTTGAGTCTCCTAAGATAGGTTGGCCCTAATTGGGAGGAGAGGTAGAACATGGTTGGTTATTAGGCATGTCCACTGATTAGTATAAATAGAGGAGGCACCTCCCTCATTTGTACATAAGTAGAACTCTGAGAACTCAACAATTGCGCTAGAGAGAGAAGGAGTAGTCCATCTTGGAAGAGAGGAAGCAGTGTAGTATTACTCTTGGGGTCTTATTAGTCTTATTCTTTGGGTCTTACATTGTACTTGGTTGAAGTCTATATCAATGAATTTTTGTTGGGTTTTATCCCCCATGAGGGTTTCCTAAGATAAATATTTGTGTTCTTTTGTGTGGATGTGTTTGTCTTTCTTTCAATGATCCTTTTGCATATGGTTATGATGCTAAATTTTATTACATCTTATATAAACATTGAAAACTTAACATATCTAAGCTCTCCAATAGGTTTGAATGCTCCCTGATAGTATAGACTATAAATCTTGTCGAGTATCTGATAGTCTCTGATAGTCTCAGATACCTTGACTATGTATCTTCTCATGTGGATTCACTCCACAAGAGATATTACATCCCATGGTTTTCTGAGTCATGTACCACTTCATGACTAATCTGAGTCATGTGAAACTAATTAGTGGCTTCTTGTCGCATGACTTAAGAGATCCATGTACAACTACATAGACAATCTAAGCAATATATTTACTATATGGATTAACCAGTGTCAGAGTCATGTATCACTACATGGATTACTAGTGGGGATAATTCCTAAGTCATGTCCCACATGACTAACTAGGGGGGGTCCTATATATTTTTTGTTACCTGTGGAGATGCATCAACACTCCCTCTTGAACTAGAGGAGTCTTTTTGTACTACACCAAGCTTGTCTCGAAAGTATTCAACTCTAATTTGGATAGAGGCTTAGTAAGTATATCAACAATATGCTCATTTGTAGATATGTACAGGAGTTACATTGCTCCTTTCTACACCATGTCTCAGATATAACTAACTAGGAACCTTTTGAATATTTACTTCTTTACAATATGCCTTATATGGAGTAACATCTCTGATGTGACTTACTTTTTCACTACACTAGTCAAAATCATATATATTTGCAATTTTATTTCATTGTCTAAGACATATCTAATTCCATATCCACTCATACCTTGTAGGTACCATAACACATGCTTTATTGTACATGTCTATGTACCGAATGCAAAGCATATAATTAGAGTCGTGCTAACTAGATACATCCCAACTGTATGTGAGAGCCTCCAAATATGAAGAATAATCAGCTTCATATTCATCATTATATGTTTGGCCATGGACTTATAGTTCATCATCCTGAAACTCTTAGGCTCTCTACTGCATTATTTCCTTAAGCGAGGAAAATATTATCATGTTTCTGCCACACATCTGATCACAAGAATTGTGCCAATATTCTTAAACACGGTATTATGCTTCCTTATGTATTTGAGAACCATGCATATCTCGTCTTAGCAGGAGATGCATAAACTATTTTACTGGTTCTAAAAAAATAACAAATTTGGCTTCTCCCTCTCACCATCAAGATGTGAGAACCATAATCCCAATCAAGTAGTCTCATACTCCTCTATGTCTAAAACATGAATGTAACTAAGGTAAATAAATATCTTCAGGATCCTTCTCATCCAGATTAGGGCTTCTATTCTAGATATATATTCATGGATGCCTCTTCCTATAGAAACATAGGAACCTCCTAATCTACTCCTAGAAGCTTCCTATTTTACAACATCTCGCTCTCTTTCAGGATCTTCCATAGGAATGACTCTATAATCAATTCTTTCCATTCTCTGCTTGTAGGAAAGGGCTTATATTTTTTCCCTACAAAACAATTTCATTTTAATGATTTACAACATTGCATAGTCATGAATTTCAGTCATAAGAATACTTTAATGCAATAACAATGGTTCACATAGTTATGGACATATTTAAATTAATGTCTTAGCATAACCACCATTCATATCTCATGTAATATTATGCAACCCCATATTCCTTTTAAATAATCATAACATGTACTACATGAGTTTTACTATTCACCAATAAAAGATTATAATAGATGTTCAACATGTTATTCTTATAACATAATTCCTAATACTAAGAATACATATCTCTATATAACAATAATGAAACACATTCAAAACTCTTTATATATGATTTATAAAAATCATTTTGATAATCAAACTACAAATACTTATCTTTTATTGTTTTGTGTGGGCTCCCTCTTGATTTCTGCATCCTTGTGAAGATTACTAGAGTCCCTAGGTCTAGATCTTATTTCTTCACTACAACTTTATCTTGGAAAAATTGATCTCATGCAATAGGTAGCGAATCTATGCATGGGGAATTAGGGTCCCATGTAAACTGGAGTGAATGCTCTTCTGCACTAAAGGAAATACTCCTTCTGAGTCGTCATCTTTTTCCTTGGATGAGTTCTTTTGAGTAGTTTCATATTCTATAGCTATAGAAGCATGAAACTGATCTTCACCCTTTTTCTTTTCTTTACATTCCCTTGCATAATGACCCTTCTTTTGAAAATTGTAGAACCGAACCTTCGACTTGTCAAAGTCTTTATTGAAATATTTCTTCTTTGAATGAAAGAATTCTTTGGAGCAAATGGTTTCATCCCTTTCTTCATTCTTGCTATGAGGGCACGATTTTATTCCTTAGTGCACACTAACTTGATTTGGATTCACCCCTCCTCTTGGAGTTAGTCATGCGGCAAACTCTTGATGTCACATGCCCCAATTTTGCAAAAAAAACAATTTTATATTATTTGAGGACAATATGTTAAATTTTATGCTAAGTTGTAATTGATGACTTAGTAGAGTCAAGGATATTTAATGTAATTCTGAATATTTTATTTATAAATAAATAAACGTGGAGACAACATCTTAGGAGAGCTGTTAAAAGAGTGTTTACTGGTCAAATTGGTGGAGGATACTGGGTGGAGAGCAAATTGACATGTGGCAGCATCCTCAAACCATTTCCAACTGTTGCAGGTGGAAACCTCCCTACATTTGCGGTCATGATTCCCCAAGAAAGTGGAATCAGAGCAGGTGGCTCAATTAATGAAAACTGACCCAAAAGACCTAGGCAATCTTTATAAAAATTCATATTGAAGAGAGCCGAGGCTGCTCATTCTAGAGAAGTGATTATTCAGGTGAATGAATGTACTTCAGAGAAATTCAATGGAAGGGAAATGTAAAAAGTGTTTGAGGGGATAATTGTTGTTTGATCTAGTTACAACTTTTAGGCTGAAGATCATACTGCTGAAGAGTAGAGTGGGTTACTGAGTTATTGGACTAGTTTACTGTTTGCATGCTCCACTAGTTCTCAGCCAAGAAGACTAGGAACAAGCTCGGGGGTCCTGAGGAAGCGTTGTTTGAGTGCTCTCTAGGATATTGGTAGGGAGGAACGGCCTCCTAATGCTGTTGTCATTTGTCCTAAACAGGTTCTACATTATTTTGTTTTACTGCATTAGATAAATCAATCTGAGTGTGACTAATATGTGAATGTTATAGAGTTAGTTTGTAGAATGTTAGAATCTAGCATTCTTTTTAAATGGTTGAAGAAATGAACTTGATTAGAAAAGTAATGTGTTAGAATAGAAATAATTTCTAGACTGTGTTTTTCCACACCTAGAAATCCAGGTAGTACTCTAGCATAGGTAGAATGTTTAAGAAGATAAGAGAATGTTGAGTCAATAAGATTGTGTATTTACATGCAGTAGAGTAATTTATTTCATGTTAAAATATTATGGAGGTTAAACAATGTTATGATATGTTTATACTTCTCTATTTTCACTTAGTAATTGAATGAAATGCAGTAGGAAAATCACATTAGAGTTACATGGATTACATACAGTTAAGTAAATAAACAACTACTAATCACATAGTTCATTTTTTTACAATATCAACTAAATCTAGGACTAATATTTACTATAAACCAAATAGGGTTAAATTTAAAAGTACTTAGATTAAAAAAAGTAAATTGAGTTACATAATTTATGCTATATCATTTCAAAAACTCTGAGTAAATTCTACTAGACAGTTTATTACATAAAAGAAATGAAAATGTAATTAATAACTAGTATAAAACTAAATAATACCTATGTAGAAACTATTTATAATTATTATACAGGCTTATACCTGTAAATATAAAACTTCAGGGTCGAAACCCTAACCAAGTTATTTAACTATTATAATTAAAAACATCTAAGCTGCAAACCATTTACTTGGATAACAATATATATAAACAACGAGTCTACTGTAAACTGTTATAGTCCTTTCTGAAAGCGAATGTACTTTTACACAACATACCTGTAATGATAATTTAACCAAATTAACAAGTAGCAGAACCTAATCATTAATAACTGAAGAACTTAATTAGACAAGGGTTTCATTTTAGGAAAACCCTAGTTTGTATATCCCAAACAAGTAAGTTAATATTATAAATTACACACTATGATTGAGTTACAATCTTAGATAATAACAATAATTTATTTACACAAGATATTTAGACAGTAATGTTATTTATTAACAGTCGAATAGGAAAAAACCTAATGTACACAGAGTTACAATATACAAGATTACTATAAAAATGAGACAGAGCTCAAAGTAAAATCCTTTTTAAAACCTAATGTATTACATTGATAGGCTGTAAGGCTACAAACTTAACCAGATTACAACACCTAGCTCAGGGCCAATGTACCCAGCATCATGGCATGGGTTTTTAAAACAAAACTAGCATTCAATTTATTAAAACCTACAATACTGTATATCTTTTATAAGTTAAGACAAGAGAAAATATAAGCTATGGCATCGAAGCCGAAGCCACCCTGCTATATGCAAGAGTTTAATAACGAAAAAAAAATCTTAAAACTGAAGACCAAACATCCCAAGACTGGAGGAACCAAGGTTGTAACTTCTTTCCAACCGAAACCATTTTCCCCTAAGTCTGTACAAGCAAGGAGTTGCCACATTGTGATGGGGGCTTACCCGTAGAACTTGATACCAATCCAATCATGGAGGGGATTCTTCCAAACGAAAAGGCGAACCATCACCTGCAAGTGAAAACCAAAATCTTGATTAAAAACTGAGCTTATAACTATAACTGTAATTTTAAAGCTTATAACATTTGTAAGACAAAATTCTTTACCTAGAAGCCGAGGAGGATTTGATCCCACACCATGAGCAACAAAACCATCGTGCTCACGAGTGACAAAGGCAATGGGGCTCACAATACATCTACACCAACAACTGGAGCAGGAGTAAGCTTTAGCAATGGCAACGAAAGGAAACAACACTAAAGACTACTGACAGAGAACAAATACATGCATAGAAAAGTATTGCATGCAGAAGGAAAAACCAAGTGCGAGCTGTGAGTCTTGAAAACCACACACTAGAGTGATGACACATTTCTACACACAGACAATGGAGTTGGAGATGAGCACAAGTGAGCCCTCATGGCTGCCGTAAACCAGACAGTGCAAATACCAAAACCCTTGACAAAAAATGAGAAGTAGGGTTGCGTGGTGAGCTTATAAGTTATGCAATGCACGGTGGTGAATGTTCCACGTGCCCACTAAATTATTCAGTCCAAAATGGGTCGAATCATATAGTTGTCACTGCAATTGTTGGGACAACAAATTACTATCAATAATTTAATCAACGACTATAATGACAATGTAATATACAAAGTCAATAACGTATCATTTCAATGATAAACTATGAAGTCAAGCCATGTTAAGAACAAGGTTTTTGTAGTATCGATAAACCTTATATTATAAACCTTGAAGTCTTCATTGGTAAAGAACCAAAACATATATTGCATCGATGACCTTGTTTCCTAAAGATCTTATAATCCTTCTTAATAAAACTTTTTATGAAGAGATCGATAGTGTAGTAAGAGTTGTTGCACATGAGTTGATGGTACTACTAATGACCATTTCTTTTTATAACCATAAACGATGCATATCTATGCTGTTAGAACTAGTTTTACGCAAACACTAGTGGATAAGGAGCTGGTTTATAAATTATAACTTTGTAAATGAAAGTAAATAATAAATACACCTAGAATAACTCCTACTTTTGAATGTAGTCAATAGCACTAAGTGTAAGAGGAACTTCATGGAAGTACATGATCATTTGTTCTTCATAAGATACCAAAGCTCTAATATAAATCAAACCAAGATTAGATTAGACTTGGTAGTAAAGGATGGTAAAACTATTCAAGAATAAATATAGTATCACTTGTTATTAGAAATAAATAATATGATAATATAATTGTCACATTACTTATGTCATGAAGAAGATTGGAGATAGAATTCACAACTTGACGACATCTGTGCAAGTGACCATTTATAGATATCATACAATAATAAGCTGATAAATTTCCTCTACGGAAGCTCAATTAAAAGTAGAGCTGAGGGTACGTTTATAAGCTTGTTCTTAAAAGACCTAGTTTTATTTCTTTACTGTAAAGCAGTGTTTTAAATTTTAGAATTAATAGTAGCAGTAAACTCTTATGTCATTAAAGGAATTGTTATACGAAATCTTGAGCTCTATAAGTAACTTGGCTAGTAGCTAGAAATAAGAACTGTCCGAAATAAAAGTCATACTAATGAAAAACATTGAGAATGGTAAGGTTATTGGTCTTTACAACATGAATTTAAAATACTATCATAGTTGTAAAAAAAGTGAAGAAAAGATACTTTATCTCGTATTACCCTTGAATTCTATTAAGCAAACTTTTACTCTAGCAATATATTTTATGCTAAAAGAAGTATATCTGGATTAACTCCTTAATAAACTCTTATTGGTTCAAAATTTACCTGTCAAGCCTGTAAGATCCAGAATTCCAGATAAGTTAGCAATCACTAAGTAAGCCCCAGTTAGAAAGTAACTTCTCACCTACTTGACAAAATCAAACTATCAGTGTAGCTAGAAACAACTGAATGCATATTATTTACATCACATATCGAAATTAAAATAGTATTAATTTATATGTGTTTAAGTTAATCATTAGTTTCTTAACTGTTTCATTTATCCGTTAACCTATAACAACTAACAAACTACGACTATAAACAATTTATGTTACATCAAAAAAATTTAATTTTTGTGAAAATTTGGGGTTATGAAACTTGAATTTAGGTTTCTCCTCTCAACCATTTACCATAGCCAATAATATCTCCCACGCGGATGGGAGACCATCAATAGTGGTTTCGATAAGATCATATTCATCTGTCACTACTCCAATACTAGCAAGATGATCACTTACTTGAGATATATTGGTGAAGAATGATGCCACAGTATCATCCTTATCCATCTTTAGGTTTTGGAGCTTATTCTTAAAATCCCTCTTTTGACTCAAGGCCTTGTTCTCATATAATTTGGTCAGTGTATCAAAAAATTCCTTTGTGGTCTTCACCAGAGTGATCATAGACATCAAAGTGTCCTTAAACAAATCATAGATGACATGTTTGTCCCTAGATTGGTTCTTTTTTAAGTTGATGCGCCATTCATTGGATGTAGGATCCTCCATCACTACATACACATACCCATCTAGGGTATGTTCCTCTTATATGTTCAATATCCTCTCCTTCCAAGTGTTGAAATTGGAAGTGCCTCAAGATGGTCTTCCGGTTGAATGGAGATCAATGCCATTGATATCAAAACTTTTGCTCAACTCCTTAGGATCTAGGTAGGATTCTACTTTTCTTACACAACTCAACTCCTTCATTCCCTAAGCTATGATACCATGTTGATTTTTGAGCAAATATGAATATAGTTTAACTTTAAAGCTTTAATTGTAGAGATATTGAACAATAGAATCAATCGAACATTTAATCACACAAATCATTCATCACAACACAAGATGTACCTTGGGAAAACCTTAAAAATAATGAGGATGAAAAACCCAACAATTCTTTAGAGTATAATATGATAGATCGAAGAAAATGAGTTTTTACACAATAAGCATATTACTTTTGGCACCCCAAGTGCAAGATAAGAAATAATATATAGCAATATAGAATAGAGATAAACTGTATCAACTTGCCATGTTCCTAGCACATTAATAACAAGCCAAAAACACTACCATGCAAACTAAGGTGAATGGTTGCATGACAATAGTGCACACATACACCACAATTGTGAATTTCCTTCCTGGAATAATAATTCCTTGCATTGAAAA
>LPNX010525053.1:85047-131443 GCA_001517045.1 Pseudotsuga menziesii | reverse complement strand
TATATATATATATATATATTGTAAATGATCACGGTGTGGAGCTAAAGGCCAAGGCCCCACCATTGATCGGTTATGCTATGTTTTGGATTTAATTTGTCACCGATGGTATATCGAGGCATGTGGCATATATTATGTTTGTCATCATGTAAATATGCATCTATATTTAATTAAACGAACCAGACTAGCTACGATCGTGGCAAATAAAGCGAAAGGGGCATGATTTTCACAAGGATAAGGATGTGGGGGAAATTGTCAACCTTGGCCAATGAGAGAAAAACCCATGTGTCTTCTTCCTTTGTTTTATTCCAACCACTTTCATTAAGAAAGGCTACTGGTGGTTGAGGCAGTTAATTGTTTTGGGGAGTGGGGTGGCAGGACTGTCAGTCCTCACCCAAATGCACACTCCACCCTGGTTGACTTCATTATGGCTGGGGAAAAACGACTGCCATCACTCACGTAGGCAATTCGACTCTTCCCATGATTGTGCTGAAGGCTCACGCACTTCCAATTTGCGTCCTTCCTGTTGTTTGTTCATCCACGGACAAAAACGGAGCTATTTTTCCTCACGCAGGACCTCCATTGTCTGTTCATTCCTCACAGGGTTGGATTGTTTTCCATGCACATGTATTCTTCTGTTTTTGGGCTCACATAGCGAGCTGAGCGCTGTGCATTTTCATCCACGATTTCCTGAGAAGATCCATTGATGTCCTCAGTTGTATGTTCTCCTTACAAGCCGGTATGGTTGTGTAATTTTCGTCATTTTAATGCTGAGATTGGAACTGTTGTTCTTCCCCCATGTTCACTGTTTGTCTGGGACTGTGTAACTCGATTATTGGGAGTCATTTTGGCCACGAGAGGGCCAAGAACTACTCAGAAATAGTTCCCCTGTTCAGCTGTAATTTCTGAGTGACTGCATACGTGCAATGGCTGGTCTTCGGACTGTGTAAGGAGCAGGGATGGGGGATTAGTTTTGCTTGATAAAACTGGTGGCTAGAAACCACACAAAAGAGCTAGAGGGCTGGCTTTCTTCTCCACAACCCCTGAATAGCACTGGAAGGGAATGCAGGGCCTGAGGGACTGTGTAACAGAGAAGGGATTGATTCCTTGTGTTGGGTGTGTGTGGGTGTCTTAGAAGCCAGGTTAGTTCTGGTGTGGGTGTTCTTGGCTTGGTAATGAGCTCACCAGCTTAGCATTGAGCCTTTGCCAACTCCTTGATGGCCTGATAAACCCAACTTTGTTGGCTTGGATGTGTGATTTGTATGTTCTTGGCTATGTGTAAGCCTGCTAGTTCCCTTATTGCTTGGAGAATCATGCCCAGCTCGGGGGTGGCAGCGCTGCTGAGAGATTAAGGAGCATGCGGGCCTATGGTTGGGTGGAATTTTGCAGCGACGTAGCTGGTTGCGAAACGAATTCATCATAAGATAAGTAATCTTGTCCATTTTTACTTCTGCAACCATGATTTCTGTTAATGATATGATGAACATGTTTTAAATGGATGATTGTGTGATTGCATGTTGATTCTGCTTTGCAATATGAATAATTATAGCTGTGTATGATAAACAGTTGCATTTGTGCATGTTATACTGCATCGCATTCTCTTTCAGCATTCTGTTTCAGCAATTTTGTGCACGCACATGTTCATGGGGCTCTTAGCCCGGCTGGTTAAGGCCATGGATCGCGTCCTCTTCACCGATCTGAGGAATGTGGACGTGACAACATGCTATCAAAGCTTTAGTTTGGCAACAATGGGCCTCTATGGGCCAAGAAGGAGCAATTGACAGAGGTTGTATCTCATTCTTCCCAGCCAAATCAGTGGACGATTGGTAAAATTCAAAAGGGAACGGTCTAAGTGTTGAGCAGTCGGACCACTAGGGGAATTGACTTCCGCCGTTGCGGAAGAGCCAGTGGTTTCCCGTCCGCCGTTGCGGAAGACCAAACTGCCAAGTCTTCCAACGGGGAAAGACTTTCGCCATTGCAGAAGACCAAACCGCCAAGTCTTCCGATGGGGAAAGACTTCCGATGTTGCGGAAGAGTCAGTGGTTTCCCGTCCGCCATTGCGGAAGACCAAACCGCCAAGTATTTCGACGGGGAAAGACTTCTGCCATTGCGGAAGAGTCAGTGGTTTCCCGTCTACCATTGCGGAAGACCAAACCACCAAGTCTTCCGACAAGGAAGGAAAATCGCGGAAATTTTCTAAGTGTTTTGACGTCCGTCGGAAGAGAAACTGAATGAGCATCCGCCGTTGCGGAAGCCAAAGGAATTTGTCGGCCGATGAGAAAGACAGCCGATGCCGCAAGAAAAAGAGTGCCAATTAGAAGAGGAAGTGATTGAGCATCCGTCATTGCGGAAGAAAGAATGCTTCCGAGAGCCACCGTTGCGGAAGAAACAATGGTTTCGTGAGTCGCCGTTGCGGAAGAGAAAGTGGTTCGAGAGCCGATTTTGCGGAAGAGAAAGTGGTTTGAGAGCCGATTCTGCGGAAGAGAAAGTGGTCCGAGAGCCGATTCTATGGAAGAGAAAGTGGTCCAAGAGCCGATTCTGCGGAAGAATAAATTGGGAAGAGACCTGATTGAACAAAGGAAAAAAATTCAGCTGTTTTTCAGAAGAATTTTCAGTGGTTTTTCAGTGGATTTTCGTGGGCTGAGAGGAAGAAAAGTGGCAGCGATCTTATATGCCAGATTGCACGAAAATCAATAATTTACAAAAAAAAAAAAAGGGCGCTGCCACAAGGGGGCAAGCCCCCTTGACCCCCGTCGTCCCCCTCAGATAGACATTCTTTGATGAAGAAAATCTAGTGTTTGGGCAAATTATTATTTTATAATTATTTCGGGAGAAGGTAAGTAATTCTGATTCATATCGATGTTAAGCATCTAACATTTGTGTTATTAACATGTTTGTAGAATCATAGTCACCTTCAAGGGAATTATTCCAGGTAGTATAGTTTGGTAAGTAAGTTGCGGTTCAATCATGAGAACCCATGATGGGTATGATGCTCGGGATTCCTATGAGCGAGCAAAAGATGCCATGGGAGAAAATGTACGTAATAGAAATGATGACATTGAGTCTAATGGAAGAAGATTCCAAGAGACACCGTCAGATATTGCAGCCACTATGAGAAGCTTGATCAAAGCCCAGGAAGAGCAGCATCAGTTGAATGCTGCTATGTTGCAAAGTTTGACAGACTTGCAAAGAAAGATAGACTCTGGACAAGATACAACAAGACCAGAAGGCAGTAAGAGCAGTACTAGGAGAAAAAGAAGGACTTCTAGTGGACCATCTGATTTCAAAGAATCCAGCGGGGATTCGGGATCTTATTCTCATAGAAGGAAAAGAAAGAGACACCATAGGGATCGCTCTCGGGATGAATTCAAGAAAGCTAAACCTCCTACATTTGATGGTGAGGTAAATACTGGACAAGTGGATGAAGCTTGGATTCTTGGGATAACTAAGTACTTTCAAGTGCATGACTATTCAGGAAACATGAAGGCAAGAGTTGCCATATTCAATCTGAATGGAAGAGCATCCATTTGGTGGGAACACTTCAAGCAGGTAAAGAGGATCAATGAAAGGAGACTTAAGTGGAAACAGGTCAAGAAGTATTTCAAGTAGAAATATCTCTCTGACAGGTATTATGATGACAAGATTAAGGAGTTCCATGAGCTAAGATTGGGATAGCAGACCATGGAAGAGTATGCAAATAAGTTTTTGGAGCTGTTGAGGTATGTCTGGTACATCAGAGATGAAAAAGTGAAGGTCCAGCATTTTCTGAGTGGATTACCTCAATCTTACAAAGATAGAATTGAGTTTTATGAGCCTAGAACTCTTGAAGAAGCAATAAGGAAGGCTAAGTATTGCTATGAGCAAAGCAAAGGTAAACCTGATTACCATAAGGCATGGAAGGATAAGAAGAATGAGAAGTTTGACTAGAGGAAGAAAGGTTTCAAACCTTCTAACTTCAGGAATCAGCAGAAGCTGCCATCTCAAGCTGCAAGTAAACCAGTTGGAATGGCAAGAGAAAAGCCTAAAGATCCACAACAAAATAGAGGGCCACTTCAATGCTGGAAATGTGGAGGACCCCACATGCGCAGAAATTGTCCACTTGAGAATGAGAGTGCAAGGCTAGCTTATAACATTTAAGAAACAGAAATAGTGGGTCAAGTAGCAAGGGCAATTCCTAGGATTTATGCCGCACTGGAGGACCGTCAAGTAGATCACCAGTCAGCTGTGGTTGAAGTAGCAGGTAAGATTGTTGAGCAAACTATTTCTATTTTGATTGACCCTGGTTCTACGCACAGTTACATTACTCCTAGAGTAGTGGATATTTGTGCTTTTAAGAAAGTAAAGCATAGGAAGTCTTGGCTAGTTCAGTTAGCCACTAGAACTAAGAGAAAGGTCAGTGAAGTGGTAGAGAAATGTCTAGTGGTCATGAATGGATTGGTCACTTGTGTAGACCTGAATGTTCTACCGCTTGGTTCCTATGATGTTCTCATTGGAATGGATTGGTTAGAAGCTCATAGGGCGAAGCTTGATTGCTACAATAAGACTTTTGAATGCATGAATGAAGAAGGGAACCCCGTAGTTGTGAAGGGTATTCCAAAGGTGATCTCAGTACGATAGGTTTCAGCAATGCAGTTAAAGAAGTTCTGTAGGAAGGGTTTCCAGTTGTATGTAGCTCAGATTTTGGAGGAAATGAGAGATGAAACTCCTAGGTTGGAGGACTATCGGGTGTTACAGGAATTCAGGGATGTGTTTCCTGATGAGATTCCAGGGCTTCCTCCAAAGAGGGACATTGACTTCACAATTGAACTTGTGCCAGGAAAAGCACCAGTGTCCAAGGCACCCTACAGAATGAGTGCACCAGAGATGCTAGAATTGAAGATGCAACTGCAAGAGTTGTTGGAAAAGAAGTATATCCGGCCGAGTGTCTCTCCTTGGGGAGCACCGGTTCTGTTTGTAAAGAAGAAAGATGGTACACTCCGGTTATGTATTGTCTACAGACAATTGAACAAGGTTACTATGAAGAATAAATATCCTTTGCCTAGGATTGATGACCTCTTTGATCAAATGAGAGGAGCAAGGGTATTTTCCAAGATTGACCTGAGGTCTGGTTACCATTAGGTGAGAATCAAGGATGAAGACATTCATAAGACAACCTTCAGGACAAGGTATGGGCATTATGAGTTTGTAGTGGTACCATTTGGTCTCACAAATGCACCAGCTACATTTATGTGCCTTATGAATAGTGTCTTCAGCAGGTATTTGGACAAGTTTGTTCTTGTTTTCCTTGATGACATTCTTGTTTATTCTAAGAATGAGGGAGAACATGAAGAGCATTTGAGATTGACATTGAATTTGCTCAAGGAGCATCAGTTGTATGCAAAACTGAGCAAGTGTGACTTCTATAGAGATAGAATTCAGTATTTGGGTCACATTATCTTAGAGGAGGGTATATCTATGGACCTTGAAAAGATAGAAGCCATTATGAATTGGCCTACTCCAAGAAATGTGACAGATGTAAGATCTTTCATGGGACTTGCAGGATACTACAGGAGGTTCATTGAGGGATTCTCCAAAGTTGCACATGCTATCACTTCTTTGCAAAAGAAGGGGATGAAGTTCGAATGGACATCGAGGTGTGAAGAAAGTTTCCAGAGGTTGAAGGATCTTCTCACCACGGCACCAGTATTGAAGGTTGCAGCTCCAGAGAAGGATTTTGTGGTGTGTACCAATGCATGTGGACAAGGGCTTGGAGGATTCCTTATGCAAGACAACCACGTGATATGTTATGAGTCAAGAAAGCTGAAGGAGCATGAGAAGAACTATGCCACTCATGATCTAAAGCTTGCAGCCATAGTACATGCCCTCAAGATGTGGAGACATTACTTGATGGGTAGAAGATTTGAGCTTAGGACGGATCACTGTGGACTGAAGTATTTGTTTGATCAGCCTACTCTAAATGCTAGGCAAGCAAGATGGCTAGAATTTTTATGTGAGTTTGATTTTGAAATAAAGCACATAAAGGGAAAAGAGAATAAGGTAGCTAATGCACTCAGCAGGAAATTGCAAGAAATGCATGTGGCATCTCTCAGTATTTGCCAATTGGATTTGAGGCAGCAGATTGCTAATCATGTTGCCAGAGATGAATTGTATGAACAGGTAAAAGACAAGTTGCAGCAGCAAAGTCTTGAGAAGAGGTATGAGGGATATAAATTGGAAGGAGATGGACTTCTCACTTTTAAAGGCAGAATTTATATTCCAGATGTAGCATATTTGAGGAGAGTTGTTATGGATGAAATCCATCAAGCTCCGTATTCTGGTCACCTAGGATATCAGAAAACAATCGCTACAGCTAGAAAGTAGTACTTTTGGCCAGGAATGAAAAGGGATATGGCTAAGTACATTTCAAGATTTATGAAATGTCAACAGGTAAAGCTTGAGCATCAACATCCAGCAGGTCTGTTGCAGCCTTTGCCAGTTTCGGAATGGAAATGGGAAGTTATTTCCATGGATTTTATTACAGGATTGCCGATGACTTGGAGACAACATGATTCCATCATGGTTGTGATAGACAAGTTGAATAAGGTAGCACATTTTATACTGGTTAAGTCTACGCATCAGACGGATGACATTGCAAAGATCTTCATGAAGGAGATATTCAAATTGCATGGATTGCCGAAGGCAATAGTCTTTGACAGGGATGTCAAGTTCACTTCCAACTTTTGGAAGGGGTTATTTGCAGATTTGGATACAAAGCTAAACTTCATCACTACATACCATCCTCATATGGATGGGCAGACCGAGAGAGTTAATCAGGTGCTTAAAGATATGCTTCGCATGTATGTGATGGACAAACCAACCAAGTGGGAAGATTACTTGCACTTGGTAGAGTTTGCTTATAACAATGGAAATCAAGCATCCTTGGGGGTGAGTCTGTATGAAGCTTTGTATGGAAGAAGGTGTAGGACACCAGTGACTTGGGATAATCCAGTGAACAGGATTGTGCTTGGACTAGAATTGCTCAAGGAGATGGAGCAAGAGGTTGTAAAGATCAGGCAAAAGCTAAAAGCAGCGCAGGACAGATAGAAAAGCTATGCAGATAAGCATAGGGTGAACAGAGAGTTTAGTGTTGGGGATCATGTTTACCTCAGAGTGAGGGCAAGGAAGAGTTCCTTGAAGCTTGGAAGTTGTGCCAAGTTGTCACTGAGATATTGTGGGCCATTTGAAGTGCTTGAGAGAATAGGGCTAGTTGCATATAGACTTGCATTGCTTGCTAGCACTAGAGCTCATAATGTTTTTCATGTTTCTTTACTTAATAGATATGTACATGATCCTAACCATGTGATAAATTGGGATGTGATTCAGGTGGAACCCGAGGGAGAGTTCCGAATCGAGCCAATGCACATCCTCGACAGGAAGGTCACAATGCTCCGGAACTGAGCCATAGGGTAGGTAAAGGTGCAATGGGAGCACTTCGGACCTGAAGAGGCTACATGGGAGGTGGAGGATGCCATGCGATTGGCACATCCATTTTTGTTCAATTCTGTAGAACACTGATGCGATACCAGTGTAGCATTTTGTTCAATTTTGTAAAGCATTGAGGACAGTGCTATTGAAGGGGGAGGGGAATGTAACACCCCAGTTTTGACCCCGTTGCATTAAATGTACATGATATATATATATATATATATATATATATATTGTAAATGATCACGGTGTGGAGCTAAAGGCCAAGGCCCCACCATTGATCGGTTATGCTATGTTTTGGATTTAATTTGTCATCGATGGTACATCGGGGCATGTGGCATATATTATATTTGTCATCATGTAAATATGCATCTATATTTAATTAAACGAACCCGACCAGCTACGAACGCGACAACTAAATCGAAAGGGGCATGATTTTCACAAGGATAAGGATGTGGGGGAAATTGTCAACCTTGGCCAATGAGAGAAAAACCCATGTGTCTTCTTCCTTTGTTTTATTCCAACCACTTTCATTAAGAAACGCTGCTAGTGGTTGAGGCAGTTAATTGTTTTGGGGAGTGGGGTGGCAGGACTGTCAGTCCTCACCCACACGCACACTCCACCCTGGTTGACTTCATTATGGTTGGGGAAAAATGACTGCCATCACTCACGCATGCAATTTGACTCTTCCCACGACTGTGCTGAAGACTCACGCACTTCCAATTCGCATCATTCCTGTTGTTTGTTCATCCATGGACAAAAACGGAGCTGTTTTTCCTCACGCAGGACCTCCATTGTCTATTCATTCCTCACATTGTTGGATTGTTTTCCACGCACAGGTATTCTTCTGTTTTTGGGCTCACATAGTGAGCTGAGCACTGTGCATTTTCATCCACTATTTCCTGAGAAGAGCCATTCACGTCCTCAGCTGTATGTTCTCCTTACAGGCCGGTATGGTTGTGTAATTTCCGTCATTTTAATACTGAGATTGGAACTGTTGTTCTTCCCCTATGTTCACTGTTTGTTTGGGACTGTGTAATTTGATTGTTAGGAGTCGTTTTGGCCATGAGAGGGCCAAGAACGACTTAGAAATCGTTCCCCTGTTCAGCTGTAATTTCTGAGTGACTGCATACGTGCAATGGATGGTCTTCAGACTGTGTAAGGAGCATGGATGGGGGCTTAGTTTTGCTTGATAAACCTGGTGGCTAGAAACCACAAAAACAGAGCTAGAGGGCTGGCTTTCTTCTCCACAACCCCTGAATAGCACTAGAAGGGAATGCAGGGCCTGAGGGACTGTGTAGCAAAGAAGGGACTGATTCCTTGTGTTGGGTGTGTGTGGGTGTCTTAGAAGCCAGGATAGTTCTGGTGTGGGTGTTCTTGGCTCGGTAATGAGCTCACCAGCTTAGCATTGAGCCTTTCCCAACTCCTTGATGGCCTGATAAACCCAACTTTGTTGGCTTGGCTATGTGATTTGTATGTTCTTGGCTATGTGTAAGCCTGCTAGTTCCCTTATTCCTTGGAGAATCATGCCCAGATCGGGGGTGGCAACGCTGCTGAGAGATTAAGGAGCACGCTGGCCTAGGGTTGGGTGGAACGTTGCAGCGACGTAGCTGGTTACAGAACGAATTCATCATAATATAAGTAATCTTGTCCATTTTTACTTCTGCAACCATGATTTCTGTTAATGATATGATGAACATGTTTAAAATGAATGATTGTGTGAATGCATATTGATTCCGCTCTGCAAGATGAATAATTATAGCTGTGTATGATAAACAGTTGCATTTGTGCATGTTATACTATAATGCATTCTCTTTCAGCATTCTGTTTCAGCAATTTTGTGCACGCACATGTTCATGGGGATCTTAGCCCAGCTGGTTAAGGCCATGGATTGCGTCCTCTTCGCCGGTCGGAGGCATGGGGACATGACATTAGCTAATGCTTAATTGACATCGGAGTGAACTCGATATCTAACTAGATGTATGAACACTTAGTCAACATGCTAACTTAAGTGTCATGGTTCTTTAACTCAAGTGTTGTCATGCAAACACTTTATAACCGAAGTGTCATATTTTGATTAATTAAGTGCCATATTTTAGTTTAACTAAAGTGTAAAGACTTTAGTTAAATATTCCATCTTTCTTAACACTTAGTTAACTTACTATTAACTAAATCATGTCGATTTATTTACACTGGAGTGATTACTGTGAGTTTTTTAATTAACTGAAGCACACATTGAGGCTTTAACTGGAGCTCAATAACTCGAGTTCACTTAGTCATCTTTAGGCAATTCAAATTCTCTCTTTCTTTATTTTTATATCTTCATCTTTTATCTTATTGCATGGTCTAGATGCCTTAAATTTATTTATCTATCATATCACATTATACTCAGAAGAATTTTCACATGCTATAATCATATTATATTACTATCGTACCATATAGTCATATGCTAAAGTAATTCACTCTAGAGGTGGCCAGTCTCTAGATGACACTTAATATGTTTATCCATCTCGAATGACCATGGTTATTAATCTATCACACAACATTTATGCTTCAACATGGAAATCATTTCACCTCTATAACAAGAGGCCCACCCCATGGGTACACACTATCACTGGATGTCCGCATGCGAAACATTGATTTGATAAACTCACAATTCTGACTTGATATACTCACAAGTCCAATTTGATATACTCACAAATCCACCACTATAACTGGAGGTCCACCCCATAGGTACCTACTATATATGGGACTCAAGACTTGATATACTCGCAAGTCCGGAGCCTTGTTCATCAAGAATTTACAATATCATAACTTTGATAAATCAAAGTATCCACCTCAACACATAAGGAATAACCTTTATGATTGAAGGCTAAGTCATCCTTAGGTTCAACCTAATGAATCTACTCCAAGTTATTGAGTCCAAATCAATCTCTCTTCCAACACCTGAGGCCCAATATTGGTTGCACAAGATTGGCTTGGAGAATGACTCCCGATGCTATACATTTAACACTTTTTAGGGTTTGTTAAAGTTTCCAAGTATAATTTTGAATGTTATGGCGAGGATAAATTAAAATGTTTTTAGGGTTAGTTTAAGAATGTTGCTTTAAAATTGAAATGGGTATTTATAATAAAAATGTGTTTTTCACCATTAAGTTTCATTTGTTAAAAGTTTTTTTTTTTACTCAATACACTATTAACAATGTACGAATGAATAAGAAATACATAAAACCTATTTCATAAATTTTATAAACCATTAAAAAATGCATGTGCTCCTTACCTTTTAAGCAGATAAACATCATCCTCAGATACGGTGTTTTGGTGGCAAGAGGACAAAAATGGCAGCAAAGGGACGAACATTAATGGTGAGGAGAGGTCTGATGTGATGGGAAAACACACCACCCTTACCCCTGTTGGATTGGTTGTGCCACACCACCATGCTAATTAACTACACCTAGGCTTGAGGTACATGATGCACTCATGGCGACTAGGGTTCATTATCTCAAGTAGGATGAACATTCGAGCCTCATTTCGATAGGCTACATTGCAAGGCTACATCTGATAGACATAGTGGCACTAGTATGAATAGGTTCCCTTGTGTATTATCATCATTGTAGATATGATGGAATGTTTGTGTGCATCAAGCAGGAGAGGTGGTTGTCCTAGGTGCACCATATGGACACCAAAAATTGTGCCCTTGCTCATTAGGTCATGGAGATTATGGAATCTCTTTGTGACATCACGAATGAGGTGCAAGGTCTTAGTAGTAGCTTGTAGAAACATCTTCAAAGCATCATCGTTTGGGTGCAAAAGTTGGTGAGCTGGTGCACAGACTTAGTATAATTTTTCAAGCTCCCTCTCCTGGTCCTTGGGGAGAGCATGCCAACTGATCAATTCAAGGATCATGAGGCTTCTCCTTCCCGGGATAATCCATCGTTGACCAATACTATAGGTCTAGAAACCAGAGCTTAGAAGGACAAGTTGGAGCCAAAAACCATGCCTAGAGTCAAGGTGGAGTTCAACACTTGAATCTGCCAACTTGTCAAAGCAACGTAGAGGATAGTGACATTCCAGTGGATGTGGTGAACAATAGTGTGGTGGCATTACAAGCGAGGCTGAGGTTTTTCCCAATAAACATTGTTGATTCAACAATGTTGTGAAGCGGGAATGAGCAGGATGTTTGTCTTCCCAAGCTAGTTCCATAAGTGGTATTTTAACAATATAGTGGTTTTGAAGTTTGCTATATTTTATCAAATTCTAGTCATTAGAAAAGTATCTGGTATGGTAGTTTTGCATATCAATCTCGATATACCCATGAAAACTTGTTATGATATGGTAGTTTGGGCAAATCATAGGAAAGGTTTTGCTTGGATAGTTAAGAGATTTATGTATAGTTTGAACATTGATCCATTTTTGGAAAGCCAAACCTATTACACTATATCAATCTTTCAATACTTTTAATAATATAATGTGAAAAACTAATTTAAAATAAAATAAAATAAACTATCATGTATTTTTTCCATAGATAAACTATCATGTATTAATGAATAGATAAACTATCATGTATTAATGAATAAGGGACACATAATAGTTAACAATTCCCTTTGATCCTTAAAAAAAAATGCTTATCTTTTAGCAAGTTAAATATAATGCATAAAGAATAAAAATATATAAAACATATTTAACCAATCTTATACACAATCCCCAAAAAAATATGCTCATTTGTCTTTTAGCAAGTTAAGCATATGTATGAATGAATTAAAAACACAAAAAACCTATTTAATAAATCCCTTATCTTTTAACGAGTTAAGTATAATGTATAAATAAATAAAACATATATAAAACCTATTTAACAAGTCATATAATAAAAAAATATATATATATAAAAAGTTATCCAGAATGTATGGATAAATTAAAAAAAATACATTAAACTTATTTAACAAATCCCATGGACCATCCAAAAATGATACACTCCCCTTGCCTTTGAATAGTTAAAAAAAACATGCTTTTAATTAAAAGGGACATACAATTTCTATTTAATAAATCACATGGACCATGGAAAAAACATACCCCTTCCTTTTAATAGATCAAGAAAACATGATTTGCTTGTCATTATGCATCAATAAGTTTTTGTGATTAAAAGGAGAAATTCCTTAAGAAACGTAATGGATTTTATTATTATTTAAAAATGGATAATTTCTAATATTTTTTCAAATATTTTTTTAAATATTAAAATATAAAAAATAATAATCGTATTAACATAATTTTATCTTAATAAACATTTCTCAAAATATTTATTCCACTACAATAATAAATTATTTGAAATATGAAAAAAATATTAAATAAAAAATGTGCTCAACATCTTGAAACACAAAATCTTTATGCTAATAAAATGTCTTTAAAAATCCATACCTTGATTGGAGCATAGATATACATACTTTCTCGACCTATATTCCTTGAAACGTATAAAATCTTTATGCTAATGAAATGTTTATAAAAAATCCATACCTTGATTGGAGCATAGATATACATACTTTCTCGAACTATATTCCTCTTTATTTAAATGATGTTAAAGTATTCTTTATATCTTCATATAAATTACTTATTTTTAATTATTTAAAAAATCATAAACAAAACAAATCATTATTTTAGAAAACAATTATTAAAAAACGTTGCTTATAAGTTTCTATAAAGTGTTTTAAAGCAAGCGGAATTTATTTGTCCCATCAATAATTTGCAGTGGAATTTATTTGTCTTACCAATAATTGGTGAGAGTGGAATTTGTTTGTCTCCACAATAATTCTTCTCTTTTTCAATTACTAGCATTTTAATTTATTAAAAATTTAAGAAATGATTAATAAAAAACACCACCCCTTACATGATTCATAAAGTTAAGTTAGGAACGCCAACTCAGAAGGTCTTGTCAGTTTAAGAATCTGCTATAAAGTGAAAATAATTGTTATATTATTTAAATAATAAAATATGAAAACAAAATATTCCATGAATAATTTTGGAACTTAAGATCTATTGGCACATCTGCTTTTCTTTTCCGTGAGAATATAGAATAAATATTTACAGAAGCATGGAATTAGCTCTTTAATTTCATTGGAGTGGTGTGGCATAGAATGAATATTTCCAGATGGCTCTCTGGAAATGTAGATTTACAGGTATAAAATACTGTATTCCTGCTAACTTACCATGGCGAGTGAGTAGAGAGCATTGGACTCCATTTTCACCCTCTGATTCATAATTTACTCCAATTGCCTTTCTCGTCTCCAGCGTTTTCTCCTCACAATGCAAAAGAAAAAAAGCTTCTGCGGCAATTTTTTCTCCCGCTCACGCTCTGTAAAGAAGTCGCTTCCTCAATTATACCCTGGAAATGCCCCCTTTCTTCACAATCCCGATGTTGTAGGTAGTGTCACTTCTTCTTCTGAGCAGATTCCGCCGTCCTCTTACAGAGTTCCAATGGCGTCCGACCATATGAGTAAGACCGCTACAGAAGAAAATGCCAAACTCGATCTGGACGGGCTTATCGCGCACATCTCGAAGCTTTTGGAATTTAGGGTAAGGGGATCGGTATTGCAGTTCAATTTCAATTATACTGTGTAAATGTCAAATCTTTGAATTTAGATTAGACGGGAGTTAAATCTTTGAATGTGCAAATTTTTCGACAGTAATTATACTGTGTAAATGTTAAGTCCATTTTAACTTTAAATTGGACGGGAGTTAAATCTTTGAATTATGTGCAAATTCTTTGACGGTAAGAATTTTGTGGAAAGATTTAAATTTTGAAATATTTTTTTTTTGTCTTTACTCAGGACTGATATTTGTTTTTCCCTAATGCAAATACAATACAAACCCTCACTGTGAGTGAGGACGGAATCTTCCAGGATCAAAACAACTAACAATATTTTTCCTTTCTTTCTCAGGAGGGAAAAATATCATCTTATAACCGGAAGGCAGTTCAACAATATTGGCCGACTTCACAAAGCTTCATCAACTTAAGGAAGTTGCTCTATGAAGGAATAATTTCTGCTGTGCGTATGAAAAGTCCTTCATAATCTCAGAGTACTTAGTAAAATTTTTATTCAAATCTGAAATTCGTGCATGATCATGACCATGTCCTACATGTGAAATCTTCCATCTAACTCTTTATTTTTATTTTAGGGTATTCAGAATAATAATCCAGTTAGTGCCAATACAGTTGTTCGCAGTGTCCTGCAAGGTATGGGTTCAGCAAACAATATAGTTGCTGCAGGTTTTCTGGTTATCGCAAATATATTGGAGAGAATCGAAGATGTTCGAGCCAACCAAATTGAGTGCCTCAGTCTTCTGAAGGAAATGACTAAACTGGCCAAAGTGGTTAAGGAATTTAAAGAACGCGCTAATTTGAGGGGGAAAATGTACGATGAAATCAAAGATGCAACGACATTGATAGTGGAAGGCTGCCTGATGTGTTGCACACAGATCGATTCTTCAAAATTTTCGAAGTGCGTATTCTAACGGTTTAACTGCAGTTTTTCTTTTTTTCAGTGGTATAAGGTGTAATTATTTAGCAGTAAGTTAATGATTTCTGTTTTTTTCTAATTCTTCGCTAAATTTTTTTAAATTTTTTTAGTGTTATTGGAAGTTAAAATTTTACAAAAAGAGAATTTCTAATTTGAAAATATTCTCAAAATAAAGAATCAAAAGCTAATACCTCCTAAAAATAAGGTTGAAACGTTGTAATACAATCCAAAAGTGGGAATTTCAATTAGAGTAAAGTTCAAAGCTTTTCCTTTATGTAAATTATAAATTTTCTGGGAAATCAAGTTAAATTTGAAATAATATATGTGAAATCTATAAATGATATACATACTTAGAATGTAATAAGGATTTTCAAAATGGCTGTCCTTCCTTACATGGTCAAAATCTGTCCTTTCAATAAATTTAGATTCAATCCAGTGGATAAAAAGTTCTGGGAGAAGACATAACCCTTCACCCTTTTCCATTTGTTTATTACCAGACTGAAATACGAATGAAATCCTCCCACTTTCTTGCTTTCATTAATGTAGTTTCATGAAAATTCATGGCAGGTTCTTTAACACGACAGTAAACAAGGACGAGCTCTTCAAGATTAAGAAAGATTTAGATAACGTTTACAGGGATCTACAGCACAAAATGGGGTTTTACATTCTCGAGAACACTGAGAAGATTAGTGAGAAGATGAATGTTCTGTCCACTCAGAAGGAGGTGCCTGATCAGCGCAGGGCATATCACGAACACCCAGGTCGATTGTTTTTCTCATCCAAATTTATTTAAAATTGTAATTTAAAGATATAATATTCTATTTGTAATCATAGACGTGATGTTAATGTTGTCGATACAGGTCATGTGCCTGTGCCACCCCATCCAGGGACAGTTATAATTTATGCACAGACAGTTAATCTTCAAACAGGTGAGATATATAAACCCTACAACGCACCAGTTAAATCTGCAGTTGAAATATATACGTCTGATCCGATCTCACTGTGTATATGCTCTCGGTCACTGTGTTTGGCATTTGCTGTGTCCCATTATCATGATAATTAAACATTCATGCTAATTCTCCCATTCTAATATTATGAATTAAGCACAAGAGATTAATGATGTTCATCATTTTAATGACCTTTAAACATGTAATATGTTCATTTTTAATCTTACCTTAGTTTGAAAATATTTTAATTATAAATTTTAAGGATTTATTGAAATTTAACAAGATTACATTGGTTTATATCTAGAATTTTCATGTCTTATTTTAAATATAATTTTATAATATTTTCATGAAATAAGGCTTTCTCGTTTTATTATTTCCTGTCATTTCATGTATTATTTCATATATACTATTGAAGACAATCGTTAAATAGCTAGTAAAAAACAGTTACCCAAAAGTATAATTTTTATAATTTTTTATGAACTAAAGTTTTCATTATTATTTCCTGTTAGTTGACTTGTTTTCATTATTCTTTCTTGCCATTTGATATATTATTCAGGATTATATAAACATTCTTTTTGTTTTTCATAAACCGTAAAGGATTAGCTTAAGAGTTCACGAACATTGAAGGCTAGCTTAACCTCTTTAAATCATGGTTGTCTCGTATTCAAGAGTAAATTGTGTTCAATATAATGATTTTTTATTCCAAATTGCGTGGTCTCTCCCTTTCTATCTTCACCAACATGGCAACAACATACCTATCTCTATGGAGATATTCACCAACAGAAGTATGTGATGTGATATCTAATGTTGGTGAAACAGGTGGGCTGCCTTCGTCAACAGGATATCCAGAATATCCAAATCGATTGCCATATATTTCACAATATCCAGGTGTATTGCCGTATATTGTCAAATTAATGTATTTTTGTGTGAGTTGAATTTGTTATTAATATTATTGTGTTCAGTAGATGGCTTCTCAACACCAGCGCAAGTTCCGACCACAAAAAGCCAATCAATCATGGCACCAGGCCGGGCCAGAAGCAATGCTGAGATGACATGGCAGCAAGAGCAGGCTCAGGGTGTCGTGCAGAGAGTGCAGGGATCTTCTGCACGAAGAAATGACCCAGAAAAAGTTGACCAAGGCAGGCAATCTGCAAGAGCACAAACTGTCGCAGCAGTAGAAACCAAGGAACAACATAAATCACTTGCTGAGAAGAAGGGAGCGATCGAGAAAAGGGAAGAGCAGCCATTGAAGAAGGCCGAGGAAGATAAGAGGAAGGAACAGGAGAGGAAGACGAGAGAAGCAGATGAGAGGAAAGAGAGAGGACGAGGATAGGAGAACAAAGTAAAAAAATTACAAGAAGAGTGAGGAGGAGGAAGCAAAGAGGGTCAGAGAGGCAGAAACCAAGAAGTCACACACAGGACTTCAACCTAAAAAAGCCACAAGTCTCTCATCACTTAACTTGGGCAAGCCAAGGCAAAATGATTATGAAGTTCACTAGACAGGAATGAGGCCTTCGAGAAAAGAAGCTGCGAGTTTCTCCCATGTTGCAAACCAAATCGTGAGCAACAATTATAAGGAGATGATTGAGGAGCTGGTAGCCATTGAAGGTATCTTGGGGAGCCGTAGTATAAATAAGCATAGTTTTGGCCATTATTCAGCGACCCTATCTGTTTTTCATTTGTTGGAATGCTGAAATAGAAATGTTTAGCATACTACGTGTGTTAGGGTTTTTAAGGCTTCTGTGTCCAAGAACGTGCGGCTACTTTGCAGCCCCAGTGTCTTCCTGCATCATTCAACAGGTAAAAAAGATCTCATTGTTTCAAACAAATTTAAGATGAATAACACCAGGCCCTCTTAAGTCGTGTTTGCAACATCATGCCTCTAGCAGCAGGAAAACGGTGGAGATACAAATAGAAACCAATTTCTTCTCAGCAGTCAAATAATAATTACTCTAGGTACAAAGAAACCATTATGGGTTTCGAGAGATGCTGATTGAAGACAGCTTCCAGCTATCAACTTTAACTTTTTGGCTCTTTTTTAAATGGTAGACAATATGATGATGACGTTTTTCCTTTTAACTGTTTTTGGCTCTTTTATAATGGCAGACGATATGATGATGATGTTTTCAAACCTTATTAAGATAGCTTGGTTTGTAGGTATATATCGTTAAACTTTTTTTCAAAGATAAGTTTGGCTTGTAAATATATATAGCTGTAAATCCCATTCGTGAGCACAGTTAATGCACATTTAGTAGTTTTTCATTTTTAAGATTATATAAATGTTTTTTAAGAAAAAAAATTGTTGAAAGGAAAAAATATATATAGTTAAAGTAATATAGATTTATGCTAAACCAGGATTTATCAAGTATGAGGATCCAAATTTTCTAGGTGTAAATTTTTTATCTTAAATTTTTTACATATTCTAAAAAATTTACACATGATGATTAAATTAGAATAATATATATATTCTAAAAAATTTACACATGATGATTAAATTAGAATAATATATATGTAATATGTAATTTTTTTTAATTGACATGTTTTTATATTTTTTAATTCATGACAATATCTTGCTCATACTAGGTTGTAGAGCACCTAGCTAGTCTTGGTGCAAAAAGACATTTTAACATGTTTTTAATGTGAGGCAAAGACAAACACTAGATGATAAATTTGTAACCAAGGTGTTAGAGATCAAAACATTAGTTACTCATAGCCAAATAGTGTTATCACATATGCCTTCTATTTTGGGAAGTTAGAATAGAGGTTGATGGCTGCAATACAATAGAATAGTTCAAGAAGGAATCAGAGAAATGGAAACAAGTTCATTGCAACATACCCGGGGATCTTAAAGGTACTTGCAAACAAAACCAAAGCATCATATTAATCTCTCCCCCAAGGTAGGCATATCCATGCTCAAGTGAAGTAAGAAGAATGGCCGCTAAATCAAGTATACTATAGATCCATGTAGTATATAAAATGGAGAATCACAGCCATGAAAAGTATAGTGTGTATCCATGCCAATTATAGATCATAGCTATGAGAAAATACAAAGTGGATCAACATCTCAATACACATTAGGAGAACTACTAGAGATGTGTGAAAATACATACTAGTTCTTGAAAATGTACGTGTGTCATTTAGGTACCTAGGTTGTTTTGTATATGCAACTCAGTTGATAGCATAATAATGAGAGTTGCATAACCCATAGCCTTCAATCCGAATTCGTCTAGCATACAAATATATACCATGTGAATAAATAATTTGATGTTGGACATGGAAGAAATTGTTTAATCATCAATCATTGATGTATATCTTTTACAAACATGAGGAAGCCCACCAATGATGAAAATGGGCACCAATGTAGATAGTACATAATAACAAGTGCAAATAGATATGTTGACATCGAATACTTATAGAATCTATAAAGTAGGGTACATTGTTGTATTCCCATTGTCAAAAGTGAGGGAACCTACCATTGATGACTACAAGCCGCTTGGTACTATGAAGGTATTTAATTCTTGTTCCTATAGAAAATGAGTCATTGTTAAATGGAAGAGATCCGTTCATACGAGGGCATTAGTGAATTCCTCATCAAGCAACATGAGCAAGAATCATGAACACGATTAGTAGGTCTTGGACATAATTAATATAACACACCAACAATTATGCCTCCTCTATGTGCCAAATGGAAGTAGCACACAATGAAAATGTTAGATTTTAAACATTAAGCTAGCATATCATTAGGATATTTAACTGAGAGAAAAACAAGCACAACAATCAAACTCAAGAGACAATGAACACAGTGTTTTCCTCGAGGAAACCATAAATGGAGAAAACCCCGCAACTTCCTCAGAGATAGAATCAACACCAAAGTGAAACCCAAAAATAGTAAGATGATCTCCCGACAACAGTAACCTCTTTCTTCCTTGCCCCAGTATCTTTCTCTTCCTCAGCTATGTGCTACAATTGAGTGTGAGTGAGTGTGTGTTAAATAGAGAGGCTAGCTCTCTATTTATACTAATTCCTGACTTGACTAAACCCAACTAGGGCCGACTTCACTAGGTGAGTCTAATAACCCTAGTGCCCCAAAACTGCGGGGACTTTAACCCTTAAACAATAGGAGAGTTAACCACCTTG
This sequence comes from Pseudotsuga menziesii, assembly GCA_001517045.1. Taxonomy (NCBI): domain Eukaryota; kingdom Viridiplantae; phylum Streptophyta; class Pinopsida; order Pinales; family Pinaceae; genus Pseudotsuga; species Pseudotsuga menziesii. The sequence goes on along the minus strand of LPNX010525053.1, from coordinate 111,390 downwards.
ACTTGACATGACTTGTTTACATTATAGAAACTTCCTGATAGGAACATCGGGGCATGACATGACTCAAGTACATTACAAATATATCCCGGAATAAACATCAGGTTACAATACATAAGAAATACAAGTGAATACATTCTGAAGTTACAACTACATCGACACTCCCTCTTAACTAGGAAGGTATTATCTTGACACAATTTATCATCACAAGTCTTCTTCTTTGTATCATCTAGATCATCATCGAGTCTTCATCATCTTCACCTTCAAGTCATCTCCATCTTCAAGTCATCTTCACTTGGATCTAGATCATCCCTCGATCTAGATCATCATCACTGGATCTGGATCTGGATCATCCCTCGATCTCGATCATCTTTGGATCTGGATCATCCCTCGATATGGATCATCTCTGCTGGATCATCAACACTGAATCTTCATGGGTGCTATCTCATGATTCTTCTCATCACAGGAATTTCTACAGAGCTAGCCCTTTTTCATGTTGGTTGTAGGCATACCCTTCGTGCAGGTCTTTTCCAGCACTTATATCTGACCCTAAGTCAAAATGGCTTGCCCAACACTTATATCTGATCATGTAGGAATCGATCCTATAATCATATCAAAAAGGCAATGCCCAACACTCACATCTGACCATGTGGGAACACCTCCCACAACCCTGTCAGAAAGGCCCAGCACTCACATCCATCAACCAATGATCGGAAAGGGCTAGCACTTACACTTGGCCATGCGAGGAAGCAATCCTCCATGCCAAAAGGCTCTGTAGTTACATCTGACAACCAATGTCAGAAAGGCTCAGCACTTATATTCGACCATGCAAGGAACCAATCCTTCATGCTAAAAAGGCTCTGCACTTACATCTGACAACCAATGTCAGAAGGGCGTGCACTCACATCTAATCATGTAGGAACCAATCCTACAGTCCTATCAGAATGGCCCCTAGTCCCAGACTGAGCTACCTGGTAACTAACCAAGCGCCTCCATTCCCAGAATGGCATTCATCGCTTACTTCTGATCATGTAGGAACCAATCCTACAGTCACATCAGAGTGGCTTAGCACTCACATCTGACATGGAAGGAACCAATCCTCTCACCATGACAGAATAGCTCAGCCCTTACATCTGAACATGGAAGGAACCAATCCTCTCACCATGTCAGAATGGCTATGGGTCTCATCATTTTCCCTTGGAGGAAACCTCGATCTGGAGAACACCAAGCTTCTCCTTGAAGTACTCGAACTTCACCCTAGCCAATGGCTTCGTCAACACATCAGCTATCTATTCCTTCATCACAAAATACTGGAGCTTCACTGCTCCCCTCTGCACCATATCCCTGATATAGTGATACTTGATCTCGATACGCTTCGACTTGTCATGGAACACTGAATTCTCTAACAACTTCATGCAACTTTGGTTGTCACAATGTATACAAGTAGCATCCATTTGGAGATCAAATAAATCAGACAGTAGCTTTTGTATCCATACTGCCTCACAACTAGCTGAACAACCTGCAACATACTCTGCTTCATCTGTACTCAGTGCCACAAAGGATTACTTCCTACTAAACCAAGAGATTACACCTGATTCCATACTAAAGCAATAACCTGAAGTGCTCTTCCTATCGATGGCATTGCCTTCCCAATTTGAATCAACATAGACGTCCAGGTTAATCTTTTGATTCGCCTCATACTTGAGCCCATAATCAATTGAACCCCTTAGGTACCTCAGAATATGCTTTGCAGCAATCAAGTGAACATGTCTCGGATTTGTCAAGAACTAGCTCAAGGTGTTCACAACAAAGCAAATGTCTGGCCTCATGTTCGTCAGGTACATCAAGGACCTAATCATCTAACAATACATTGTAGCATCAATCGCTTCTGATGAAGCATCACTCAATAGCTTCAGGTTCGATGCCATAGGTGTGGTCATGGCCTTGCAGTCCAACATCCGAAACCTCTTCAGGATCTCTACTACATACTTCCCTTGTCTGAGGGAGATTCCATCTGCATTCTGCCACACCTCCATACCTAGAAAATAATGCATCATTCCCAAGTCCTTCATTTCAAACTCGACATCAAGCTCTCCCTTCGTATCAGTGATCAACCCATCCATACCTGTTACAACCATATCATCTACATACAGTAGGAGCATCACTGGGTTGCCATGTTCAACCTTGTAGTAAAGGTTAGAATCTGCTTTACTCTTGGTAAAGCCCAAACTGGATAGAAAGCTGTCAATTCTGCCATACCATGTCTTGGGTGCCTGTTTCAAACTGTACAGGGCTTTCTTCAATATGCACACATGAGACTCCCTGTCATGTGTCTCAAAATCAAGTGGCTATTCTACATACACTTCCTCTTCTACTACACCATTCAATAAGGCAGTCTTGACATCCATTTGGTGTATCTTCCATTTCATTATTGCAACCAAAGCAAGTACCGATCTGATGGAAGTGTATCTGGCTACAGGTGAAAAGGTTTCTTCATAATCTATTCCTTCTTTCTGGGAGAAACCATGTGCCACAAATCTTGTCTTATATTTCTCTATGCTACCATATGCAGCATGCTTGATCTTGTAGATCCATTTGGAAGTTACAACTGACTTCCCTTCTGGTCCTGGGACAACATCCCAAACATCATTCTTCATGATAGATTGATACTCTTCGATCATAGCATCCTTCCATTCTTTCCATTCTGCCGCTTCTTCATAACTGGAAGGTTCTTCATTGATAAAGTCACATAGTAAGGCTACATATCCGGAGCAAGATCTGGTCGTCTTTCTTTCTCTGTGATTCTCTTCTAGAGCCCCATATCTTTCCAAACCTTGGATAATTTCTCATACACAAGTAGGTTTCCTTTTGTGAATATTCTTCTCTTGAGGTGGATCTACAGGTCTTTGTGGTTCTTCAAATTCTCAATCTTCTTCTTGAATTTCTTTGTTCATGGTTGTATCATGAATTCTGGGTGCTTCTGGTTCTTCAGTATCTTCAGCAGGTCTCTTTCTGGATTTGTTGTAAGAAGTGTCTTCATCAAATGTTACATCCCTGCTGATGTCGATCTTCTTATATCCTGGGAAGTATATTCTGTAAGCCTTCGAGCTTTCATAGTATCCCACAAATATACCCCTCTTTCTTGAAGGATCTAGTTTTGTTCTCTTCTCTTTTGGAATGTGTATGTACACTGGACAACCGAATATTCTGAGATGGCTTACTTCTGGTTTCTTTATAAAGAAGACTTCTTCAGGAGTCTTGTTCTCGAGTACTTTATGTAGAGTATGGTTCTGTACATACACCACTATTCTAGCAGCTTCTGCCCATAGATGCATAGGAAGATCTTGATCATGAAGCATTGCTCTTGTAGCTTCCATGATAGTTTTATTCTTCCTTTTTGCAACCCCATTCTATTGTGGATTATAAGGAGTGGACAAATCCCTCTTAATCCTTGATTCTTTGCATAAGTATTTGAATTCATTTGATGTGAATTCTTCACCATTATCTGATCGAAAGGTCTTGATCTTATTTTCTGTGTGGTTCTCGATCAAGGATTTTAGTTCCTTGAACTTGCTGAAAACTTCATCTTTGTTCTTCATGAAGTAAATCCATGTCTTCCTAGAAAATTCATCAATGAAAGAAACATAGTATACATACCCGCTTAGTGAACTTGATGACATTGGTCCGCATACATCGGAGTGGATGATTTCCAAGATTCCTTTTGCCTTGCTCTCACTACTTGGAAATGTCTTCTTTGTATTCTTTCTTTTCACACATCCTTTGTAGACCCCTTCATGTTTTGCTTGGATTTCTGGAAGACCTTAAACAACTTTGCTTGCAAGTGGTAGTGCTCTGTAATGCAAATGTGCAAGCCTTTTGTGCCAAAGTTCATTTGGCTCTACTATGTCATGGACCATATCTTGTTCTGGATGGCCCTTTAGTTTGTATAAACCTCCTTCTTGTTCTCCAATCACTATTGCATCATCAATAGTCTTTCCTCTTGGCCATCTACAAATTTAACCCTCATTCCTTTTGCATCCAATGTTGATATGGATAGAATATTTTTCTTCAGTCCTGGTACAAACAAGACATCATTCATTTTCATAGAATTTCCGGAGTCTAGCTTGTAGGAGGATTCACCACTACCTTTTATGGGATATTGGTAGTCATCCTCAAGTTTCACCTTATGGGGTGAATTATGTTTGGATAGTTTCTTAAAGTATTCCTTGAAACCTATCATGTGCTTGGAAGCCCCACTGTCAATAAACCAATCTTTGCTTCCATGAGTGACAGTTCCCGTGAGAGCGGAAATCAGAACATATTCATCTTCACTTTCTTGTTTTACTCTCCTCCTAGGAGGATCATCATCCTCAGCAGTGTGAGCATGGTATCTTCTTTTGGAGTTCTTCTTCTTCTTGGATCCATTCTTATTCAAGGGACAATTTCTAGCAAAGTGTCCTATTTCATTCCATGTATAACATCTGAGTTTGGATGAATCTTTTCTTGCATTGTTATGTTTCTGATGAGAATGCTTACCTTGGTGATGATGATTTTCCCTTCTTCCTTTCTTGGAGTGTACTGTGAAAGCTTGATCTTCACTTCCCATCTTTTCTTCTCGAGCTTCTATCCGAGCTTCTTATTGAGAACATTCTTCCCACAGTCTACTGAACTTGACCAACTTCTTTCTAGCATAGATTCCTTGGATGAAATAATCCCATGACCTAGGGAGGCCATTCAATGTTGTCATCAAAATTTCTACATTCTCCACTTCTTCATCTACTGCTTCCAGCCGTTCTTTGATCTGGGAGACCCTTGTGAAGTATGATTGGATGGTCTCCTCATTCTAGATCTTTACATTCTTCAACTAGTTCCTTAGAGTCATCTTCCGATTGATGTTCTTCCCTTCAAACAGTTTGGCTAGGGCATAAAACATGGCTTTAGGTGTCTTGAGGGAGGAAACCTATGGAAAGAGGTGATCCTTGATAAAATCTACAATGATCCTCTTTGTCATAACCAACCTCTTCTTATGTAAGTCCTTGGCCTCATATCCCTCTCAAACTAGAAACTTTTCATGGATGTAGGAGTCCAACTCATTTTCTTCCAGGACCAGGGAGATCCTATACTTCTAGGCCTGAAAGTTATCATCTCCCTCAAGATTTTCATCAAGCTTGGTATGATGAGACATCTTAACTGAGAACCTCAAATGGAAATACAAAATATTTAGATCTTACAAGGTCAAGATGTTGGATCTGGATTTGGAGCTGAAATCCTGTAGTGCTGGTTCAGGAGAAGATTAGGGTTTTTCTTTTCCGAAGTTTTGTCTAACCAAATGCTTTTAATTTGATCCCTAACTTCTATTTTAGGGAGGAGATCAATCTAGGCCTGGGCTCACTGAAAAATTCCACTTTTGTGAAAAGCCCTAATTTTTGGCAGTAGTGTTGGGTCCAAAATTGAAAAACCTTAGAATTGGATTCTGCTTCGACAAAAAGATGCGCCCTAGGGAGGAGAGTTATTCCACCCTACTTTTGCTGAAAAATCTGTAGAGAGAGATCCACAAAATAGGAAGCCCTAGTTCCCGCAAATGCATAGTGTCTTGTTCTCAGGTTAGCTCTGATACCATGTTAGATTTTAAACATTAAGCTAGCATATCATTTGGATCTTTAATTGAGAGAACAACAAGCACATCAATCAAACACAAGAGACAATGAACACAGTGTTTTTCCTTGGGGAACCATAAATGGAGAAAACCCCGTAACTTCCTCAGAGATAGAATAAACACCAAAGTGAAACCCAAAAATAGTAAGATGATCTCCCGACAGCAGTAACCTCTTTCTTCCTTACCCTGGTGTCTTTCTCTTCCTCAGCTATGCACTACAACTCAGTGTGAGTGAGTGTGTGTTAAATAGAGAGGCTAGCTCTCTATTTATGCTAATTCCTGACTTGACTAAATCCAACTAGGGCCAACTTCACTAGGTGAGTCTAATAACCCTAGTGCCCCGGAACTGTGGGGACTTTAACCCTTAGACAATAGGAGAGTTAACCACCTTGACTTGACATGACTTGTTTACATTATAGAAACTTTTCGATAGGAACATCGGGGCATGACATGACTCAAGTACATTACAAATATATCCTCGAATAAACATCAGGTTACAATACATACGAAATACAAGTGAACACATTCCGAAGTTACAATTACATCAACGGAAAACCCATCCAATATTTGTTAATAATGAAGAATTTCTAACAAGGTCAAGCAATTCGAACAATAATGAAAGTGAAACCTAAGGTAGAACATGAATCATACCATGTGAATAAAGAACTTGCTATCGAACCTAGGGTAAAAAAATCAAATGATAATTCATGATGAAAATCACTAATGAGTGAAAGGCCATAAACAAATGGTGAAAGTAAGTGACATGGTAGTGTCCAGTCTAAGTCTATCTTCTAGAGTGATGTGTCACATTCAATAAGAGAAGATCCACTAGTAAGAAGGAAAATATGAATCCTTCCGCATAGGAATGAGGAAACACTAGTTATGTTGATGCAATTGAGAACAACATGATGATAGGGAAGGCCAACATGTGCAATCAAGAAAGTTATAGAATGAATACCACAAACTTAAAAATGTTTTTTAAGAAAGGAATGACATGATGGTAACTTAGGAATCAACTAATTCCAAAAAGGTATCAATGATATAAATATGCAATGCATGAGGCACAAGAAATTTCTCTGCAATGATTGTGTTGACGCTTGGAAATTCACAGGCAGCAACAGTAAGGGATTCTCCCCAATCAATGTTCCCAACTAGCCCGTTGACTGTTTGGAATAGGGAATCCATCCGGTTTGCGGTCCGGCTACCGTAGGTCAAGTAACAAAACAAAGGCTTTACCGGTTGCGGCCCGGTCCACCGAGTTTTTGTAATTTTGACTTAAGATATGAAATGCAAGTGCCTAACTAAATGCAGAGTGATTCGGATGCGAGGAACTATCACAATGTGATGCGCAGGTTCTTACCTCTCGTCTTAGGCTTGCAGGAAACTGAATCACATATGACAAGCAAATAAACTAACTACCTAATCTATCCCTAGGGAGCAGAGTTATTATTCATTGATGAGTAATACATTTTGTACATGCATTAAGAAAAGTTACAGATAACTGACACTTCCTTCAAAACACATGAACCATTAAAAATATTTCAACAACCAAATAGCCAATTGTTTATGAACAACGTTTATTACTCACAACAGAAAACATCATAAAATAGACTGCAGAATATTCCAGCAAGAACATAGGTCCAGGAAATTAGAACAATCTCACAGTTAATGAGACATAGCTGAAAACGAAATAGTTCCTCTTCAACATTGCTCATTTAAGTACATTTGATGCATTCCATATTGCACTTCTTCCATCATGCTAAAATTGCAGTTTCTCATTCTAAAACAAAATAGTCCCTCTTACAATAGACGGTTTACAAATTTTTCACAAGGGAAAAAGCCCTTTCTAAGTCCTAACTCTACAATATTTAAACCATTTCGCAGATTGTTTGGGATGCCCCCAAACATGTCACTTTCCAGTCTCTCGAGTGTTTCCTATTCTTCATCAGGCTGCTCCGTCTTCCCATCTTCCTCTTCTGCTAACGTTTCATTTTCCCTTCATGCGTTCATGATTAGTTGAATAACCACTGGTCCTTTTAGATCTGAGTCTTTTGTTGACTTCTATATTGTCTTTTCCTTCTCTGTCTTCTCTGTGACCTGGCTGGATTTGACTTGATCATGCTGCGCCTCCACACCGTGGTCGCCACAACAGTCCATCAAAATTTACCTGCAATCAATTACTGGTATCATTTGTTGGAATGGTGTGTTTTAAACATTAAAATTATCATCTGAAACAGTGGATCCACAAGAAAATAGCCAGGTTCATCCCTTAAGCAGGAAAGAGCTCTGACTAAGCCTAGGGTGGGAAAGTTATAATTCGGCAGTCGGAAGGCTTTCTGCTTCGAAAGTGAAAAGGAATCCCCCAGCCGCAACGACGGAATGGAAAAGGTTAGACTCACGTGGGACAGATGAGCGTGATACTTTGAATCGGACGTCGGCCATCTTTGGACATCGGAAGCTAAAACACTTTAATATCCACAACGGCGGAAGAGACAGCGGTTTAAGACCCTCGAATCACGTGCGAGACAAGCCTGATCGGAGATCGAAAGACACGACATCGGAAGCCAAACCGCTTCTCGAGCCGCAGTGGCGGGCAGGAAAGGCTAAGACACGCGACTGTCAGGCGGGAAAGATACCAATCAGATGTTGGAGCACTTTGCGCTTCAGATGCAAAACTATTTTGGGAGCCGCAACAGCGGACAGGAGAAAAATAATAGCTTCTGATTCAACATAAAAATGACGCTCGATCCAAGAAAACTTGAGTGTTTAAACAATCTTTTAAGGATCAACTATGGATAGAAACCTGTTATCTCTTCACAATCGGCGACCCACAGCGTAAACACACTTGGTTCAAACCACGATCTTAGGCGGTGCGACTCATCATAAATTCCAACGTGGCAATTTCAAACAGATTGACAATCAAATTTCACAGCCACTGAAAAGACAGCATGCTCAAAAGGCTCAAGAGTTCAAAATAAAATGCTAAATCAGGGGGAGGGGCCCAAAATTTTAATAAATTTGGGAAGAACTGTTGTAGCCGCAATAACTGGCGATTACCTGGTGGACCTAGATCTCTGGGTGATTATCCTTTGAGTGATAGGCTATATAACAACAAGTGCATCTATTAAATTCTTCCAACCATCTGGATTTCTCAAATTACAGGAGTGTGTACCTTTAATCATTGATTATAGTCCAATTTGGGAAAGTGGAAACCAAGATCTTCAAGTCTAGATAACTCTGCTGAAGCCAAAAGATGAGTTCATTATTAATTTCGTCTTCAGGTAGCTGACAGCATCGGACACCACAGGATTGTAGCAGGTGGTGAATTGAAATGTTCGTTTGCTTCGCATTCCCATGCCATTTTGGCACTTTTCATGCTTTTGTACTTTGTCCCTTTTCATGCGAGTCTTCCTGTGTGCCTTTCTGACTGAATTTTAATTCAGGATCCTCTATCCCATAGTGCTCTTTTGTATGAGTGGTGTGCTTAATGTTTCAGCTCATGGACGGAGAGGATCTTTTGGCAATTTGGTACTTATGATTCAATCATTTGTTTTGATGTATGATGCTTTCACAGGAGTTTTGACTCTTATCTGCCTTTTGGCATTTACTTCCTGGCATGGGATCATTTGTATTTAACATACTGTTCACCTTGCTCTTTTCCATGGGTCCTCTGTTATCGCCCCTTAGAACATTTTAAGTGTGAAGTGGATGAAGCCTCAACATAGTATTCTGGACTCTTTGAATCCGGTTTATTTTACAGGGATTATGCAGGACCTCAATGCACACAGAGATTTATTCGAGAAAACTGCTAGGCTGGAAGAAGTTCAATTTAGCAACACACAGCCTGATGCTCAACATATTTATCATACCCAAAAATTATATGCTTCCCAAATAACCGCGAGTTCACTCCCTTTATTGAAACCAATAAACTTAACCTTAAACCAAATGAAAGCATGACTCAAAAGACAACCAAACAACTTATTTATATACAAGACATAAAAACTCAAAGAAAACTCAAGAAAAATAAGGCTTGAGAACCAAACCATTAACTGGCAAGTTCTCCTCCCAACCCTGTAAATCTTGCATCTTATAAGTAGAACGACCAAGCTTTGCGGCAATCTGAAAAGGGCCTACCCACAACTGCTGGAACTTGGTATGCTTTCCTTTCTCATCATGGGGGTGGTCCCACTTGAGGACTAAGTCTCCTACTTCAAATTTTTTTGTCCTAGCTTTATGCTTGTCAAACCATCTCTTAACTGACTCTTGTTGTTGCTTAAAGTGCTCTTTGGCTTTAGATCTGGCTTCCTCTGCTTTCAGGAGATTATAGATTCTTATTTGTAAAACTTCATCATCCGACCCCCTAGACTCCTGAGCTAGTATGGAAGACGGTAGCATGATATTGGGGGGGAGGATGGCTTCTTTATTGTACACAAGGGTATAGGGTGACACTCCTATCGTAGACTTTGGGGTGACTCTGTCAGCTCATAGGGCGTTGGGTAAGGCTGAGTGCCAACTTCTCTGGTTTTCTATTACAGTCTTCTTCAGAATTCTAATGAGGTTTTTATTAGAGGATTCAGCCAGGCCATTCCCTTGTGGATAGTAGTTAGCAGAATAATGCAGTTTTATCCCTTTATCATGACCAAAGGCAGTTAATTTAATTGACGAAAAGTATTTAGCATTATCAAAAACTAAGGAAATTGGAACTCCAAACCTGGTCATGATATGATCTTGCAGGAAGCTGATGACCTCATCTTCATTTATCTTGCGTAGAGGTACTGCTTCAACCCAGCGAGTGAAATAATCCGTCGTGATCAGGATGTACTTGTGTTGTAGTGAGGAATTTGGTTTAATTTCTCCAATGATGTCCAATCCCCATTGCTCAAATGGTTCTGTGATCATTACAGGCTTTAGGGGGGCTGCTGCTTTAGGTTGTCTCCCACCGCATCTTTGGCAAATATCACACTTTCTGACGTGTGCATGTGCATCCTTGAAGAGCATAGGACAGTAATAACCAGCTCTAAGGATCTTGTGGGCTGTGGTATCCCCTGAATAATGTCCCCCAGCTGGACCATCGTGCAATTCAAACATTACTTTCTTAGCATCTTCTTTCTCCAAGCATCTCAGAAGAACTCCATCATAGTTTTTCCTAAATAATACGCCTTCAACGATTTGATAGGAAGCATATTTCAGACGCAGTTCCCTTCTTTGCTTGGAGTTCCAATGTTTCGGCAAAAATCATGACTTTAGATAATGTACAAGGTCCCTATACCAAGACTCAGGAGCTGTAAATAGAGAACATACCTCCATTAAATGTAATTTGGCCTTATCTTCCCAGGCGCTGTCTCCATTGTTCCTATTTTCAGTGATCAATTTGCACAATCCCTGACCTTTAACTATAGCTGCCAGCTTGAATTCGAGGTCGTATTCTTGAAGAGATGTTACCCAATTGCCCCTTCTTTCTCCTAACTCTTTCTGCATGAGAAGGGACCTCACAGCTGGGTAGGGGACGATCACTTTGGTTCGATTTTTTAGAATATAAGGCCTGAATTGCTTCACTGCTTTAAACACCACGTAAGCTTGTTTATCAACAGCTGGGTAGTTCAATTCAGCCCCCTGTAGACCAGTACTCATAAAAGAGATTGGGAATTCATCCCCCCCTTCTTCCTTTTGGGTGAGCATAGCTGCCAGTGAATCATCGGATGCAAATGTATACATAATAAAGTCTGGGATTTTCAAGGAGGGTGCATGTGTGATAGTATTTTTAATCTTGCTGAAAGCGTCCTTTTCAATTTCAGTCCACTTAAATTGTGCATTTTGCTTGACCATCTGCTGTAATGGTTTGACAGTCTGAGCGAAATCAGGTACAAATCTTCTTACAAAATTTATGGTTCCCATAAACGATTGCATTCCCTTTTTATTATGGGGCATAGGGATTTGTTCAATGGCCTTAATTCTTTCTGTGTCTATAGATATACCTTTCTTTGAAACTATATGCCCCAGTAACTTGCCTTCCGTGACGGCGAACACATATTTCTTAGGATTAAGCAAGATGCCGTATTTCCTACAGCGTTCAAAAATCTGTCTTAAGTGAAATGCATGCTCTTCTCTTTTCTTTGAGAAAATTGTAATATCGTCAAGGTATACTACAACACTTCTGCCAATCAATCCGCGGAATTCTATGTCCATAGCTCTCTGAAAGGTTTCTCCAGCGTTTATGAGCCCAAAAGGCATTCTTCTGTAGGCAAAGGTTCCCCATTTTGTCCTGAACATTGTCTTTAATCTGTCTTCCTCGGCTACTAACACTTGATTGTAGCCAGAGAAACCGTCTAATAATGAAAAAAATTCAGAACCAGAGACCATCTGTAGCAATTTCTCCATGGGAGGCACTGGATAGTTGTCTTTATCTGAGGCACGGTTTAAGTTTCTGAAGTCCACACACGGTCTAATTTCTCCCGACTTCTTTTTGACTGGTACCAGATTTGATAACCACTCAGAGTGTCTGACTTTAAAAATGATTCTAGCATCCAATAATTTATTTACCTCACTCTGAATTAGCAGTTCCAGCTTTGGATGCATTTTCCTCAGGAGCTGCTGATATGGCTTGACTCCGGCCTTGATGGGAACAACGTGCTTGATGATGCTGGTATCGTATGTTTTTAAATCTTGGTATGTCCAGGAAAAGACATCTTTGTATTTTTTAAACAAACTGATGAACTTATCTCTTTCCATTGGTGAACAACATTTGCTGAGATTCACAAACTTAGGATCCGCCTCAGTCCCTAAGTTTATCAGCTCGAACTGTAGAGTTGAGCTGTGAGTCTTCACGTTAGCGGGTCTTCTGAACTTTTCATTCAAGTCAAACATATTTTCTAACGTTCTGACCCCTCTAGGGATGAAATTGTCAAATTTCATTTCGGCCTGGTGTTCTTCATCATCTATAATCGCTCCTTTGAATGCCTCGTCATTTGTTAAACACTCTATAATTTTCTGGTCATCATCAAACACTCGTAGGTTGGTAATCATGTCAGGTACTGAAGGCTTGAAAAGCAATTCAACAATACATCTTTTATTAGTAGGGACCAACTGAGCAGCCGATGTAGCCAACAGGTCAGCTGCTGCGTTTTTAATTCTGGGAATTGAAATAATGTTGAATGAATTAAAACATTTAAGCAGGTCCCATACCTCATTTTGGTAATCTTTCAAGTGAGGAGAAACACAATGTATTTGATTTCTTATTTGCTTTACAATTATTTCTGAATCTCCAAAAACTTTTAAATTACATACCTTTAGTTCAATCACTTTCTTTAAGCCCTGCACCAGTGCTTCATATTCAGTTGTATTATTAGTGCATTCAAATTCTAATCTACATGCAAGAAAATGCTTATTCTTCTGGGGGTCAATTAGGACACAGCCGGCCCCTAACCCTTCCAATGTCTTCGAGCCATCAAAAAATAAAGTCCAAAAGTCACTAACTACTGAATGTAAATCTATTCCTACTGCTAAGTCTACTATTTTACAATCAATCTCATTAGCCTACGAGAATCGAAGGAGATCAGGCTGGGTGTCAGATAGGTTGCTGGCTTCTTCCACTTGATAATTCCCTGGTTCCAACTCAAGAAAATAGTTTCCCAATACAGAATCCACTGGTATATTCTTTTCATCCAGTTGAGTAACATTGTACTTCATGTGGGGTTCTCTTAGAATCTTAATCTGGTTTGGACTCCCTTTCTATGGCAACCACAGATGCGACCAATCTGAGGCGAAATATCCATTTAATTTGGTTGACCAATCTCTGCTCAGGACAAGACCGTAAGCGTCTGGTATATCAGCCACCGCGATGTTAATAAATTGGCATACTTTGTCATTGGATGTCAGATGGATTAGGACGTCTTCCATCTCACCAATTACCTTAACGTCTGTCCTATCCATTTGAACCACCCTCCACGTGGTTGGCTTAGGCTTCCCATTTATCTTCTTACATACTGATATGGGCATGACATTAATGGACGCCCCTGAGTCTACCAGACAATTGTGGACGTTATGATTAAAAATTTCAAACGTCAGGAGGAAAGGTGGGTGTTTAGCTTTAGACTTACCTCCAACGCTGGTTTCTCCAATTTCCTCTTCGTCCTGAGGTTGATTGTCAGCGGGTCGCTTGTCATCTGATGCTTCAAGTGCTTTTAGCAGTCTCTCCTTTTAATGCGGCACCTTACACATTTCGAATAATGGAACATTCGCTTTTACCTTTTTTAAATCCTCCACAATGTCATAATTCATCGGCTGTCCAATGCGATGGGGCTTATCAGCATTTTCTTCACTTGGCTTGGCTGTTGTATCACACTGTCTAGGATTTTGGCTGGTAATTGTGAATTCTGGAATCTTATCAGCCAAGGCTTTATCTTGAAACTTCTTCTTAACATTTCTCTGCAGCCTTCTGATCTTTGGGAGAATAAGACTGTCTTCCTTAACCGTTCCTTTTCTTCTTGTGGCCACGTTGGTGTCCATAACGCCCTTGTATCCCTGAGTCTTTCCTTCTTCAGCATCAAATAATGAGACAGAATTCCATAAAGCCAGGGTTTCCTCTTCCTGCTCTTTATTAGACGTAGAGGCAGAATTCTCTTTTCTTTCTTCATCTCCCTCTTCCGTTAACTTAGAATCCAACAGTTGATTCATCAGTGTCATAGAGTTTATCCATTGCGGACAATTCTTTTCAGAGTGTGGCTGTTGGTGGAAAGTGCGGAAATTATCCATGCCGACCTCTGTTAGATCCATGGATGCAGTGTTGTGAGGAGGAGGATGAGAATGATCCTTCTCCTCTCTTTTCTTATAATATGGCTTATAAAACTTTTGCGCCTCCTTTTCTTTCTCCATATCTATGATCTTGTTGGAAAGCTTCTGCATCATCTTGGCCATATTTTCCAGATCTGGCGACTTTTCTTCCTTACGCTTAGTGAACAATAAGGCTTTTCTTCCCGCACCTTTCTCTCCTGATTGTTCTGGATAATCTTCAATACTTTCTCTTTCCACTTCCACCACTTCTACCTCTTCATAGGTCTCTGTCAATGTAGACTTGGCCCTACCTTTTGCAAACATGGACAAATCAGGGCCTAAATATGAAGTATAGTACTCAATCAGTACCTTGTCCGAAGGCGTATCTGTTTCAGAGAAATTCTTAAGATATGCTGCAAACCTTTGTGTGAAACTGTGCACCTTCTCCTTTTTCTCTTTATTTAAGGTGCATAATCCTTTCATAAGGGCTGCGTGAGTCTTTTGGACTGCATTCTCTTGAAGGTATCCCAGTCTGGGATAGAGTTACCGGGAAATCCAAAATACCATGAGGTTGCAGCTCCTTTGAGGGTATGTGGGAATAGTCTGCATACTACATATTCATGTTCCCCAACTCTCAATCCCTCTATTGCCAAGTAAAAACTCTGCAGATGATCATCCACTAGGATCTTCTCATTGGGGTCAAATTTAGGCAACAATTTTTCAAAGGCTTGAGGTAGATCATGTAGAGGAGGGGTCAGGTTCAGAGGTGATCTGGCTCTCCATGCAGGTGGTGGATTCGGTGGATTGGGTGGTTGATTTGCATTTACGCCGGCCATGATTCGGGGTGGAGAGTGAGGGGGTGAACCAACAGGAGTATGAGTAGGAGAACTGTAAGGGGTATCTGGGCCTTCTTGGTTCAAAGGTAATTCAACCTCTTACAGAGCTGTCTCTACAAGTTCTTCCCAGTCTCCAACCAACACTGAATCTTCTGCTATAGGATGGTATTTCTTCTTGTATTATCTTTTAGGAAATTCAGGGATAATTGGCAATCCTCCAATCTTCTTTACATATGCCCGGGTGTGTCTTCTTAGGTCGTTAACCACTTCGTTACCAACATCATATAGATATTCTCTGTTTTCTTCCGAGGTTGGATTATGGAACCCACTTCTTTCGGAACTGTCACCGGTGGAAAAATCTCGGGAAAACAGGTTTCCTCGGCCAGCCATGCACTGGCGGCCCTCCTTCTAGCGCCAAAACTGTTGAGGCCTGGAAATTCGCAGGAAACAATAGTAAGCAATTCTCCCCAATCAACATTCCCAACTAGCCTGTTGACTGTTTGGAATAGGGAATCCATCCGGTTTGCGGTCCGGCTACCGTAGGTCAAGTAACAAAACAAAGGCTTTACCGGTTGCGGCCTGGTCCAACGAATTTTTGTAATTTTGACTTAAGATATGAAATGCAAGTGCCTAACTAAATGCAGAGGGATTCGGATGCGAGGAACTGTCACAATGTGATGCGCAGGTTCTTACCTCTCGTCTTAGGCTCGCAGGCAACTGAATCACATATGACAAGCAAATAAACTAACTACCTAATCTATCCCTAGGGAGCAGAGTTATTATTCATCGATGAGTAATACATTTCATACATGCATTAAGAAAAGTTACAGATAGCTGACACTTCCTTCAAAACACATGAACCATTAAAAATATTTCAACAACCAGATAGCCAATTGTTTATGAACAACGTTTATTACTCACAACAGAAAACATCATAAAATAGACTGCAGAATATTCCAGCAAGAACATAGGTCCAGGAAATTAGAACAATCTCACAGTTAATGAGATACAGCTGAAAACGAAATAGTTCCTCTTCAACATTGCTCATTTAAGTACATTTGATGCATTCCATATTGCACTTCTTCCAGCATGCTAAAATTGCAGTTTCTCATTGTAAAATGAAATAGTTCCTCTTACAACAGACGGTTTACATATTTTTCACAGGGGAAAAAGCCCTTTCTAAGTCCTAACTCTACAATATTTAAACCATTTCGAAGATTGTTTGGGCTGCCCCCAAACGTGTCACTTTCCAGTCTCTCGAGCATTTCCTATTCTTCATTAGGCTGCTCCGTCTTCCCATCTTCCTCTTCTGCTAACGTTTCATTTTCCCTTTATGCGTTCATGATTAGTTGAATAACCACCGGTCCTTTCAGATCTGAGTCTTTTGTTTCCTTCTATCTTGTATTTTCCTTCTCTGTCTTCTCTGCGACCTGGCTGGATTTGACTTGATCATGCTGCGCCTCCACACCATGGTCGCCACAACAGTCCATTGAAATTTACCTGCAATCAATTACCGGTATCATTTGTTGGAATGGTGTGTTTTAAACATTAAAATTATCATCTGAAATAGTGGATCCATAAGAAAATAGCCAGGTTCATCCCTTAAGCGGGAAAGAGATCTGATTAATCCTAGGGCGGGAAAGTTATAATTCGGCAGTCGAAAGGATTTCTGCTTCAGAAGTGAAAAGGACTCCCCCAGTCGCAACGACGGAAGGGAAAAGGTTAGACCCACGTGGGACAGATGAGCGGGATACTTTGAATCAAACGTCGGCCAGCTTTGGACATCGGAAGCTAAAACACTTTACTATCCGCAATGGCGGAAGAGACAGTGGTTTAAGACCCTCGAATCGCGGGCAGGACAAGCCTAATCGGAGATCGGAAGACACGACATCGGAAGCCAAACCACTTCTCGAGCCGCAACGACGGGCGGGAAAGGCTAAGACACGCGACCGTCAGGCGGGAAAGATACCAATCGGACGTCGGAGCACTTTGCGCTTCGGATGCAAAACTGTTTTGGGAGCCACAACATCGGACAGGAGAAAAATCATAGCTTCCGATTCAACATAAAAATGACGCTCGATCCAAGAAAAATTGAGTGTTTAAACAATCTTTTAAGGATCAGCTACGGACAGAAACCTGTTATCTCTCCACAATCGGTGACCCATAGCGTAAACACACTTGGTTCAAACCACGAACTTAGGCGGTGCGACTCATCATAAATTCCAACGTGGCAATTTCAAACAGATTGACAATCAAATTTCACAGCCACTGAAAAGATAGCATGCTCAAAAGGATCAAGAGTTCAAAATAAAATGCTAAATCATGGGGAGGGGCCCAAAATTTTAATAAATTTGGGGAGAACTGTTGCGGTTGCAACAGATTGTAATAGTATCCAACCATAGGAGTAAAAATTCAAAGATCATGGTTCATCTCCTAAGAAATACTAATAGATGTAGAATTGGTGCTTGTTCAAGGGTGGCATCACTAGACTATTGCCACATATATTAAGAATATATAAGATATCAATTCTTCCCCTTCTCTTTTTATAAAAAAGAGTATTTTTCTTTTTTTCTTTTTTCATATTATAAAGCTCGAAAACGAGTTAAAAAAATCTAAAATATAGTGGAGGAAACGAGTGTTGTAGGGCATGAACTACATTCCAAATGCATGAAACATACCTATTCTAGAAATGCAAAAAAATGGTGTAAATGATGTGGACATTTTATAATTATGTTCCCATCAAGGATAAGACTTTGAAATGTGGATCTAATAAATACAAAGGTGAGTGACTAAATGGAATTCATAAGATCTAATAAATAGATAGAAAACTACAATGGCCATTACGCTCATAAGGACACACAAAGTTATGTAATGCAACAAGCAAATTCAAAACGAAAATGGGAGCTTCATGAGGAATGAATAGAGAAAGAGTGAAAAAGGATTATGTAGCTTCAAAGTTCAAATACAATGTCATGCTAAGAGGGATCCCAAGCCTATGATGAAACTTAGCATGGGCACCAAAATGTCAGTGAGGTTTTGTCTAGGGTAATCCGTGAGGTTTTGTCTAGGGTAATCCATGAAAGGTAGTCTCTATGACTCAAATTGTGACAATTAACAATAAGAGTACTTTAACACCACCTTGGTGGGTTTGATCCAAAACTAAACAAAAGAAATATTAATAAATGTACAATAGAAGGGAAAAGGTTGTATACCTATAGGTCAATTCAAATTCATTTACCTCATGATTCGAATGAAAATTGAAGTTACATGCAAAGTAAAAGCCCCTATAAACCTTCCTTATTAGTGTAAAAAGGTTAGTAACATTTTACCAAAATTAAAGGTTAAAAATTACAAAATCCACTAGAAAATAGAGACAGAAAGGTCCATAAATATGTACAAATGAGTGAAATCATTTATAAATAGGTGAAAAAATTCATTCTGATCAAATTACTTTTGAATTTTACCACAAGAGCTTTGGAGAAACTATTTTCTCTCGAAACTTCTATTGTGGATTCAAACTGATTTTATGGAATCAACATCTTTTGGATATTGCATCAAGATGTGGTGGATGGTCAACCATTTTCTTTGATGAGGAAACCAATTTATAAAGATAAGCTTCAACAATATGTTTTATGTCTTGAAATACATACAAGACGACCCACTAAAATGCTCCTCCAACAATTTTCAGACCAAACGACATCTTCCTGTATGCAAATGTGCCTTAAGAATATATGAGCATTCTCTTGTATAGATATTCTAGGTGGATTTGAATTTAGTTATAACTAGAAGATCCATTCATGATGAGAATATTTCATTCCTAACTCATTCGTCGATAATCTAATTGATGAGAAGTGTAAAAAATTATCGTTTGGACATGCATTGTTTAGATCCCGCAAATACATACTTACATGGATAGTACTTTTCTTTTTATCTATTGGAAAATTATGTGACAATAATTTGATTAGAGAGAATAGGTAGATAAATCCATCTGTTAGCACTCAGAATTTACTCCCGGGTGTGAAAGGATAATCCTAAGTTAACCACAAAACCAAGCTTTAGGAGGAAAGTTGTCTTCTTTCCTTCCAAAGAGGGATATCTTAATAAATAAACTAAAAGGCCAAATATATTTAAAAATAAATAAAATTTAATATTAACAATGGCTGAAATAGGTGGTCATTGGCCATGGAGTCAAATATGAAAAACAATTAATAAAAGTGCTTTGCAATGGAGTTCTTAAACAGATGCAGTGTAGCTACTCTTTTAAAGTAAAAAAGATGGTTGTCTGGTGATAAAGAAGATTGAAGAAACAGTACATTAACATGGGCATCTCAAGATAAATCCAATGGTAACTTTAATGGAAATAATTTGTGAATACTTGAAAGTAAAGGATCATAGCATAAAATTATGAATTCTAACCTAGTATATACTCATTCAAGCATGGAAGGAAAGCATAATGGAAAGGTAAACATGAAACACATTCACATGAGGAAAGAAAATAAAGACTATAAATTGAAAAACACAAGAATCTCTGTAGAAAACCTGCTTGGCTCCGAAATCTTTATTAATCTGAAAGCTATCTTAAAAAATTCATATCTTGCTCACAGGTTCCAACCCTTAATAAATTTCAAAATGTTGCTTAAATACATAAAAATGCTATGTCACGTCCCCACCCCTCATACTGACGATGGAGAGGACGCGACTAGGCTACTGCTGCTGTCAAATGGGTGATCTAGCCCCATGAACAGGGTAATAAAAATGCATTGAATTAAAAACACACACCGATGCATTATTCATGAAATAAACAACTGAAGAAAAACTCATTCATTCAACACATTCAATCATGTTAATAGTTCATAAATCAAGCAATTACAGTTGTAGAGATAAATGCACAAGAGAGATAAAAGTGAATACTTATCTTGTAAAGAAGTTGGCCCGCAACTAGCTACGTTGCTGCAACGCTCCATCCAACCATAGGCTAGTGTGCTCATCAATCTATCAGCGCCACTACCACCCTCGAGATGGGCATGATTTCCACAAGGAACTAGGGAGCAACAAGCTTACCCACAGCAAGACCATACACTCAAAGTTAAGCCAACAAATAGTTTGGTTTCACAGGATATTAAGGCAACAAGCCAATAACATTGGGGGGGGGGTTCCTTGGACTTACTCAACCAAGCCAACTCTAGGATGCACCTCATAGCAAAATGCAATTACTGGGTAAGGACAAAACATCCTGGGAACCACAAATAGAAATGGTATATGGGAAGAAAAATAACCCAAGTGAGAAAATCATTTTAGGGAAGGTTTAATATCCCCACATAGGAAAAACGATCTCTACAAATCCCCATCTCATGGATTCGAATTCAGAAAATGTCTGTTGGCTTCACGTGGAAAAAATGACCCCTTCCAAACCCAAAAACATAGATCTATCTTCCTGGGCACTTAGCAACACCAAAAACAACTTCCCGACCATGGGGAAAAATGGGAAACCAAAGAAAAAATATGGGGGAATATCCGAGCTTGCTCACAGGGGAAAAAATTGCTTCAATAAACACCCAAAAATCGTGGGTTACTTCTACCATTCGTTGTGCAACCAAAAATGGGTTTTCCCTAGCCGGGTAATGAGGAATCAACAACAAAAAACGTCAAGGGAAGAGCCCAACCACCAAACATTGCCAGAACTACCTCCCATCCATGGGAAAAATGATGAAAACTTCCCCAAACGTGAAGGAAACACACAACAGACAAAAACATGAAGGAAAGAGAGCTCTGCAAGCTTCCCACTATGTGAGGGATGGAGGACATGAATGCATAATGGGTGAGTGAGTAATTTTTAGGTTCTTACTTGCCCATTAAGCCAAAACACGTTTTTCTAAAATGGGTGCTCTGCCCAATTCGAAATTGACCCCCATGCCTTGCCCATTCCCATGCAATAACTTCCTCAACCAACTTCTATATGACTAGGCACAAAAGGACAAAATGGGTAGTTGACCACTTTATGGGTTTTTCCTTAGACATTTGGATTTTCCCCAAAGGTTAAAAGGTTTGAATATTTCCCCCTCCCTATTCCTTGTGAAATCATGCCCCCATCTCTTTAACGTTGTGGTGCATAGCTAGTTGTGGTATTTTTATTAATTTGCATTTTACATGATGTCTCATACATATTGTGCTTGGCTAGAACATAAATGATCTGCATTGATTTTAATCGAGATACATAAAATACTAAATCCATGGCGGGGCCTTTGCTTTGAGCTCCACACCATGATCAAATAAAATATTTACATCATCTGCAATTCAATACCTTGGGGTCAAAACCGGGGTGTTACATGCTCCTTGAGCTGATAACTGTTTCTATACTAAAAATAGGTAAAAATAATTTCCTTTATTACACTTGTCATGTACCTCCTAACAAACTAACTACTCATAAATTTATTACTTTTTCAAAATAAATTAGTCTTCAACATCCCTCGAATTTCCTTATTGATGTAGCTTGTACTTTGTTCTTCCGAACTTCTCTACTATCTTCCACTGGTCCATAGTTGGTAGCTCTAGATTGGCCATTTATTTAGCTAATACTCATAATTCTACATGATCCTATGTTAGGATATTTAGAAACTTAGGAGTTAGTTAAGATCAACTTGTGTAATATATCCATTAGGTAAAAGTGTGTTTCTTTAGTATGCATTAGTATGCATTTGTAAATATTCTAATCCAACGGTCATGATATGTTTAAGACATAGAGTGATCTGATGGTTCAACTTCTCTTAGATCATACCTACTATTGATTCATGGCTTAACACCCAATTGTTCTATGATCTCTATTTAAAGAGCATAGAGGGTCCTTGGCTAGTTGATCGATTATGAGAAGCTCATGTAACTTTCTTTCTTTTGCATAATAAATTGCTCCAAGTAGCTATTTGGCTGGGGCCGTGGACTGTTGCTCTCTCGGGGGTTTTAACCACGTGACAAACATTGGTGTGTTGATCTGTGATCTATTTGTGTGAAGCGGTATCTGAAGGTGTTCCGTCTTTTGGGAGTACCCTGTGTACCCAAACAGATCCACATATGAAATGGCTGGAAACTGGGAATAAACTACTATAAAAGTGTTGATTATTTCAAAGTCTACTGCTAATTTATTAATCATTGTTTTTCCTAATAGAGATTAGCACATATCTTCAAATTTCCTGTGCTCCAATCTGCATTTCACCAACAAATCCTCATATTCAGCCTGAGACAAAAGTCTACCATTTTCCTCCCAAAAGGAAGGTAAACATTTTTGAAAAAGTGACACATATGAACCTTTAAAAATATTCACTTGATGATGCATTATGTTAATCTTGGCCTGCACAGTGTCTATGTGTTGATGTTTCCCTACTACCTTCATGGGCAGGTGAACATGGTGATTCTATATTTTATCCCCATGGTCCTTAAATATTCCTCGGATAAAGCATTAAGGAAATTGAATGTATTATTAGTTGTATCCATAGGATTCTTATTTAAATCTTCTTTTATTGCAGTGCAACTCTGCCTGACAGCGTTTATAACCATATCTTTGTCCAAGCTGTAGTTCAAATATGGTCTGACCTTAACAGCCTTAACAATGATAATATCCCAAACACTACAACAAAACCATGTGATTAGCGTCTCTTTTATCTTCCTTTTTAGCGTCCACTATCACTTTTAGTGTATTTTTCATCTTTTTTTGGACAAAGTGGATGCTTTTCCACGGGATGGTGCTTTTAGTGGCATTATTTGCGTCCCTTTTTAAAAGTTGGCATGTTTTGGATGCTAATTAGCATCCCAATTAGCGTCCCAATTTGCATCCCAATTCACGTCTCAATTAGTGTTCCAATTAGCATCCCTTTTTAAAACCTGGTGCTAGTTTGGACGCTAACTAGCATCCCAATTAGCGTCCCAATTGGCATCCCAATTAGAATCCCAATTGGTGTCCCAATGATCACCCCAATTAGCATCCTAATTAGCGCCCCTTGTTAAAAGTTGGCACTATTTTGGACGCTAATTATCATCTCAATTGACTCCCATGTAGGGTTGCAACTTGACAAGCATATGCCCATCCTGAGGTATTTTACCCATCAAAATACTATTAAAATTTTTAACAGGTCATCTTAAAGAATGGGAAAACACTTTGTTAGGACATATTTCTGATGGTTAACTATTTTTGAAACCATCATTAATTTTTATTAATAGGTTTGTTAAGATATGTGTATTCCTAGATAAATGGCATGGAGTAGGTGACATGTTATTATATATGTAATAATATTGGAGATTGAAACTTCCCCATTTGGTTGAAGACTAGGTGGGTGAGTTTTCCTTTAATGGAAATGGCTTTTCTTTTATTCCATTTATTCTTTCTTTCTTATATCGTCCTAGCGTTGTCCCAATATGGGGTCATGCACTTCCTTTTAGTTCCTTTCTCCTTCCTTATGCCCTTCCTTTATATGATAAGTGAGTTTTCAAGTCCGAATGTTCAACTCCGAGATGTTGATGTATATGTAACTTCGGAATGTATTATTCTATATATTTTATATTATTGTAACCCGATGTTTATTCCGGGATGTTTCTATTATGTATTTGAGTCATGTGGTCATGCCCCGATGTTCTGATCGGGAGGATTAATAATGTAACCAAGTCATGTCAAGTCATTAGGTAAGTCCCCACAGTTTAGGGGCACTTGGGTTATTATACACTAATTAAGGTGTAGGCTCAAGTAATTAATTATAAGTTAAGCCGACATGGTTGAGTGCACTTCAAGTCAACGGAAGAATATAAATAGAGAGTGAGAGTCTCTCTATTTATCACTTGTGACTTACATCACTTGCTTTCTCAAGTGGGGCGCACTTTTGGAGAAGGAAATTCTTGTGCTTGACAGAAGACAGAAGACTGCTATTGTGAAGGGAGGTCATCTTACTGTTTTGGGTTCACATATTGTGGTGATACTATCTTAGAGGAAGTTGAGGGGTTTTCTCCATTTATGGTTTCCTCTCCTAAAATCTTTGTGTCTCTTGTCTCTTGTGATGTGCTTATGTGAATGCTGTGCTTGTTATTCTCTCAGTGAAAAGATCTTGTTATAATGCTAGCTTAAATGTTGAAAAACTAACATGGTATCAGAGCTAACTTGAGAAGAAGACATTGTGCATCTATAGGAACTAGGGCTTCCTATTTTGTGGATCTTCCTCCACAGTTTTTTAGCACAAGTATGCTAGGATAACTCTCCATTGAAGGGTGCATCTTTCTATCGATGCGGAATTCAATTTCAAGCATTTTCAGTTTCGATGTGGAAATTAGGGATTTCTACAGAAGAGGAATTTTTGAGTGAGACCTACATAGAATTGATCTCCTAATCAAAACCGAAATTTAGAGATTTGGATCAAGAAATTTGGTTGGGTAAATCTTTGGAAAAGTCAAACCCTAGTTTGACCCCTAGCTAGAGAAACCCTAAATTCTAAAACTGCTAAGTTTTGGTACAGTAGCTATATTCAGATATTGGCGAAGTATAAGAGGCTGAAAATTGGAGGGGCCGACGATAAAATAATTATTAACACTGTTTCCAAATATCAGCCTCATATTCGCTATATTCTGGGAGATATGATCTCTCCAAGTTGGGGTTTCAGCCTCTTCCAGAATTCATCCCTAAACAGGACATCTGGGGAGATCTGCAATATCTTGGGCTACAGAGGTCCAAATTGAATTCCTGAAGATGTTCCAAAAAGGGAACGGACTTTAATTTCTGTGGTCCGAATATCAGACTCAGAGGATGAACCAATGACACGTGGAAGGCCGTACAACTTCGCTGTTCTGAACAGTCCTGTAACAGGTCACCTTGGGAAAAGGATCATAAATAAAAGATGGTGAAACCAATTCTAATGAAACCTATGGTGTTGGATCAGGGACATGTGAGGTTACCTGAGTATGAAATTTCGGACACATAGGATCAGTAATTTCGGAGATATCGCAGAAAAAGTAACAGGCATTTCTGCAGAAGAAATCAGAAAATTAGGGCTTCCTGTTCTGGGAGCTTCCCTCCACTGTTTTCAGAAAAGGAGTATATTGGACAACTCCATTTGAAGAGATATATCTGTTGGTCCAATCATATCTGAAAGATTCCAAGTTTTTAAAAATAGGGTTTCTGCGACAAACCCTAGATCAACGAACTCCGGGACAAGGACGGATACCTCAAATCGATTGGACATCTACATGAGTATAGAGGTTCCAGTTTCACAGGGAGATAAGGCTAAGGCTTTACATAAGGAGATTACAAGTGATCTCGACATGTATGACTCATCGAGGTATGTTTTGAGATTTGTTCATGATTAAGTTTATGGTATGTTTGTCTTCATGTTATGATGGTTAGTACAATCCTGATTTTAGATTTGTCGTATCACCTTAACAAAATTATGAATGCATGATAGAAGATATTCATTGGTTAGGGTGTTGACACTTATGATTGTACTAATGCATTATGGTGTTGTATGAGGTTTATGTTGTCTACTAACATGAAAGGTACACCAAGAAAGACAAATCATGTTCCAGTTCAAGAACATATGATCATGATGACATGAGGATAAAGACTCATCCATTGTCATGGATCTCATAGAAGATCCATTTACGAGGTATGTATAACTTGGTTTTATAATGGCTAACCTATGAGATATACAGGTTACTAGCACAAGTCATTGAAGAAGAAAAAGAAGACATCATGTGAGTATGTTAGACATAACTAATCTAGGTATGTTTTTCCTATATCAAGATAGAATCCTACCTTGTGTTAGGATCTTATACTGTTGTTGATAATGATTATTCATGAAGTCATAGGTTTGAATAATCATGGTTGTATGCATATTATGTTTCTTACCATAATTGATGATATGACTAACCAGAAGAATCATGAAGGTATAGGTTTGAGTAATTACAGGTTTAGACATGTTATGTTTCTTATGATTTGACTAACCATAAGAATCCTACATAAACCTTGAATGCTAATGCTTATTATTTTCTGTTTGAAATGATCATGACTATACATGCTTGAGAGTATTGTGTTTTAATAGCATACTGATGAATGTATGA